>VZRL01006822.1:15679-172028 GCA_013397895.1 Origma solitaria
GCTCCGGGAAGGGGCTCCGTGGAGGGCTCCGGGGAGAGGCTCCGGGGAGAGGCTCCGGGGAGAGGCTCCGGGGAGGGGCGTGGACGGATGCCTCTCTCCTAATTCACTTTTAGATTCTTCTTGGGCGTGTGTTCTCCACGATCGTATTCCCGATAGCCGCACTGGATCTTACAAGGGTCTGGAGTGACGGGGCAAGGGGAAATGGATTTACCAGGACAGAGAGCAGGGTTAGATGGGGTATTGGTAAGAAACTCCATGTGAGGGTGGAGAGCCCTGCCACAGGTTGCCCAGAGAAGCTGTGGCTGCCCCATCCCTGGAAATGTTTCGAGATCGGATTGGAGCTACTTGGTCTAGTGGAACGTGCCTGCCGGTGGCAGAGAGTGGAACGAGATGAGCTTTAAATTCCCTTTCACCCTAAAACATTCCGTGATTCCATGATAAAACATGGAGATGGATGTGAGCCTTCACTCACAGCACATCCAAGAGCAGGGATGCGCTTGAGCGGGTGCCGGGGGTGATCAGTTCTGTGTGCAGAGAACATAGGACTTTCTAACAGCAGAAAATGAGCAATTTCTGCTCTTCTAAACCATGAGCTTAATGTTAAATATTCTTGTCATGGTACTGCTTTCAATCGTGTGTAAAAATAGGTTTTTAAGGCTCTTGCATGGAGTTTTTATCTGAATTTAACTAGCATGAAGGATGGCTCCAGGGAGGAAAAAATATTTTTGGCTCCCTCTTTTTCAGAGCTGGGCTGTTGCCTGTGCTTAAGACATTCCAATAGATCTCTTTTAGCAGAATTTCTGGTTTATTCTGTGAGTATCTATGGCCATTAATTAAGAGGAAGAAATACATAAATTTACAGTTTGGGATTTTGTTTTTTAAAGTTATATTAATGCATTTCTACATCCTGTGTTTAGACACACATGGAGTTACATTGTGAACGAGCCAGGCACAAACAGCGAGTTTTGGCATCGATCTAGAGGATAATGCCATGGAGACTTCTTAGATGTTCCAAGTTAAAGGAATGGCTGGGCACAAGTGGTTTGAGTTTGGTGGGATTCCCCAGTGCAAGATCTCCAGGTGTGGAGATTTTTCATTTTAGTCCTACATTAGTAACTTTGGTTCCACAGCTGGAAGTTTTATTGAAACCTGCCTGAGAAGGACTGTAGGAGCAAATTGCTTGGAATGGCAGGATTTAGGATGGGTTGAGGGAATGAAAAAACAAATGATGAGAGGATCAAGGAGAAGACCAGTTTATTAAAACACAGAATATGATAGCTGAGGTACAAAAAGTACATTACTGAGTATAATGAGGAATTAAAACCATCCAGATGTTGCAGACTATGATGAACTATGGGAAGAAATTCATTGTAAGGATTGAGGCAATGTGAGGACAGCCTGTCACTGTAGCTGCAAACATGATATCAATAATTAAGGAGAGGCACAAAGGAACAGGTATGTTGTTTGCTTTTGTTTTTAGCTGTGGTCCCATTAGATGTTATGTGCAACACTTGTACCGTGACAAAAATGTGAAATTTGCTTTATTTTTTCCCTCTATGATTGATTTTTGCCTGTTCAGGAGAAAGTCATTGCAGACTTGAACTCTGAGGATTGCACCTTTATGGAAGCAGCAACATGAGGCTGATAAATAAATTTAAAAGGCACGACAATGGTGGTAATGCTCCTCGTTTTTCTTTGAAAAGATCAAAGGAATTCTCAGAAATTTGGGTGCCTTCATGTGGTGGAAATCAGAATGATGTTGCACAGAATCTGAAATGGTGATAACAGCTGTGGCAAAAATGAGTAGGGGTAATAAGTGTGAAATTTGAAATAAATACAGAAGAAAGTTTGGAACAAAACACCCCAAATTCAAACCTGTGGAGGTCCTGTGAGTTTCCTTATTACCCTTGGCATCTTGCAGCATTAAATGAAAAATGTTGTGTTTTTTAGCAGATTACCTGACAGGGTGTTCTGTTTATTTCTTAAATTGAGCTGTTGCCCAGCACATCAAATTGGGATGTGCTAAAGCTTGTTTGTAGTGTATTTTATAGGAAAGACTAACAGGAGGTAGTTTTCTGTCAGAAAGTGTCCTTTTGACATAGAAAGTGAAAGCATCAACATCGAGGCTTTACATCCTGGAAGTCTTTGTCAGTTCACAGATAGCCTGTGCAAAATAATCACAGGCATAGGCTGAAATGTGTAATTTGGAAGGTCTAATCTGTGAAAGGTATGATTTAATCAGAATTTTAATTGGGCTTTTAGATGATTGGCTGGGCCAGGAACTGCCATCAGGTGTTCCTCTGGGTACGCATGGCTCTCGTGTCTGCCTGCACCAACCAAAGACAAAACTGAAGAGCTTTATATCTTTATATCCCAAGTTCATAACTTTTCAAACCAGTAAAGTGTTAAAATTCCAACTGCCAGACAAGTACAGCTAAGCCTAACCTGGTTTTGCTGTCCCTGGGTCATGAGAAGAGCTCTCATCCCTGGGGACTGTGGAGTGCTGCAGAGGTGTAGCATCTTCTATCTGCCATTTTGCATTCAGGTTTCCTGGACAAAATAAAGAATTGATTTACGTCAGGTAAAAGCTTGGAATGAACATGAATGTGTACGGCAGAGAGAGCTGAGGGAGCTGTGTGGAACATGGAGTGGAGGGGCTTGATGGTACATCCTCCTAGGTAAAGAGAAACCTTGAACCAACAAGCTCTTTAGATATGTTCTTTACCTGCAAGGAGCTAAAATCAGGTCTGAAATGTCCAAGCCATCAAAAGAATTTGAAGGACATTGGCAACTGATTCCTCCAGGCAGTCATCTGTAATGCCAAAGACTTGTCACTTTTCACTTCATATCTCAGTTTCTGGAAGTTTTAGTAAGACATTGAATTAATTCATGTGGTGTCCCATGTGTTCTTGGGAGCAGTCCGCCAGTGATAGCATTAGAACATCCCACAAGGAATCATTTTACTTTTCCAGGTTGTTGTTTATGGAGTGAAAAAAAATAACAGGTGGAACAGAGTTACAAGATTTTCAAGCATCTCTTTTTTTTCTCCACCTCCTTTCAATTGTATGTTTGTAGACAATGGAATCCCTACATTGCCACAACTTGAAGATGAGGATAGGAATGGAAAATTCTTGTTATGTGAGATAAAACTGCATAATGTTTGGAGAAACAGTTGTAACTTGAGACACACAAGAAATGTATAGAATGGCAAGCACAATTTTGGGAGTTTCTATAGATTTTCTTTGTTGTTGGTTCTTCAGCCACACTTCAGTTTTTGTCTGGGGTTTGTTCTTAAAGCTGTGCCAATAAACCACTGATAGAAAACATTGTGAGTGGTGATTGCTCTGAGCCAAAACATTTGCTGAAGACAGATTCTTTGCAAGGTTTGTTATTTTAGAATAACAAGCAATTGCTCTCCTACTCCAAATTGTTTGAGTAAACTTTATATTCTTCATGTGCATGTGGGTTTTTCTTGCTTTCCGTCACAGCCCAAATACACTGGAGGCAGTTCCAGGCCCTAGATTTATGGATTGTTTTGCCAGGAGAGCACCATGGAGTTGGAGCTGCAAGACAGACAGAGGGATGGAAACTCTGTCCATCCCTGTAAATCCTCCTTGTCTGTTGAATTAAAACTAGAACTGAGTTTTGGCCCTAAAGCTGGTGATGAAAAACAGTGTTGTAGATAAATAAAATTTTTTTGGACCATTTTATAATGGTCACTGGCAATTTTTAGTGGAGATGCATTTCTACATTTCTAGGCAGGGTGCAGCCCTGCTGGCATTGAGACTGATGAAGTCATCAGGATACTTTGACATGCAATGTTCGGTAAATACCTGGTTATTTTGAATCAAAATGTAAAGCTTTTTATAGCTACAAAAGAAGCTCTACAGTGCTATCTGTAGTCAAGAATTGTACCACCCTGTGCAGTTGATGGGAGATGGTTGTTTCTTGTCTGCTCTTTTATCTCAGTTTTCCTATATATATATATGTATGTTCTGTCTATGTTAAATACACAAAAATAAGACCTATGCTGGTAAAGAAAGTCCCTGTGATGATACTTTTGTTCTGTTTCTGTGGCTTGTTCTTTCTATAGTGGTCTGTATGTGACCTTGAAGAATCTGTTTTAATTAAATCATTCTTTAAAATCAAGATTTTCTCTACTGTAGGATTCCTTTCGTATTTCAGACTGAAATTGCCTGTTAGGAAAAAAAAAGCCCTAAAAATATTTGTAACTTAGTTTTTAGTACAGTGTGGTTTGATTATATCTTGCCTATGTGAGTCCTACCAGAACACAAATAATAATTAGTAAATCCAGTATCTGAAGAGAACCTGCAAGAAATTTGGGGATGAACTTTTTACAAGAGCTCAGAGTGACAGGACAAGGGGCAATGGCTTCCCACTGACAGAGGGCAGGGTTAGATGGGATATTGGGAGGAAATTCTTTGCTGTGAGGGTGGGGTGCCCAGAGAAGCTGTGGCTGCCCCTGGATCCCTGGAATTGTTCCAGGCAAGGTTTGACGGGGTTTAGAGCACCCTGGGATAGTGGAAGGTGTCCCTGCCCATGGCAGGGGGGTCGAAAGAGATGGTCTTTAAGGTCTCCTCAAGCCCAAACCAGTCTGTTTCTGTGATCCTCATTAGTTTTCATTTTTCCTGAACAGTAGAGGGCGATCTTGTATTAAACATTTAGGCTTTACCCCCATCGAAGCCTTTCCTTACGAATTGTTGTCAAAAGAATGAAGGTTTTTATCTCTAGAAACATACGGGATCAGATGTCTGTATTATTCTGTGTAAATGTTATCTTTGTTAGGGATACTCGCAGTAACTATCAGGTTTTACACCACACAGCAACGTTGCTCTATAGTTAAAGTGAGAATTACTGAAGTAAAACCAATATGATACTTAATGGAGCAAATAATAGAACTTACTGTGTGAGAACACTGCAAAAGTCTGCTGTGTTGAGTAATATCCAAGAAGTCTTTTGAAATTAAATTTTTTTTTCGACTTAGGATAACAATGATAATTATTATTTGGTTTAATATGTTACATAAAGGTTGGGGAAACAGCATTTTAAATGTATTTTTTGTTTATTTCAGTATGAGAAGTGTCTGCCCTTCATCTGTGCACATGGAGATGCCTGACTGCAAATCGAGGTGCTAAACCAGTCTCCAGTGCTCAGGTGGGGAGTCCTTTTTATGCAGACTGCTCTTATGACTGTGGACAGTCTGCCTGAGAAAAAGCTCAAAGATTATTCCTTCACTAGCCAGACACAAAAGGTATGAAGCACGTGACTGGGTAGAGAGTTGATATTATATTCTTTGGTACTGGAGTTTTTAAACTGTTTTTAAGCACTTTTATTTTGTGTAACAGTTTGTATCCCTGGCACGTCACCTGGAGCGCTAAAGCATTTGGTCCCTGTGAAGGAGAATGACTGAACTATTGCAGATGGCCTGGCTTGATAAACTTCTTTGTCAAATAATCTGTTGCAAATGCCCTTAGCCTTCCGAATGGGTTTTCCTCTCACAGCCCTGTGATAGTTCCCTATGGCTCCAGGATGGAACAATCCTGGGCAGTAAAGAGATTGAGATAATGACAGTCCATGGTGACAGCAGGGCTGGCAGAGCCAGCCTGGGGGAAGAAAGACACATACTTGCCAATAGAAATACCTCCATCCTTTGGGAATTGTAGCTTGGGAATCAAAGCTGACCTCATAGACAAGAATGATGGAGAACAAGCTTTTGATTTATGACTGGATGAAGCTCAAAGTCTGCCCTTCTGATCCTTCTTTACAACACACCTTTTGTATTTTATATGAGCTCTTTCACTTTATTCCCAGAATGTTATCTCCTGGGGTATCATTTTTAAGTCTTTCAGTGTTGTAATAGTTCACTCATCTCCTCCATAGTAGTTAGTTTTTGTTTTTTAATGAAGCTAAAATCCCCTTTTAGTATCACAAACAAACTGTCATTTTTATTTAACATGATTGATCAGCTGGTTTGTTTTTTTATTACTTTTTCTGAGTTTCATGAAAGCTAAACCCATATTTACCTTCTGGACTGCAGCTAGGGAATCACATTTGCATTCCCTGATGCCTTGGTTGCCTTAAGCACTTACTTGCACTTGAATATGGAAAAAAATTGCATTTTTGGTGGTGGAATTTATGGGTCAGATCCTTAATAAATGTTGAGCTCTGCTGAGTTTGATGAAGCTGTGGTACTTTTCAACACCGATGTCTAATTAAGGCATCCACTATAATGATTGTAACACTGTGTCCCTCTCCTGGGAACTCTGCTCTCTGCTACCTGGTCACTTTGCCTTAGAGGCTTTAAGAAAAATTGTGAACTCCCTGAAAGTGTTAAAAATATGAATCTGTGTCTAAATCTTCTGAGCTTGTTCTTGTCCAAGTCATCCATTGTTCATATTTTCCTAATCTTCACTGTGCCCTCTGTGACAAGACATAGAAAGGGCGTAAAAAGCATTTATGTGCCATTTATAGATGGGAAGGACTGTGACAGCACCAGATCAAGTGCAGCTCTCTGCAAAGGAACGTTCTGTGCATCAGCTCTGTGGTATCTGCATTTGGGGTGTTTGTATTTCCATATATCTGTCAGTCTGTCTGTCATCTGCCTCCCTGTCCCCCTGACTTATGTGGCTGTTGATAAATACCCTCCATTGGTGATTAAAAGGAAGTGACCTCATCAGTTTGTCTTTTCAACCACAAAGGTTTGGTTGTAACGTGACATTCCATCCTATTACTCTGGTTTACACCAAATTCAACAGCTTGTGGCCTGCAGATACTCAGGATAAAGAGCAGAAAAAGACTGACCTTGACAACCTCATTTCTCATTCCTTTCTTGTTATAGGTAATATAGCTGAAAATGTGGTTTTAATTATAGTACTAATGAAAACTGAAAATCCAGACAGACACTTGACAAACTCTGGTACGCTTTATATTACATTTGTGCTAACTACAAAGTATCCAGCTGGGTGTAACATTATATCTCTTTTCCTTGAGCATCCGCCTGACTTAAACTGTATAATTAATGTGTACTTTGGCCGCAGGTCAGCTTACAGTTGGTTTTTTAGAATTTTTACATTTTTTAAGATGTTGTAATGAAATGAATATGTTTATTACCTCTGTGCCTGCATTCCCCAGAGGGATTTAATACCTGTGGAGGAACACCGGCTGGGAGAACTTGAATAAAATGCCTCTGCCAGCTGAGCCTAATGCATCAGAAGCCTGTTTTCAAAAGTGGGTGTAAGAAACAGAATCAAAGAATGTCATGTCCACAGATGTGTTTAACTTTGATTCACCTCCTTTGTACGGTTTGTTGATTTTAAGTTATGACACTGATACACAATTGCCCAAAGTAGAATTTGTGAAGGGATTTATTTCTTTTCTTTTTTCTTTGGAAAGAATTTTGTTTTCTGAGCTCACCAACGAGAAACTGATGTTCTCAGCTAGAGCCAAAAACACTAAAAGCAGGTTTCCTGCCAAGCTCCACCAGTGCACCTTCATCCTGACCTGTCTTAACTCTGCTATTCCAGTCAGGCATCTGACTGCACCAGCATATGCATGTAATCGTGTTAAATAAAATCCCAGTTTTCATGATATGGACAAATGCTCTCTTGGGACAGGACTGAAATTAGCTTTGAAGGAATTTTATTCTGATGTAAGGCAAAGCTGAAATCGTGTTACAAATGATAAAAATCTGAATAGTTGCATTACACTGCTGTTCTCAAGGACCTGCTGCGGAACCTGAAATTTTTCTTAACAAAAGTATTACTGTGTTTCTCATGCCAAACTTTCAAAAACCATTTCTGACATAAAAGGAAATAGCTGCAGCACAACCACACTCACAGTGGGGACCACAAGGTGTTACTCGTAGAAATGAATGCCTAATGATTTTCAAATGAACTTTTCTGGCATGTTCCTGTGGCCAGTAATGTGGTTTGATGTTTGTGTGAGTGCACAAAGCTCATATCTTCATAACCTATCTGCAGCTGTGCTCTAAACTTGTTTGGGCATACAGATCATCTGAGGCAAGTTTGATTTTTCTCTAACAGCCTCAAATTGTTTCTGCTTTCTGCCAAACATGGATGTGAAAAAAAAGTTTCTTATGAAAAATTATTCATGAGCAGCTTTGCTAATGTTTAACTGAGCTTTGAAAGACAAACTGAGTCCAACTGGTCAAAAGGTCTCCCCAAAAGACTGTAGCGACAGGTGATTGCTTTTAAAAACTGCCTTTCTAAAAAGAATTGCTGGGAAGAGTTCCTTAAAGGCTGTAACTTGTTCTGGAAGAAATTTTGGAAGACATAACGCTAAAGAGGTACATTTCCTTTGTTCAGAGGAGGGTAGGGATTTTGGAATTAGCCATCTTCTACATTTGTGTTCCAGAAACACTATGAAGCACAAGCTCTCTGTCAAACTAAGAGCACAGTCAGACATAGCCTCTGTTCCGTGGGCCTGTGCTCTGCAGAGGCACCATGGGCAAATCCCAGCCCCAACTTCTCCCACAACTCCTTCCCTGGTTTTCACAGTGTCTGCTGAGTGCCTGTTTGGCATAAGGGAGATACAGTGGCATCAATTAAGGGCATTTCCCATCTCAAAGAGGAAATAACACCTGGTCTCCAGTTAGTAAACAGCTAAAAAATGAATTAAGCCAGATGTTGCTGAGCTCTTGGTATTGACACACATGGCAGTGCAGCCTTTAAAGTGTCCTTCCTGTGGCCTCTCTAGTTATGCTGAGATCTTATTTCCCTCCTATAAACATCATGGAGAATGATTAAGCGACAGTACCCCATTTATATCCCATGTTATGCCAAGAAAAGTTCATGGCTGCGTTGTTTGTCGAGTGACAGTGTAATGGGTGGGTAATGTTAGATCACTTCTTTGTTATTCTGTTAACTGTGCTAAACAGACTTAAAGGACAGAAGTACCTATGTTTAATATTGTGCATTATTATTCTTTGGCTTATTTTCTCACCATGTTAATTTGGAGTCGATTTCTCCTTCACCTTAACCATTCTACTGATTAGTCCCATTAACCTCAGTGGAATTACTATCATGAGTAATGCTCTGTTAGGTAACACTGACTAAACAGGGAGGAACTGCTTTCTTAGCCTTTCCCCCAAGAAGTCAGTGCTTATAAGTGATAAATCCTCATCACTGGGGGTGTTAAGTGGTTCTAGTGTGGAAAGAAGCAGGAGCTGATTTCTTGGAGATGGAAATATTGTCCATTGCTCCAATGAAGTCTTCAGTCATAAGTGTTCTGCATTTGTGTATCAGCATCCCAGGATAAAGCTGTTCTGGAAACATGGGAAAAAGTGTTAAATTTTCTGATTTTTCTACTCATATATAACCATATTGTGGTATTATGCTTGTCCTGTGCTATGTGTGGTTTGGATTAATTGTGTTTTTATAAAAGCAGCAAATAGAAGAAGGAGGGTCAGCATGACAGTATCTTTCAGTATAAATGTTGGTTTGTTGACACTGACGAGGTATTTGTGCATGGAATTTATTGGGGTAGATTTCTCAGATGGAGCAATGTTTTTATCATTTAACATTTCCAAGGAATGGCTGGAAGAAAGTTGAGAGAGTTTTCTTTGATGGGAACAATATTGTAGAACAGATCTGTCTGGAATAAACCCAAAATCTACATACTGTATTTGTGCCATAATTCTCTAGGAAATGAGATGTACCTATGCATGTTCCTGGGTGCTTTGTATTTAGATCTCTGACTTATTTGAGCTTATTTGATCTATGGAAGTAGATTTTTAAACTGTGGCTGCTGTTTGTGTGTTGTTTGATGGGTTTCCTGCCCATATGGGCCCTGTCTGTGTGCATGCACTGCCATGTGCCTGTCCACACGTGTGTGTGCTCAGCTGAAGTGGAGATGGGGGGCTGCTTACTGGCCCATGCTCTCAGGTGCTCCATGCTCTGACAGCAGTTTCACTCTCAAATAACACCCTGCAAAGTTTTATATGCAGGTATCATCAGCTACTCACAAGTGGACTCACAGAGTGGAGGCAGGATGCAGTTCCAGTTAAACTGGAAAGCAGTTTGGGCAGACGGACAGCTCCCTTTTGACCACACAACTGAAGGGTATTAAAAATTGGAATTACCCCAAAGTTCCTAGTGCTGGCTGCATGCTCCATGGTACAGAGAGAAAAACATCAGAGGAAAAATCCCTGAGGAGTTTACAGGCTAGATTACTAAGTGTAGTATTTTATACCAAATGCCGTATTAGCTTGAGCCTTGAACTTCCTCTTGATTCAATTTGTGCAGATTGTTCTCTCCCAATTTCCATTAATTAATAATCATATAGGACTTGAGAAAGGATCACATGAAGAAGGGCACCAAGCACATTCATTTCTAGAGGTGTAACTTCAGAGGACAGAAACATAATGTTCCTTAAATAGAACCCTGGTCAAGAAAACATATATATGCATACATACGTGTATACACACACACACACACACACACACACACACACACACACACACACACACACACACATATATACACACACACACTCTGTCACTCTGTTTCCTGAACTGGCATTTTGGTTTTTTGGAGCTGGAAGATGACAAGGTTCTCAAAACATTAATCCTGGAAGTGTAGTCATGAATAATGCATCTAGGGGATAGGATTTGGCACTAAACACTAACCATGGTTCTAATAAGTTTATAGAAAGCTATAGAATCAACCTTTTTAAAATTAGTGGAGAGAGTAACTTAAAAGTAATAATCTTCTGTCTGCAAGACCTAGATCACATAAATTGTGAGATCCATTCTTCAAGCTGTGAAGTGCAGTGTACATCCATCATGGCAGTGATATATTTCTGATACTTGGAATTATGCTACACATGGTGGCCCCTGAGTTGTGCGTGGAATAGTTGTGGTGCAGCCCATGGGCTGGTTTGTACCTTGGATGCAGAGTTTTTATGGTAGCCAATACTCTGAAACTCGTTCAGGCAATAAATTTACTTGCCTTTGAGTTTACAAGGCAATAAACAGTTGAGGCCTTTGACCTCAACATTTACCAAATACATTTGCAGCAGTTGTGTTTATTGACAACTATTTATAGGGAAGTATTTTATATGGAATTTCACATGTGAAAGAGAACAGCTTAATTTTGCAGCTTTTTATTCTTTCTGATTTCTATCTTCTCTTCCTGTGTCCTTGACTTTAATAGCTGAAGGTGCAGGTTAATGCTGCAAAATGCTCAGCTATTGACAAAACAGTTAATTTAAAGCTTTGAGACAGATTGTTAGATTTTCCTTTATATATTTTGGATGTCTAAGATGAAGGTATATGTATGTTACATTTTGCAAGGCATTATATAAGTTTATTTTAAATTCTCTCAATTATCTTAATAGCTGTTTACTTACCTGAAAACATTTTCCACGGTTAAATGGGAGACTGTCAGGCCTGAAATAATTGGAAAGCAGAAAGGTAACAGTAACTTTCATCCCTCTCTGAGCTGAGCTCAGTCTGGGTACACCTGAGTAACTGTTCGCAAAACAATCCCTGTTTTTGGAGTTGGCACTTTTAAAATTGCATTGGCGCTGACCCAGCCAAATCCTTGAGCTAATGTTTAATTTCAGGCCTGAAGCATGGGACTTCAGTGTGACTGCTTGTAAGCTTAACGATAAGGACATGCTCAAGTTCCTTGCTGGAAAGCAGCCAGCATACTTTTTATCTCACAGCATCATGCCTGTAAGATACTCATTTCAATTTGGTGAACTCTGATGGCTTGAGTTCTTGTAGAAAAAGAATTTCAGATCCTGTGGAATTACAGCCATTCATGTCTAAATAGCTCACCAGATTCCTGCCCCATGTAAGTTGCTTTATGTCAATTTGCAGCACTTGTGGATTTGCTGCAGAGTTTTGATCTGGAATTCTTTATGCCTTTGTGTAATTGGGATTTTCTCTTTATTGCTGAGGTTTGTAACCTTAGTATCAGCAGGCCAAGTGCAGCAACATTTTGAAATCTATTAGAAAAATAATATTTAACCAGATGGTCAGACTCTCAGGTGGGTTACACCAAATATGTTTAGAAAGTAGTGTCTTAATCTTCAATAAATCACCATAAATGGGTCCACAGTAGATTGTCATCCAATGTTGATTTTCATTCATGTGACATAAAGAAAATGGGCTGATTCTCTGGAGCGGGTCTGTCCACACAGGAAGAGGTTCATAAACAAGATGTTTTATGTATTTGGTGTGTTGAGTGTTTAAAGGGGTAAGAAATACAATTTATCAGTGCAGCCTCAGCTTGCTTTGTGAGTTATGTTTACAGCCCATATCCCAGATTCACACCCTGGAGATCTATGGAAATAATAGGAAATGTCACTGGCTCACATTGAGGTGGTGACAAGTTGGAGTTCTGGGGTGGGACACCACTTTCTTGGCACCTCCGTGTCTGCTTGATGAGGTGGCAGTGACACTGGGCTAGAGTTGAAGTCCTCTGATAGGAAGGTGTGGGGGAAAGCCATTTGCTCTGTTGGGTTGGGTTTTGGATGAGCACCAGAACCCTCTCAAGGAAATCCTGTATGGGACTGCCTGGGAAACTGCCTCAGCGTGGATGTTTGGCTGAGCTTGCTGTGAAGTGTAAAGAGGGAATAGGGGCCCTCAGTCCATAGGGATGGATGGATGGAGCTTTGTTAGCACTAAATACGAGCCAAAGAAGTCAAATGGCATGGAGGGGACAAGGGGGGAGGGACATGGTATAAATAGCCTGGCTGTGACAGTGTGAAGGGCAGCTCCAGACCTGTCAGCACAAGAGTGTGGCGAGCAAGCCAAGAGCCTGGATGCTGTTCCTGCTGCTCAGACTCTTCCTCAGATCACTGCTGGGGCCTTCGATGTAAATCCTGCCCCACATGTGGCCAGGGGTGACGTTACTCCTGCCTAGAGTAGTGAACACAAAGAAAGGGAGGAATCTTGTGCTTACTTGGGCTGAGTTATAAATTAAAACCAAATTAATTGCTTTTAATTTAAGTAAATTTAAAAGTGAGGGAGGCACTCGGTATAACTTAATGGTTTATATGTTTAGGTAACAGCTTCTGCCTTCACTGTCAGTGTGTGTCAGCCATCGTCCTCCCCAGAAATGCTCGTTTCTAAAAAGCATAAGGAATAAATATATTAATTTTAAAATGAATTGTACACTTCTCATTAGCTTAACTTAAAACCACTCCTTTATCTGCTTCATCTTCCTTTGCATTTAAAACAGATTTCCTGTTTTTTCTTTGCATATGTCTGTCCTAAAGGATTAGGCTTTCACATGGCTTCACATCCTGGGTGGAGAAGTCATACTAAAGAAGAGGCTTTGGAGGCCAGTGGAAAGAAATCCCCACAAATAAAGCCACAGAGCCTTAAGGCATTACCACATCATTCCTAGATCCTCCTGGCCCACTGGCTGCCCTCTGGGATAACTCCCTGTTTCTGTGAAGGGAATCAGAGGTACTGTTCTTTGCGGCCCACAAGGATTTACTCAGAAAAACAACAATAAGGAAACTTTAAATGCATCAAAGAATATCCATAATCATAAGCTTGCTGTTGATTATTTTGTGATAAAACATGTAGATTTTTTGGGTTTTTATGCTGAAAATATCTACTGTCATGAAAATTTTTTACTAAATCCCAAAAGACATTTTATGCTGAAAATTAATTTTTAAAATATTGTTAGGATTTTATTGATTGAAATCCATTATTTTCTACTGGAAATTTGTCAGGAATGTCTAGCTTTCCTTGTCATTTTCAGGAAGGGGAAAAGCACTATTTTGTAATCTTTAATAAGCTTCTAATATTTTCCTGCTATTCAGTACTTTTTGGCTCTTATATTTTCATTGCAACCCAAAATTTGGGGGATGAGGGAAGAACTAAGTACTCAAATAGCTGGAAGAGGACAGAAAAAAACCACTCTTTGAGATTTCCTTTGGGAAGCTTCCCTTGCTGGCTGTAGTTGAATCCCAGCTGCCCGGAAGTGTTTGCTGGATGTCGTTGGTGCTCCAGAGAAACTGCACCCCTGGAAAGTGCCCAGAGGGAATCACCTTTACTGGCAGTGCCTGCAGCTCACAGGATCCTGCCAGCCTGTGAACAGCACCCTTGTGTTATGGGTTTTACACTGATATTCCCTTTCTTTTCCAGGACAACACACCACCAGGAGTCACTGCAAGGTCTAGCATACCTTTGCCTACTAATCCATGTTACCTATCCTTAAAATCAAGGAACCTTATTCCTAAATTTTTATTTTAAGTCTCAGTTGGCATACCCAGAAGAGTCCAGATGCTTTAAGTGCATGTGGCAGTGATCTCTGTTACAACTTTTAAACTGTTTTTAATTAGCAACACTCCTCTTATTCTACTAGAACTGCTTTAATAAAAAAGACGTTGTGTAAATCAAGGAAACAAATAACCCACAACCAAAGGTATGTGCATTCTCACTGTGAGCCCAGGCAGGCTTTGGTCAAACACCTGAAATCTGATGTGAAAGTTGTTCTGATCTCAAATTGAGATCTTTTGGCATCCCTATAAAAGTTTTCCCGAATCTGGCCAAGCTGTATGGCTCTCAAAAGATTTTAGTTCACAGATGTTTAGTAGAGGCATGTTAGGGTTTGGCAGCCAAATTCTCTGAACTTTTCATCTCATAATTCTTTTTCTTTGCTTCTAGTGCTTTCTCTGAAGTATGTAGGTAGGATAAATAATAGGAAGAAGCCCTTGATGGGTATTTCAATGGAGAAAATGGGAGGGAAGTAGGAAGTGGAGGTATCATGAAATAGGAAATTATCTAAGTGGAAGTTACTAATTGTGTTCTCACATGTCTGTTTTGGAGACAAACTTCTTACCCAGTGTGACGTACTTGGATGCTGTGCCAAGAGGACCATGGGAATACCTGTGAGGAAATGGGTAATTCCATATTAAATGTGGAGTTTAAAGGCCAGGTACAGAATGAAGCCTAGGGCTGTGTGTAGAATGGAAGAATAGAAAGAAGTTGAATAACAGATGGGTTTGGAAATCAGTGAGATTCTCTGTAGACAGCTCTCTCCTGGACAGCCCTTGTTCTTTCCTCACAACGAGTGAGGTGGTGGGTTGGTGGAAAAGAATTGTGCATGATCACATAATGGACACCTGTATCGTGAAGTTCTCTCAAAACAGGGCTGAACGAAGTTTGAGGCATTTCCTAACTTCTGAATTCTTGGCATTGCATTGTCAATGTTATTTTAAGGCAGTGTTTGGATGTCATATTAAAAGCAATGCCTTCAAAGCCTGCATTCCATCCTTAGCTCCATAGAAACGTTCCTAATCTTTGTCCCAATTAGCCTAGAGGGGCTTGTTTGTCAGACTTTAAGTCAGTGACAAATTGTTCACAGCAGCATTTTAGAAAACAAACCTCATGCCAAGTTTACAAACAATCTTCCAAGAGCTTGGGACAGTCATTTCCACACTCAGAAGACATTTCCATGCAGAGCTCAGGAGGTGAGATGTACAGTAATGTAGCTGGGATGTCCGTGTGGGTTTGAGTGGCTTTCTTCTGGAAACTGCATTTGGATTTAGTGCTTGAAATATTGTGAAAGACCACATCCCATTTCCCTTGTAGTAAAAGGGTCCAGTCCCTTTGTCAGTGTAGTGGGAGCGCTAATGAGGGTCCTGGCTCAGGGCTGCCATCTGTTAAAGAGTTAAACATATTCTGATCGTTGTTATATCATTAAGGGCATGCTTAACCCCACCGACTTAATGAGGAACATACAGCCTTAAAGGTAATCACATACATAAGTGCTCTGCTGAAAAGGGATTGATTTAAACCTGATACAACTCTGTAACTCATCCTGTTCACCGAGTACCCATTCAAATTCCTTCCTTAACTACAGGGCGGGTGTACACCTTGTGGACATGGCTTTGAGCAGCAGCAACATGGAGCTGAACTGCTTCTCCCAGAGCTGTAGTAGCAAAATATGGCTGAAAAACACCTGCAGAGGTTCTTGATCACAAGGGTGCTCAGCTATGATCCGCAGGCTGCCTGGTGCTCTCCCAGAGGGTTAAACCAGTTTGCAACATGCTCCTTCTTATGAGGTAGCAACTCAGGAGCACATAATGTGGAGTGTTGGCTTCCAGAGTTGTTTGGATAGTGGAAAACCAAGATCACAACTCCTGTTTTTCTTGTGGGGTTCCTGGACTCATGTTCCATGGGGTGTATGCTGCCAGATGTGAGTTCCTGGGAAGAATATCAGCAAGGTGTAGGGTACCACCTTTGGAGCAGTTCCTTTGGCTTGCAGTCTGCATCTGCTCACCTCTCCCTCTGAAGAGAAGGCAGCAACTGGGAGCAGCCTCATCAAACAGATCCAGCACACATTGTTTTTTCCAAGGGTATGCTGGGATTCTTAGAGGCTTTCCTGCATGCATGGAAAACTGAGAGACTCCAGGAAGTGCCATTTCTGCTATTTGGGCACCCCAAATCTTGTAGGAGAAGATCAGGAAAAATGGTCCATCCAGCCAGAATGTCTGAGTACTACTTACCTAGTTTGCTTCCTTGCCAAGATGGGACTGGCTATATCTACATTTTTCTTGACAGTTTTGTGTTTTTTTAAGTTTTTTCTATAATTTTAAAATAATTTTTGCCCCTTTTTTAGTAGTGTCTCAGAACAAAGGTATGAAATTTTCCTCCTGTCTGTTAATTCAAGGGCAGCAAGCACACTGTTACTGTGTGTGTTGTATCACAAGGCAGAGACACATTTGGCCAGCAGACTGTGGATCCTCACGGGAAGTGGCACAAGGGTTTTCCAAACCTCAGAATTTTATGTTGAAAATAATTGTCTGGAAGGTAATAGTCCCCCAGAATGGACTAATAGCCTGTCAGGTTTCACATTTCCTTGAGTCACTTTTGAATTCATAAAATGTTCTGAAACACTCTGATCCAAATTTGGTGCTCAAAAATGTCAGCTCATGGGCTTTTCACACCAAGGTTTTACCTGAAGAGGATTCCTGTTTACCTTTCTCCTTTGGATTGCTGGAGAAAACCAGGTGAGTCAGTTTGTGTTTACTGTCAGTAAAACCTGGTGAAAACCCAAATGAGGCTGGTGGTGCTCTAAGTGTCCAGCTGCTAAAATACAGATGTTGTCCAACTAAACTGGATTGATCCAGATCCAGAATGGTATTTCCCTGGCAAGGTTCAGCATTCTTAATGCAAAGTGAACCCTCATAGCAGGGCCTCTTGTACTGTAGGGTTTGTATTTTAATGAGGTAGATATTTAATCAATTTTAGGGTATACTGGTATCTGCCTTTTGCACATGTTTCAAATAACAATGAAATTTATCCGCAGATGAAGTAATTGAGGCATAGCCCGATTTTAGAAGGGTGCACAGCCCTTACTGCAGTGTAATTCGAAGAGATTGGGGATCAATCAAAATGTTTTAAAATTAAGAGTTTTCTGCAGCTGGGACACTCCCAAGTTGAGCTACTTTGGTTTCAGTTTATAGCTCAACTTTTTTTTCCCCAAGTCAAATGGTTTATTGTACCCAGGATTTTTTAACTGTCACATCTGAAAATGAAAAGTATCTTTAAAAACCCCGATATCCTGTAGAGATCTAAACCCATGTTGAGCTGTGTGACCCAAACATACCCTGAACTTTAATGGCAAGAAGTTTAAAATTGAAATCTGGGTCCACATTTCACATGAGTTCCTATCCTTGTATGTCAGAATTTGAACATAATATTCAGCTAAAATACCTTGGAATTTGCCTTTGCTTAACTGCTCTCACATGAGTTACAGCTCTGGCAATTGTTTATTGCCCCTAAGGATGATTTTGGTGGTTATTTAGAAAATAACCCTTATCCTTGTGGTGGTCCATACCACACCATTTAGTTTGTATCTTATTAATAAACTTTAGAATATTAGAAATCCAGATATGGATTGTTGGGCCAGAACCACAGGGAAGGTTTTCAGAGTCTTGCTTTACAAATCCTCTTATTTTTGTTGTGAGTTTTCAACCTTTCTCTGTAGAAGTGTATTACTAAGTTGTCCTCCGAGGTCCAGTTTCTGATATATTTTCTTGCAGTATCACTACATTTTTGGGGAGTTCCCCATGGAGTGGGAGCTGTTCATTTTGGGAATAAAAGAGGATGACTTTGGCCATCAAAATCTCATCAAAATCTCATCCAAGACCCAGGGAGTACCAAGGAGGTATCTTGTTGCTTAGCAGGGCTTTGTATGTGATTGAAGAACAGGATGATCAAGTCATCGAGAGTAAAAACTAAGACAAATTGCATTTAACTGTAGTTAAACAGTTCGTTTAATTGTGTCTCACAATGATGTAGGTGGTTTCTGTGCTGGATTCTGAACTTTATAGTTGACAGTTAACTTGGAATCTTTCTGCTGACAAAGAGTCTCAAATGGCTGAATGTCGAGTCTTAAATGCATTGCTCAAGTATTCCTAGGTAGGTTTCATGAGAAAATTCCATGGGGGTTATTCAGGATTGGATCCTGCTGTATGGATCCCATAACAGACACATACAAATGAAATTATATTGAAAGAATTACACTGAACAGGAAAGCATAGTTTACTTTTAATGATATTTTCAATGATTTGGAACAAAACACCTAAAATGTTTCAGTGTTTTTTCTGCAAGTTTTTACATGGTTTCCCATTAAAATTTTCTTTCCCATTTGAAAGAAGTTACTTGGCATCCTTCCTATTAATTCAAACTGCTGTGGAACAGTGTTTCAGTAGGAAAACCTTAAAATAAGCTGTGTGCCATATTTTTCAGAATTCCATCTCTTTCAGAGTGCACTGCTGAGTGGAGTCTTTGTTAGATATAGAATGCACATTTTCAAAATTCCATCCAAAAAGTTTGTTTTAGGATGATGGGTGCAATTCAGAGATAAATGATAAATTACATCTTTAGATCTCGATTAGCAGTAAGCATAAATATCAGGTTCTGTAATGGGACATAGCAGCTGGCAGCTAGCATGACACTCAGTGCTTATCACTATTTCTTTCTCTCCCAGGAGTTATTATTTATTTAGTTTTTCTCTCTCACCTGCCTCTTGCTCAGCCCTCAATGTCTCACACAGGTTACACCACGGAGCAGGTGGGAGCCAGGCCAGCCGTGGGGGTTTGGATTCCCTCCCTCTCCCTGTGGTGGTCCTGCACCCTCTCCTGCCTGCTCAGAACAGGGATATTTTTTTGAGCCTCTCTGTGCTGCTGGGGTAGGATAAGAGATGGAATTGGGGTCGGTCCTCTCTGGATACATTCACTAAACCTTCCAGCTCTTCATGTGCTGGTGGCTGTAGTTTAGAAGGACTTGCCATGAGCAAAATTCTCTTGCAGAATATTATTTGCGGGGTAAATTACACTGTAGTTAAGTAGATAAAACTCCAAGCAAATCACAACAAATTATTTAAAAAAAAAAATGTTTGGAAAAGTGATCTAAATTGTCCCCTTTTGTGCAGCATTAATGGATTTATGTGGGGTACATGGGGAAGGTGAAAACACATTGTCAAGTCTATTCAACTGTAAAAAGGAAATGAGCAGTTTTCCTCGTGAAATATCTGACAGCAGCTACTGATCCCATATATGGGGAGCAGAAGGGTTGAGGATGCAGTGTTTCAGAACAGAAGATTCTCTTGTGTTTTGTCTTTTCTATCAATAAATGAAAATAGAAGTTTGTGGTTAGAATATGGCTTTAAGTGCATAGATAAGAGCCCAAGTAAATACCAGCACTCCTCCATTCCTGAGGGAAGTTGGTGGCCTGCCCATATAATTTGCTGATAAAGTCCCATCTGTTAAAACAAAGTCCTGCAGCACAAGTAATAAATTTCAGGCAAAGACCATGAGAGGTTATTTTTGCATGACAGTCTTTGCTGAGCTTTATTTTAAACCAGAAAAAGCATGTGAAACTGAAATAAGGATTATAATACTGGCTTTAAAATAGCTTTACACTTTTAGAGGGCAAATGAAAAATCCTGCTCCGCTTTATTTCCCTGGTAAACAGTGTGGCATGATAAACTGTGAGGAGAATAAAGTCATAAGGAAAACTCTGCTTCACAAATGACATACGTAGAAAAACAGCAGATGTCTGATGAAGTAAAGACCCAACTTATTGCCAAGTCTTTGGAAAACAAAATTAATTTCCTTTCGTCTTTGATAATGATGATGTAATGTAGTTAATAGGAAGAGCCTGCCATGCTCATGGAGTTATTAAAGAAGAAATGTTAGACATGCAGCAGGTCAGAAATATGGGTTTACTTACCAAGGCCTTTTCCATGAGAGCATTTAGAGATGTGGAGGAAAAAGAAAGACGATAATGATACGGTATGTTGCTTTTTATCTTATTTGAAACCTACGTGTAATGAAACAAAACTTGTGAACATCCTCTTAAGAAGTTCAGAATTCTGGTGATCAGTGTGAAGAAGAAAATTATTTCTGTTAGGCAGCTTTTTCTGTTGAGATATTACTGCAAGGAAATAAAATATTTTTCTAGAGTGTAATTAAAAAAAATAATTACCCTCTGTTTTTCCCCAATAAGGGTTAAACCAAGTGAAGACAATGGATGAGTGAATATAGTATTGGCTAATTTAATGGGCAGAAAATAGCTTAACAACAACAGCAACAAAACAGATTTGATTTTAACAAAGCAGTGTAAGAAAGAGATGCGATTGTTCCTTTGCAATGTCCTTTTTTGGTCGCTAGATGTCCCTCCCTGCTGGGAGGAACCAGGGGCGAGGCACCTGGGAAACAAAACAGGTGACGCTCAAACCAAGGCTGGGCAGAATCCTTGTGGGTATGGAATCACGGATCACTTAGACTGGAAAAGCCCTCTGAGATCATCGAGTCCTACTATTAACCCAGCACTGCCCAAGCCACCACTAACCTACATCCCCAGGTGCCCTGGAGGAAGCCGTACTGTTTAGGGATATTTTTGATCTTTGTGTGTGTTTAAATGGCAGGAGAGGTAGTGCTGGAATCTACTTTTAGCAGAGATACAGGATAAAAATTAGATTTGTTCATAGTAACTTTTGATGAGCTGCTTACTGGAATGGTTGAAGCAACCGAGCTTGGTTTTGCACAGTCTTGGTGACTCAATCTCCTACCCAGAGATAAAAAATACTGTTTTTTTACTATAACTATATTAAAATTGTAATTTAAGTGCCAAGACATGAGAATAACTACAATGCACACACGCATACATATACAGGCATATGTGTATATGTGTATATATATGAGAGAGATCCCACAGTCCTGCCGTCATTGGGACTGATGTTTGTTTTATCAATGTCCATGATAACAATCTCAAAAATAAATTTTTGTATCATAGAGCAGATTCTATATTGTGTGACATGGCTAGGAGTAGCCCCTAATTAGCCAGAAAGCTGATGTTGATGAAGATTTGCATCTATTTCTAAAATTTCTCCCTTTCAGTACAAAATGCACACGTTTTGATGAATCTGTGTGCTAAACTCCACCGTGGTGTGAGCAGACACGACGCTGGAGTCTTTTTCTCATGCAGGTTGTAGAATTGGCTTTTGTCTTTCCAGTAACGACTCGTTTGCTACAGATGGAAGCCAGGACTCACTTTGTGGAAGGTCAGCTCCGAGGAGAGCTGCGACAGATGTTGTTCCCTTGTCAGGACAGCTTTGGGCTTTAAATATTTGACAGTTGAGTGCAGATCACAAGTACAGAACGCAGAGCAAAACATTGCAGAAGTGATTGTGGTTTCCAATTAACAAGTGAAAAATAGTGCCAGAGTTGAGTGTAAAATACCAAACATAACTCTCCAGAGAAAAAGCACATGTGACTGAAACAGTTCCCTTCAGCTGAAACGTGGGCATGGGGACTGCTAAACTGCTTTTATTGTAGAATTTTATTTTTTGCATATATGGCTAAAAGTTTATGGGCATTTACTTTAGCGTTAGTCTGCCCTATTCCCAACTTGACTTGCCACAGGTTGTTATAAAAATAAAATTATTTTGGGTTTTCTGAATACCTACAAAATTGTTACAGTTATTAAAACACACACAGGCTGATAGACTGCATGTTTATTAAGCTTGGATGCTTATCCCTTTAGAGCCCACCTGCCAGTGAATATTTCACTCCAAAAGAGTCAGTTAAAGTTCAACAAGTTAATTGTGCAGTGGGTAACTCATGCAGAGATGAGACCTGATAAAATACCATCAAAATGTTGGGAGCAATCATAGTTTACTTCACTAAGCTAAGTTTCATGAGTGAATTTTATTGATGTTGCAGACTCAAGGAAGTACCTGGTCCTGGAAAGCTGCTTTTCTGCCCATGGAAACCCTAAAAGTCTTTACGAAATGAAAATCTGAAGGTTTTTTATCATGTACCTGATGAGTCCAAACCACTCGCTATCCACCCACCTCCCCTCCCACAAATACTTTGTGGCTAAAAGAATTCCAAAGAATAATTTCTATTGTGCTGTATTTGTTTAGATTAGGGGACCCAGGACTATCCAGCTGGAACAAGGGCTCTTTAAATAAAATGGATCCTTTGAAATTCTTGCATTTAGTACATATTTGTTCTAATTTCAGCTGGATAACTAATTTTTTTTATTGTGCTAATGGGCTGTTATGCATATGTGGAAGCCATTTACTGCACGCCCTAGGTGGAAACAGACTCATATTTCGTCTCTGAATATTTAACACTTAATAAGGTAACCACCTGCTTTTAAACTTATTCCAACATATTTGAATGGCCTTTACTGCTCATTGTGAATACCAAGATTATTTTTGATCTTCTCTAATGAAACAACCAAACCAATTGAAGAACTAAATAAAAAATTAAAAAAATTTCTAGCCCCTCTATTTTTCAGTAATTCAAACCACTTTATAATATTATAAATCACTTAGAAGGAGTTCTGTAACTTTAAAAGCCAAGGCTACACATAGTGAAAGTTTGTCCTTCTCACCGTGACACAGTGAAACCACGGAGTGTGGAGTGAGTTGAGGGCAGATGCTGAGCTCTGCCTGTTCCTTTCAACCCTCACCAAAGCTGTCTGGAGCATTCCTGTTGAAACCTCAAACCAAGAGAAACAATTCCCTGCATCTGTTCCACTTTGCCCCCAAATCTTGTCATGGCTCATGAACCTGCATCTGGGGAGGATGAAATTGGCAGGGAGGTATTGCAAATGTGGCTGGAAGCCATGTACTTACTCCTCACTTTGGAGCTGGCTGCTTGGGACTTCAAACAGCTTGAGAAGTCTAATTTACTGGGATTGGCCTGGCTGAGGAACAGGACTAGGTTGGAGTGGTGGCTTGTGTGGGGAAGTCTTACCTTAATTCAGCATTTCCTGTTCCTCTTGGTTTTGCTGTTTGATTTTGAGGATGACTATACAGGACAAGAACATGATTAATACCATATTATCAAGTTCTGAGATGCCAACCTTCTTCAGGCAGTGCCAGCAAGGCTGAGGATTACTGAGCTAAGTTTTCCTTCTGGGAATAGTCACCCTATTGCCATTCCCCAGTGCAGTCAGCTGCCAGGTTAACACTCTGTGGGCTGCTTCACCACTTCACTTCTGGTGATTATTTGCAAAAACTCCACACTTCTTTCCAGTTTAGAAGCATGGCAGTGCATGGATTGTGTAAATGTGGGGAGAAAAGTTAATGAAGGGAGGACTCACTTTGGTTTGCAGTTTATTGGATATGTTGAGCTATGCATTTTTCCTATGAAAATGAAGGTTTAGAATGGGCTTGGATAGGAAGGTGAAGGTGCTTGTGGCTGGCTTGGGTACAGCAGAAAATGTCCTACTGCCTGGTGGTTCTATTTCCAGGGCAATAATCCTCATTTTAAGATCAGCTGTGGCAGTATCCTTGAGAAGGGAACTCTGGTGGTGGCCATGGGCTTCTGGACCAGTTTTCTTTAGGCCATTTGGTCCCTTGAAAATAAGGGTGAGAGCTTCCTTCCAGTCCAGAACTCCCTTTACACCCTTCCAGAACATAAAGAAGGCTTACGAGAAAGCTGGAAAAGGATTTTGGAAAAGAGCCTGGAGTGACAGGACAAGGGACAATGGCTTCACACTGATGGAGGGCAGGATGAGATGGGGCATAGGGAAGGAATTCTTGGCTGTGAGGGTGGTGAGGCCCTGGCACAGGTGCCCAGAGAAGCTGTGGCTGCCCCTGGATCCCTGGCAGTGTCCCAAGGCCAGGTTTGATGGGGCTTGGAGCAGCCTGGGATAGTGGAAGGTGTCCCTGCCCATGGCAGGGGGCTGGAACAAGATGGCATTTAAGGTCCCTTCCAATCCAAACCAGTCTGTGATTCCATGAATTTAAGACAGTATTCTATGGATAGCCAGTGTGATAGCAAGGAAACAACCTGCCCACATTTGCTGTGGGAAAGAAGTTGTGCCACAGTCTTTGGTACCATCTGGAGGTTCCTTGATGCCAACGCTCCAATTCCAAATGGGATAGATACAATGCCATAGCCAGCTGGAAAGTGAGGAAGGCATTTATCCCTGAGGCTGTGTCATCACATGGATGTAACACAGCCTTTTGGCTTGTCAGAGATGGCAGAAAGTGCTACTCACAGATGTTGCTATGAGAGAGCTCAGTATCAATAAGGAGAAAGAAAACTTGCAGAACACGGATTCTCCTGATAATCCATGAGCACGTGTCCTCGCTCCAAAGGAACCGCAGTGCTCCTTGGAGCCTTTCCCTCTGCCCGCAAGCCTAACCTCTGTCCTGCTGAGCCTTAGCCCCGGCCAGCTCCTGCTCTTCCACGTGCTAATCTTGGCGAGACACTGGGACAACGGAGTGTCTGTTGTGTTATCCTGGGCTGTAAACAACAGGCAGAGCCACGTGTCATCTCCAGGCTCTCTAATCCAAACAGTGGCGTGAGCGCCTGTGCACCGTTGGGAGCAGTTTTGTGGAGTGCTCGGCATGCGAGGGGGACAAAGGGTGCTCGGCCTGCCAAATATCCTGAGCACAGACGAGGCTCAGACACATGTGTTGGACGAAAGCAAAGCAATAGTGGCAGAAGGACTCAGTAAAGCAGCTTGAGTTGTTACAGCCACTAGTTTTCCTTCTTTTGATGCCGAGAATAATGCTTTTAGGAGAATTGTTCCCTGTTGAGGGAACTGGTGGATGTTAGAAAAGGGTGATAGCAGGGAGGGACTGTCAGGGTCATTGATGGTGTTAGCAGAAAAAGAGTGTTCTTTTGTTCAAACTTGCTCTTTTTCTGTAAAACTCAGGATTTTTGTGAAGAAAATAATTTCTGTGATCTCAGAGTTTGCTCTCCACTTCTGGACTGAACTAGGGCTTTTGTGAAGCAGATGAGTTATATCAACTCCGGGGTCATATTGAGCCTTTTTACCCTTAAAATGAAAAAAGATTAAAATCTGGGTTTTGTACAGCAGAGGTTACTAAAACAAGGAGAAAACTTGGTTCTTTTCCTGGGTTTTGAAAGAAATCTGATATGTAATATTGAGGAATTTATTACACCACTGTGCCTTTCTTTAACCATCTGTAAAATGGGAGTGATACTGGCTCTGTTATGTCAGGTGTCTTAGTGTAGTACAAATGAGGCAGGGAACAAACGATGTCAGTTGTGTTGGAGCATCTTTCAAAGCCCTGAATCAGACAAATCCTAACTACATGGATCTATCATTCTCCTCTCCCAGTGTTAACCCCATGCAGAATAATTTGAAGAAGTTCTGGGCTTTGAGGGTGGGGAGGCCCTGGCACAGGTTGCCCAGAGAAGCTGTGGCTGCCCCATCCCTGGAAGTGTTCCAGACCAGGTTGGATGGGGCTTGGAGCCACCTGGTCTAGTGGAAGATTTCTCTACCCATGGCAAGGGACTGGAATGTAATAAGCTTTAAGGTTCTGTCCAATGCAAATCATTCTGAGATTGTATGAATTTGAAATTCTGTTTTCGTGAGGAATACATACCTCGTTATTAACTTCCAGTGATGGACTAAACACAGCTTCACCAGTAAGAGGGTTTTTTTCTTGGAAGGCTGAAGAATGCCCAGATCTTGTAGCTTTACCTGCCACTTATTTTATTTTTAAACAACTCATCCTTGTTTGTAACAGGGAACACATTGTCTTGAGCAGCATGACACTTTGCATATTTTCGGTATATTCATCTTCTCAGAGAAACAGTACTTGAGCATTTAAAGCAAGAGCATGCAAAGTGTAGTTATACTCTTTAGCAGTCCTCATGTGCCTTGTTTTTATGCCCAATTATCATCTCCCTCTTTCTTTTGTGGGTCACAAGGAAAGCTCAAAGCAATCCTCATGCTGGGCACTGGAAGTGTGTGGGATCAGCACGCAGTGCCTTGCCCTCCTGTGGATACAGCAGGGAGCAAAACAGGTGAGCTGGTATCTGCCACTTGCTTTTGCTTGGTGGCAGGATTCCTCATAAAAGCTATATTAGATCCTATATCCAGTCAGAGTTGAGTGGGGATGTGGTGCATCCCAAGACATATATCACATATATTGTCTTTTGCCGCTTCCTCTGCTGTGTCTTCTTCTGCATCCTGTGAATGTCATAGGAGAGAACCCTTAGTGATGTGCTGCTAATGCTCTGTGTGTGTGTGTTACACAGGCTCTTGGTGCAGGAATGCTGACACAAACAAAAAGGAGATAACTTGGAAATTCTATTGCTCCATTTATGTTATTATTGTAGTTAATGGTCTGTCAGCATTTCCATTATAAATCCCTATTTTCAGGGTTTTATAACTCAGCCGTAAAAATTCTCTCCAGGCTGAATTTGGCATGTGTGTTTTCAGCCTGAGAGCACATGTGTTGTTTTTTTTTTTTAACAAGTTTTTTTAAAGAAAATAGAACTGCATTCACAATTTTTAAGCTATAGAATTGCCAGGGAAAAAAAGCACCAACAAAAAATAGGTGATTGGTTACAGATGCTTTCTTTACACTCATATAACTCAAAAATTGCTGAGTTATTTCAGCTGTAATTGTGGGTATGTGTAAGGTTAAAATGGTGGATTTAGTACTATTCCTTTCTTTATGGTGTCGGTATTTGACAAGCAAATAGAAAACAGACCCCGATACTGTATACACCACGTCTAAGCTGACCCATGTGTAAACTGACCTCCCAAACCTGCCCCACGCTCCCCTCTCCGAGGCTGCATTGTTCCAGTGTCAGCAAGGATGGGGATGCTGGGAGAGGAGAGTGGGGACCCAAGTTTAGTTTTTGCTGGGTTTCTTTACTCCATCACTCCCAATAGGTCTGTGCCAGTCTGTGGCTGCAGAATCCAGAATCCCCGTCAGCCAGGTGGTGTAAGGAATAAAGAGCTACAATAGACACGTGTTCCACATGCTCTGAGGCCTGGCTTTTTCCATCTTGTTTACAGAGGGCCTACCCTGTGTCTGAAATCACCCTGGAGAAGTTTACACAATGATGAGTGTAAACCACATGTTTTACACCGAAGCATCTGAAAAGAAAAGAAACAAGGGGGAAAGCCAAAAGATTATGTCTGAATTCTTTGCAGTCTGCACACACAGATTTTCCTTCTGTTCTCCCCACAGTACCTGTGGCTCTTCACTTGTGTTCATTCACCACAGATGGAACAGAAAAGGGTGAGGTGACCAGCATCCAGAGACATTTTATTTTAGAAACTCCAGATTTCCTAATTCCCCAAATGAATTTACTTCCAAATGAATTGTTTATCTCAAGAACTGACTTCAAGAGCAGGCTGCGATAGAGTCCATAGTTTTTGGATTTTTCTTGCATGCAGGGTGCTTTCTGCATAACATTTTATTGTGCATAAAATCAGAATATCTCATGTCTTCCCAAGAATGAACAGTCTTTTCATGCAAGAGAAAGTGTGCAATAATTGTAGCAATTCCATGCCATAGTGATTCCTGCCATTACTGTACTTTGGCACTGTAAAACCAGTGGTGTCTATAAAAGTGTGTCAAATAATGACTATGGATATTTATAATCTGCTTTTAGTTTTGGGTTTTTTTTGCATTTTATCAGATAGATCTTTTTGTAAGTATTAAATTCTTTACATTTTTGCTATCCATATTGAATTTTCTCCGTGATGTTTTTAACATCCTGTGATATATAACATCCCATCATATCTTAAACATTCCTTTACATCAGTATGAAAGGTCATGTACTTGGGCTGTTTTTCATTTCACGAACATCTGGGCTTATGGGATTAACAGAATGGTATAGCATTGCCTTCTTTTTGGTCTCTTTTATTAATAACTTGTGAATAACACTTGTCTTCTACCATGTGGATTATACTTCTGTTGGGGTAATTTCCTCACTATAATAATGGCTGCTAGTTAACCCCTTACTCACAACTGCTGCTGCTACCAGCTCAGATGTGTTACTTTTTATGTTCAGATGTATAGTCCTGTATGTTTCCATTGGGTGGGAACAGGTCATTTCCCTAAACACAGGCATCTCGCACCATTTCCACATAAGGAATCCCACCTGGGCTCCAGCTGTCACTCTGGAGAAGTCCCTGAAGCTGAAGGTGTGTTCGGTGGCACTGGGTGCCTGTGTTTATGTTAAAAACTTATTTCTATATTTGTGATGTTCACAGTCAGGAATTGGGGTCCTCCAACAGTGCCATGGGTGGGCCACGTGATTTAATGGTGAGGGACTTTGGACAAGGGCCTGGAGTGACAGGACAATGGGGGAATGGTTTCCCACTGACAGAAGGCAGACTGAGATGGGATATTGGGAAGAAATTCCTGGCTGGGAGGGTGGTGAGGCCCTGGCACAGGTTGCCCAGAGAAGCTTTGGCTGCCCCTGGATCCCTGGAAGTGTCCAAGGCCAGGCTGGGTAGGGCTTGGAGCAGCCTAGGGCAGTGGAAGGTGTCCCTGCCCATGGCAGGGGAGTTGAATTTTAAGGTCCTTTCCAACCCAAACCTGTCTGTGATCCTGTGATTTCTGGTGAAACCATGAAACAGGAATGAGAATAATTTAAAATGTGAGACAGTAAAGCCTTTACTTGATTATGTGGTGGTTTCATATTCTGCAGAGACCACACAGTCAGTCATATGGGACATGACAGGTGATCTGAAATAATCTAAAAGGCCAAAAGTAACTTTTCTATGCATAGAATCACAATATGGTTTTGATTGGAAGGGACCTTAAAGACCATCTTGTCATTAATTAAATCTTTTACTGGAGTTTAATTGTCAGAAGTATGGAGGAATTGGTTGTACACCTGCAAACAGAAAAACATTTAACAGAAAACTGCAGACCTGGAGACTAAAAGTCTCTGTAGTGTGTCACCAGTCTTTTAATCCCTTATTTCTTCTCTTTTGTCTGTGTATTTATTGTGTTTTGTGGCTGTATTTTATCTCCCACAGCAATTCCATGAGGTTTGGCCACAAGATGGCATCTGATTTAATAATCTTCTTTTAAAAATATTTTTTTCCACCAGTTTTCCTGCAGCAAATTATAACCTACTTTCCTTCTGCCTTAGGGAATGCCTTCAAGGGAAAATGCAGTAGGATTTTCCATGGCATTCTTGGTTGCTGATAGTTGGAACCACCAGCAGAGATGATGGGTGACAGTTGCTGTGAATCCTCTGCTCAGTAACCCCACTCCTCCACCCTCCCAGGGTGTAACTGCTGCCTCTGTCATGATTGTTGCTTGGTAAATGAGAACTGACACAAAAACTTCAGCTCATTTCATTTGTGAAATGATCCAGAGTCCCTCAGAGCTGTTTAACAAACTCTCACTGACAGAGAAGAAACTTTGCCTGAGACCCTGCTTACAGAAAAATGTCTTATAATTTCTTGATTCTAACTAAGCTGCCTAAAGTTGAGGGGTAATATGTTTCTTCTTTTCTGCTCCTGAGCATTTCCCATGTTCCTGCACTTGGGGAATGGGGAACAAACAGACTTGACAGCTGAACAGGCAATCCAGCAGGCTTCTGAGCAGACTAGGAATTCTGCCTCTGCAATGGCAGGGGAAATGGGTAACTGGGATTTATCAGGGGATCAGACCTACAGCAAACTGTCAGTTCTTGGAATGGGAGTTGGATGAAGTAGTATCTCAATTTGGAAAGACAGATGTAAATTATTCAAAAAATATTCAAATTAGTTTGGCTTAACCAATGATTCAAGGCTATTGCACTATTTAGACAACACTGTTTGGAAGCTACTGGATGATGCAGAAGAGGGCAATTTACTTTTTTCTTTAGAAAATAACAAAGTTGTGAATTGCTCTGGAATATTTTATCACATCTGACCTTCCAACAACTTAGAAAAGGCAAAAAGTAGAACCAGAACATTCTTGATGGCTTTTACATGTCGTTGTTTGTTGCAACCGTGGTTCAGAAACGCCACATCCCTTTGCTTGCTGAAAGCTGGTGGAGTTCAGGCAGAGCTCTGCTGTATTTGGCCTGTGTCCTGCATTCACAGAATCCCAGAATGCTTTGGGTCGGAAGGGACCTTAAAACCCATCTCATTCCAACCCCCTACCTTGGGCAGGGACACCTTCCACTAGACCAAATAGTTCAGAGCCCCATCCAGTCTGCTCTTGAACATTTCAGGGATGGGGAATCCACAACCTCTCTGAGCACATTCTTCCTTCAATATCTGCTACTCTCTCCCCTCTCCCCTCCCAGGGACAAGAGTGAACTCTGTAGATTTTGGGTCCCACATAGTGGGCAGTTTCTGTGCTCTTTCTTGAGCTGCTTTGGCCTTAGTCCTAATTGATGGCTATGATGCCGTTTTGGGTTTTGGAAACATGTGTGTACAAAGAATTCCATTCAGAGCCACACAGTCCGTATCCTCTCCACTGGACAGCCACAGAAACCATTTCCTCTCTGTTTTGCAACAGATTATTGAAATAGGAACTGTAGCACTTGTGTCCTTGGCTGATCAAACGAAGCAGTACTAGAAGGTGGCAAATGCACTTTAATTTTTTTAATAACAACTCCGGTAGGATTGTTCCAATCCAGCTGGAGAAAGAAGCCTCAGGAACTTTGCAGAGCCAAGTATCCTCTACAGCCCACCAGGAAGGACTGTAGGGACTCTTCAAAAATTACAGACTACAGGTACCTCTGTGAGCCCGGCTGGGAGAGCACACAGGGATTTCAGATATGGATGGAACTACCCAGGGAATGTGAGACTGTAGAGGGTAGTTTGTCCTCATTGTTGCTGCTGAACTGATGAAAAAGAGGAGATTTATCTATGTGGTCTGGTAACCCTGTATGAGATGTAGAAGAAAAGATAAATGAATCGTAGAATCATAGAATTGTTAATGTTGGAAAAGATCTTTAAGTTATCAGGCCCAATCTTCAGCTCAGCACCACCACCATGTTCACCACTAAACCATGTCCTCAAAGCGCTTGCAAAAGAGAGGTGAGCACCAGGCGAAGTGATAAAGGCTGAAGCATGAAAAGAAGTTTGGCAAAGAGTGGAACAATTAATCATGGTCCCTGTATTGGTGTGTATCATCACTGGATTTTCTGACTGAAGTTTTTCTGTGTTTGGGGTAGAGCTAATGCCTCTTTGCCTTGTGGGTTTGGGGTGCCTGGTGAGGGCTGAGCTTGTCCCACTTTTTTTCTCAGTGGTGGGACACACTGCCAAGCTCTTGTAGAAGAGGTACCTTCTTTTAAAACATTAAGTGTCTTTAATTTCTCTGAAACCTCTTCCTCTCAGTCCAGTCACTAATGACTGAAGTGTGCAAGTGAGGATATTTGTGGAGACGACTGACACTGTCTGATCAGAAAGCTGAGCTAAACCCTCTTTTTTAAAAATGACATTTTAATACAAGCTCTGTTAACTTCATTAAATGTCTCTGTAGATACTTAACCTGGCATCTTAGAGACTTTTCTTTATTCCTATTGCATTCCACAGAAGCAATGACGGGTTGATGTCTTATTTTTTACTGGAACAACTGGAACACAGAGAAATTTTAACTGAGATGACAAAGCTATTTAAGTGTATAATTCCAAGCAGTAACTTAAGGCTCTGTAAAAGCAGTCCCCTGAAGGATCTGGATCCAAGCAATTCGCCCAAGATCACACTGAAATTGTGTATCAGAGCCTGAGGCTTGACTTCCCTACACCCGGATGCCCTTCTCTTGATGGAGACAGATACTGCACTGCACAGCAGGTGAGGTGGGGAAGGAGGTTGGAACCAACCTGCTCCAGCTCCTCTCCTGCCCTTGTGCTTGTCACAGCCACCCCAGCTGTCCCAACAAGGTGCTTGTGGGTGTGCCATGCCAGGCTAATGGAGCAGGGTTATTTTAAAGGGTGTAAATAGCAGACCTTTGCTAATTCTGCCTGCTATACAGTGCTTCCATGAGCAATTTTCCTAGGAAGCTGACAGGGCTGAAGGCTGTCTCATTTTCCACAGGTACTGCTGGATCCAGGAGAGGATGTTTGCAGAGTCTGTAACTTTGTACATTTCCATTCTGCCTGAGCCTCCCTTCAGCTCTCTGTGGTTGAGAAGTCAAAAAAAGCTGCTCTTGGCAGAATTTGCTCCTGTGCTGAGATTTGGCCTGAGAAGCCCAGGGGTGTGTTTTGATGAGGTTTGCTTCAGGTAATTATTTGCCTCTTGGTGCACTTGGTGGTACCAAAGCGCTATGTGAATGTTAAAGAGTGAATTTTCAAAGAGCTTACAGCTAGTCTAGAGAATATTCCAGCTAACAAGTTATTTTGAAAAGAGCTGACTCTCTTAGTGAGAGGGGCTGTCTTTGTTTGGTATGGAGAAGTTTCAAACTCTTCCAGTCCAGGTCTTAAGGAAAGAGATGACTGCAACACTGAGGAGCTAAGGACAGCTATCCACTGACACCTCCATTTTCAGCTTTCCACATCTGGTTAAGTGCATTATGGCATTTTTGCTTTTACATATGAATCATTAGCTCTTGGCTGTGGTCTGTAGGAAAAAGAGACAGCAATTTTCATGTGCTGCTTGTCCATACTCTCATGTAGAAAGAAGGTAATATTTTTCTAATATACACTGTGTGAATGCTTCTCTTTCTTCTCTCATCTAAGTACCTCCAAGTTCTCTGCAAATTGTAATCAAACCAGTTGTATGATGAGACAATTAAAAGAATGAAGAGAAATATCAGCTCAGCTTCCATTTCTTTTATGAATCCAGAGACAAGCACATATTCCTTTCCTGCTAAGCAACGAGAAGTTCCTGTTTTATTCAGATGCACTTGAAATGTGAAGTGGGACTACAGTTTATTCATACTCTTGTTTTTCTGCTAATATGCTCAAAATGGGGTTTACTTGGAAAATGTGCTTTCTTCAGCAGAACTGGAGTCTTCATCTAAACAGTCTTTCCCAATCTAAGCAGGATAGTAAGTGGAAACGGAGGTTATTCCTCTATTAATCTCCCATGTGGCTCAGTAAAAGCTCTGGCAGCTTCTTGTGTGACTTTGCTGTGTCAAATGGGAAAAACTTTTATATTTCTAGTTCTCGCTTCTGTACTTCAGTCCCAAGTCCAAATTTCCTTTGCTGTCAGCTGCCGCCTTTGTTCCCTTTGAAGCACCATTGTGCGACCCTGGGACATTTGAGCTGTATTTTTGCGCTCTGTTGTCTCACCTGCTCCAGTTCCGACAGCTTGGAACGGGCGAGCGAGGCAGACCAGCAGCTTTCTGGAAAGACTCAGACTCGGAAACCTGTGACAGTGCTACAGGGACTGCTGAGCTCCTAGGCAAAGCCACGTTTCCCCAGGGTTCAAGTGACTTCCAGGCACTCCTCAGGTTCTCTGAGAGTGCTCCAGTGATCCTGGTTGGCTGCCCAACAGGCTCACTGTGACAGTGACACTTTCTGCCACCTCTCCTTGATCCACAAAACCACACTCAACCAGCTGCTGCACAAAACTGTAGCTTTTTCCTGTAGCTTTTGTGAAGACAGAGCAAATCTTGCTCCTTTATAAGGAAAGAGGCTTTTGGGGTGTTGGAGAGGAGTTTAAAACATGGGATAACACTGTGTCTCACTTATGAGTCTATTCAAGGGATGGGAATACTGGCTCTATTTCTAGAAGGAGCATTTTCCACTGAGCCTGTGATTCCATAGCAGTTTAAGCCAAAATAAATTGGTGTGCTGTGGTCGAGTGCTACCCCTAACCTCTACTTGCACGTTCCCACTCCCATCTCCTTCCCTCCCGGCTCCGTGCCTGTAGCTGCGAATGGGGCAGGGCTGCTCCTGCATGCAGGGGGCTTTGCAGGGTGGCAGGAGGGCAGGGCAGAGGTGCTGTGTTTCTGTAACACCCAAAAGCTAAGTCACCACCTGGCCAAAAATTCTGGGAACTTGTAGCCTGCCTTAATCAAATCCACATGTCCAAACAGGAAGCCACTCAGTGCTGTTCTGCGTTTCCACGGGCAGCCTGGGATGGAGAGTGGGGAAGATACTGTTGAGTATTTTTCCTAGTTCTACCACTAATTTATGCTCTTTCTGACCTTTGGCAAAACAATTTAATTTGCAGATGTCCAAATTGTACAATGGGGCTATCAATACATTTAATCCCATAGGGAACTTGCTCAGTGACACTCTGTGAGCCAAGACATTTGAGATGCCTGGGCAGAAAGTACTTCTGTATTGGTATAATTATGATTTAGTTCGTTACTGCATGTTTGTAAACATGGGGCAAGAAGTCTGAGAAAATACAATAAATCAAGGACTCTGGAAAAGTGTCCAAAGGAAATACATCCTTTGGACATTATTTTCACTCTGGAGTTTGTAAATATTAGAGTCCATATTAGAAAAAATATTTTTCTGCATTCTGTTGTCACTGAAACTGAGGGAAAAACAGAGTGACAACTTGTCCCCATGTAAAAATACTGAGATCAAAATAAAAAAGGGCTTATAATTATTTCCACCTTGATTCTTCCAGGCAAAAAAAGTGTTACATGGAACCCAGAGCATTACCCTGTCTGAGTGGCTGCTGCTACAGGGGGCTAATTCAAAACTGAATCACAGAATCATGGAATGGTTTGGATTGGAAGGGACATTAAAGATCACCTTCTTCCAACTCAAGATCCACAAGATTCAGTAGAGAAGAATAAAGTAAGGGGAGCTCAGCCAGGCATCTCTGCTGGTCCCAACTGTTGGAGTTTATCAGGGTCTAAACTCCAGTCTGGGCTTTGTGACCCTCATGAGAAAAGTAGAACAGGTTACCAATAATGGAAACACTCAGAAAAATGGTTTTGTTTCCTGTTTAAATGTTTCTGCTCTTGCACATGTGCAGCCAGGGCGTTTCCATGGGCAGCACTGCTGGAAGTCTGCTTCCTCCTCCTGCATCTGGGCTGACAGTCAGGAGTGAATGCGGGAGACCAGGTTGACAAAGAGCTGAGTATTATCCTGAGGATAAATGAGTTAACCCATCACTGCAAACACTGTGCTGGCGGATTTTAGTGCAATTAGCTCCACAAATACCAAGACATGCAGTCTGCAACCAGACTAAAAGGTCTCCTAAACAATTAGGGAACCACGGCCCCATGGACCCCTGTCATGCACATTAATGTCACTGGCCTTAGCAAGGGGGATGTGTGTGCTTTGATGCCAGGGGAATCCAGGGTTTGACGGCCCCATAAACTTCATCCCATTTTTGGTCCCACGACTCAGTGGCATTTTATTTACTGCACCTAATAACTTTTAGTCAATAAACACGTACAGGTTGGAGAGAAGGTCTAGTGTGAGCTTAATTACCTCAACTCTCTGCCTTCTCTTTTGTTATGTACATCATGGATACTTGACAGCATTAACATTCCTGGAATTGTATCTGCCATCCTTTGTAAAAGGATTGAATACTACGCATTAGTTCGGGCTCGTGGGGCATTTGTGTCTCCAACAACAGCTTAATTATGGACATTGTTTACTAATCAGTATTAAATTGACAGACTATGAGGGCTAATCTGGAGATTAACACAATAGCTTGTTTTCATTTTGTTCTTCTAGCAGTTTATTGAATGCAAGATTTAAAACAAGACCCTTTTGTGAGCTTTACCTTCCCCATCACAGCTGTGTGAGTGGAAAGGTCTGTGCATTTCCCTTCTGTAACTTAGAGTTTGGGCGCAAACATTTTGCTCAATATGTAAGAACAACCAAAAATACATGTTGTATTGGATGTAAAAGCAATACAGGGTGTCCTTTCTGTAGGATCAGCAGATCACAAATCTTTAGGCTCATTTTAAGCCTCCTGTTTGTTCTGTTTCACAAACTACACAGAGTATCATCACTCAAACAAATGCCAACAGACCCCAGGCCCCAAGGAGTAATTTGTGTAGTGAGAAGATCTGATGTCACTGTGTGCAAAGTCATTCAGCGAAAGCTGTGGGCACTTCTGGGCCATCTGTTATGCCCACACGAATTATGGAATTCCCCAATAGTTCTGATTTCCCTGTGAACAATTTCCATTGTTGTCCACGAAAGCTGCCCAGAGCTGAGTCTGTTCTGCATAGGCAGGTGCCTGTTTGATAATAAGAAATGTGAGGGTTTGTTTAGGGAGGGACACACATGTGAGTGTCTTACACGTGTTGTGTGTCTGTCCTCGTCTGACTGCAGCACTGGTGACTTACAGCAATGACACTGATCTGACCTGTCAAATTTCCAAAATATTCACATCTGTATCCCACTCAGATTTTTCAAACTGCTGAAAGCACCTCAGGTTTTGTAGTCTGGGAAACTTTGCTTCCTGCAGGATTGCTTATCTGATTAAATATAAATGAATGAAAACTCAGTAATAATGACATAATCTTTTTCTGGTCTCTTACTTTCTCCAAGGGTGATGTAGTGTGGGGGGAAGTGATGCCACACTGCACTTCACAACACCAGTGATGATGGGAAAATAGATAAAAGGAACAAGCAGAAAAGGGCTGTTCCTTCCCTCTGTTACACATGGCAATTCTCCTACACAGGGTTTAATGCTGCTACATTATGGAGCAGCAGTCATTTTAGTCATGGCAAGAAATATGATAAAATGAAGAAAAAGTGTGACAAGTATTTCTGAACTGCCCAGCAGAGTGTCTCCAAAGTCAGCGCTCTTCTTGTCCGTGCACTCCTCATGCTGGAAGTAATTAGTATAAAAACCCTAATCTTTTTTTGCATCCGAGCCACGCGGTATAATCCAGCCTTTCAGAAGGATAAGTCAGTATTTCTGAGCTCACTTGGATTTAATGTAAACAATAAAGGGCTAATTCAATAAAATGGCTTTGACCCATCAAAATCTACTTTCAGGAGCTGTACTGCAGGCTGGGAGCCCACATGGGGTGTTGTGCATGCAGGAATCTTCAAACCTGCCTGTTTGGAGAATAGCTCAGAGTACAGATGGACCAGCCCTAAGGAGAGACACTTGTTACAGAGATTTTGCACCTTGCTTTTTAGGATCATTCTTAAAGAATTTGCTTGTCAAATACAATGTGAAAATTTTCTGATTTATTCACAGGTCTTAGGAAAAACAAAAGAAGAAAAAAAAAGTAACTGGATTTTTTTTCCCATTTTTAAAATTTTTGATTTTAAGCTTCTTCAGAGGAGCATAGTTTTCAGGAACTTCAGGAACTTCCAGGAAGATTTCTACTGTCTGCCTCCTAAAAAAATAAAATCACAAGAGTGCTGTTAAAAATTAAGGCATTCAAATGCATTTGTTGGCTTCTGAAAATTGAAGCTAGAGGTCTCCAAACCTCACAGACTCTGACAACTCTCCCAAAAGACGTGTAGGCTCTTGCACAGTGAACTTAAGACCATGGCAAATAGTGCCTTTTATAGTTATGCTGCTGACTCCTTAAAAATTGTCTGTTACTCACAGGTTGAAAGTGATGTAAATGATTGGTTATTGTAGCATGGGCAAGTTTTATTTACATTTTACTTTTGCTCTTTGCTGCTTAACTCAAGGGGCTGGGAGGTGTCCCTTCCCATGGCAGGGGGGTGGAACTAGGTGGTTTTAAAAGTCTCTTCCAACCCCAACCATTCTGGGATTATATGATTCTGTGGGAGCAGCAGGGTTTTACAAACGGATTCATATTGACTTCACAGCTGTGACTATAAATTCATAAAGTGGGTATTTTAACTATTATCCGCAAAGGTTAACAACTCTGCTCTCTGGATCCACCTTTTTTGCTGTTGCTTATATTCAGTCCTTTTTAAGCAGCAGTATTGAAAGGGTGGGCACTCAAATGTTTTCTGGGACTCTTGGGAAGCTGATAAAGTTTGCCAGTTAATCCAATAAAGCTAAGTCTGTTGCATCAGACCACATCAGTCAGATCAGTTTACACTCTGTCTTTTAAAGCAGGTCTTTGTTTATTTTCTTAAAGAAGTACCTGCTACCTGTACATGCGCTCTCCAGGCAGGAGGGACCACCCCACTGATCATCTATTTCCATCCCCTGTTTCCGTAGGCCACGGAATGTTTTTTGGAAGCTGAATTAAAGTGCTGAATTAAAACAGTACTTGGTCTTGCTTAAAGGCGAAGAAGAACAAAGTCAGCCAAATTCTTTACTAAAATGTTCCAATATTTAGTCATGGTTATTACCAGGAAAGAACTTTTTGTTTTAGAGTTGAATTCACCTGTCTCCATCCAGCCACAGGATTTTGTTATACTTAGACCAAGAAGTTCCTGGTTCTCAGGCCACTTCTCCACGTATTAAGCTCAACAGACTGAACTCCTTAAGGCTCTTACTCTAAGCTTTCCTTTTCAATATCTGAATATTTTTGTAGACTTTCTTTGAATACTTGAGGAATATTCCAACCTCTTTCAAAGCATAAACATCAGAACAAAGCAGCTGCTCTAATAGATGTGTACAGCGGCAGTGTTGCATTTCCTTTTTTATTTCATAGATATCTTATGATCAAATGAACTAATTTTTTTTCCCACAACATCTCAGAGATTTGTGTCTGTCCATTTCCCCTTGAAGCCTTACTGCTTTCCAAGTCTCTCTCCCATCCTGCTGGCAAAACCTCCATGTTATATTTCAATATATATTAAAATGGCCAAGTCACCCCTCCATGGTAATACAGTTTTTCTTTCTATCCAGTACAGACAGAGACTTCAAAGAAGCTTTTCTCACACCCTGGTGACAACTGGATGCACATTACTGCTCACGTAGACCTTTAGAAGCATTCAGGCCTGTGCATTTCAGTACTGTCTCTGACAACCTAACAGGTAAGTGTCTGCAAAACCCCCAAATACTCTGTTTCCTTCTTTTTTAGCAGAAGGAGATGTAATCACTGGTTAAGTGACTTATCCCCGAGTTTCAACTGTATAATCCTTTAGTCTTCAGGGAGTGAAGGAAAGAAAAGGAGGTTTCTGATACCTCCTTTTACTTCTTTTGTTATTACAACATAGAGGTTTTTAAACTTAGTCTCTCAAACCACAACACCTTAAAATGCCTTTAGACATTATCTTCTAGGTCACGCTGTGCCAGTTTGATATTAATATCCTCAGCTATTCTTTACCACTGGCATGTAAAGATTCCTTCTTCCCAGCTCTCCAAAAATCAGCCAGATTAGATCAGACTGTGTGTCCAAACCGTTTTAGTCTCTCTAAGCCAGAACTGCTGTGGCAACACACTCACCTCTGCTTCTCCTTCGCCTATCTTCCCAAGGACTTCAGTGGCCATCAGACTGTGCAGTGAGGCAGCTTGGAGAAGAAAAACCCATTGATAATTACTTTTTGTTAGGGTTAGGATAAAACTACATTTGGTTTCTTTTATAATTCAGAGAGAATTCTCTAGAGAGTAATCCAGGCAACCTAAATTCTGATCTTCCTCCTCTGCTTTTAGGAAAGCCGAGGATAAAGTTATATGAGACAGTTGAGCTGACCTAACATCTTGCCCTGCTGTTGAAAGAGGCAGTTCTGCTCCTCCCCACTTCCCACTCCACAGTATCATGATTATCCCATTCTCAACTTCCATTTACACAGCTTAAGAGATTCTCAGCCCACCTTCTTGGCTGTTAACCCTCTGTGTGAGAATAAAAACCCTGTTCTCTGTACAAGTTGTTGCACTGCTCAACAAAACCAGATTTCCCCTCCTTCTTCAATGAGCTAAACTTTCACTTACTATGTTTTGCCTTGCTTGGAAAGTTTTCTGAGAGTTCCTTTATAAACCCTTTTCTGCAGTCTGTCAGGAGCTCTGGGGTGGTGACTGGTGTAATACCATGGATGTCATGGATGTGGATTCTACTTGAAATACAGCTGGACTTGATGAGGTTAGAGGTCTTTTCCAACCTTAGTGATTCTGGGATGCTAGAAGTCCTTCCTGAACCTGGAATCTTCCATGTTCATTGTAATAGTACATTGCCTTCATTCCTGGAAAACTACTGATTTTCTTATTTTCTGTCTTTTGTCTCTTGCAGATCATCTTAATCAGTCTCCTTTATGGGGTTCTCAGGCAGGATTGAGAAATTTAGGGTTATGTCTTTGACCCCTGAAGTCTGGTTTGAGTCAGTGGCAATTCTCAATCAGTTCCTCCAGCAAGACAACTTCTTTATGTATCAACAATATCAGGTACAATTAAATACGCTCAGGGATAAAGATTTTGGGCTTCCTCCTTGCTCTAACATGTTTTCAGCCATCTTTTGTACCCTTGTCTGTGCTTTTTATGTGATTCCTCTGGGAGAGAGCGTGGGAGCCACTGTGGAGTGATTTGGTCCTATTAGTTGAGGAAAGATGTTTCTCTCAGCCATAAACTTTCTCCTCCACCTGAGCTATTACTTTGTACTTCATAAAGGCAAACCCATGTCTCTTTTGAAGGAGGAATCAAAATTTGGGCATCCAATGTAGTGGCATAAATTGATGACCCTCTATCCATCTGTGTTGCTGACGGAAACTCACTGCAAAGCAAAGACTTGAGCTCAGCTCTGGGAATATTCTCAGGAATTCCATGGCCAGCCACTTGCCTTTCATGCTTTGTGTTCCCCCAGTACCATCCCCTGGCAAAGGGCTCCAAATAAGCTTAGGAAATCACAGTCAGAACCTACAGCACATCCTGGTTCCTGATGCCAGCTACTCAAGAATCCTAAAAGCAATCACACAAACCCCAATAGACTTTGAGGGTGGGCTTTGCACAGTCTCCACATGTGATGCTGCTGCAGGGGCATCACCGAACTGCCAGGTCACGCCAGGACCCCTCAGTTGTGACTGTCTGGTTGTATCACTCACTGTTCACCGTGAGGATTCAGGGTTCGATACCTCGGTTTCTGGTGGACAGGCCAATATTCCTTTGTTTGCTGCTTTTCTCAGAGCTCTATTTGTGCCCAAATGAAGCCAAACCTGTTTAAATTATTGCCAGTCATAGAGATGCAAATGTCCATCAGTCTTTCCCATCCATAACTCCACCTTTTCCTTGAGCAAAGGAAGAATTGAGGGAAGAAAGGAGCTGCCCTATGTTAATTAGAGACTCTGCTTTTCTGTGACAGACTATCACTAATTACAACACATCAGTGACCCCCCACTTGCCTCAATGCTGCTGCTTGGTGAGCTAATGAGGGGGAGAGGAGGAGGTGGATCAAGAGGCTGTCCTTGGGTGGGTGGTTTGAAGTAGTGTGAGGAGTGTTTACCTCACTCTAAAAATGGAGTTTGAACTGTAAGATTGGGGTTTGCAACAACAATACTGATATGATCTTGTGACTTGATATTAATGCTCTAATTAACTAATAAATTTTGCAGCATCTGCTTGTCTTTGCCTCAGAGTGGCAGGAGGTCTGTCCCCATTCCTTGTTTGTGTGCAGATGACCTGCTCCACCTCATTAGCTCTGCAGTGCTGGTTGGTGTGCTGGGAAGGATGATCCTGAAAGATCCACCCGTCTGAAAGGGATGAAGAGCGGCAGCCCAGACAAAGCTGCCATCCCTGCTTCCCCCATGGGAATTGATTCAATGAGGGCACAGAACAGGGATGCAAAGGAGCAATAAGCTCCCATCTCCCTTGGGAAATGAATGAAAATGTTCCAGCTCTGATTTTTAAAATCATGTACATGCATTTAATATTAAGCCATATTCTATAATCAACAGTCCAGGTCCTGATTTGGGTTAAATAGTCCTCAGCTGGGGAGCTGACCTTCCCATTCCTGTGGCATTTGAAACTGCCAGCTGCTGAGTTATTTTAGGTGTTTCTCAAGAACACAATGCACAGCTAGATCTGATGATCATCCCCTGAAAGAAGTGAAGTGCTGTCCCCTTTAGTTTTGTACAATTATAAATTTAAAACACTTTTGATTATTAAAAAAACTCCTCTGTAGCTGGATAAAAAATAGCCCATTCCGCAAAGGTAATATAAATAGCAAACTCACCAGTCAACTAAAATAGTAGATTTACACTTTTCAGAATTCTCTGATTCACCTCAGCTCTCAAAACCTGATATTTAAAAGGTGTTACTACAGTTCAAAACAATTCAGTGAATTTTGCTCCGTATTGTGCTTTAAACAAGATACCTTCAAGATACCTTATCTCTTCTGATATCAGTGAGATTTGACTATTTACTTAAAGGCACTGCAATATTTTGCTGAACAGAGATGTTAAAAAATATGTCCTTAAATTAAAAGTATTCTCAAAAACCTAAATTAGTTAAATGTCAGTATCTGCTAGACTTGATTTGGCCATTAGAAGGGAGAATAACACATTTAGGAGGGATCCAGAAAACCAAGTTCAGGGTGAAATGAACTTTTCTTGTGTGTAAAGCAGTTGTTGAAGTCTCAGGAAGAGAGATTTGTACTGGGAATGCTGTTGGCATAGTGATAACCATCAAACTGAATGGACTCTTGGAAAGAACAACACTTGATAACAGCTGTGTTTGCCTTAAACATTTTTAGAGTTCAGTTCAGATCGGTTCTGCACCATATATGTAGAATTTTTATGCAGAATTTGCATACAGAAAGCATGGAATGCACTTTACTGGGTAAATTATTTGCTTCTGCTATTTATTACACTCCCCCCCCCGCCCCGCACCCTCCCCATCCCCTGGGCACACGTGGCTGCAAGGATTTGAGTTAGTAGAGAAAACAGGTGTGCCTGGTCAGAAGAGCAAAAAAGCAAGTATTCAAGGGAAAAGTAGGATTTTTGTTTGGAGTGAGATGTATAAAGCAGCCCTCCCTCTGGGTCCAGCTAAAGTGACCTTTTGGCAAGAGTGAATCAAGGCAGAGATACCATGGCCTGTATTTATCTCAGCTAATGCAGATGCTTTAATTCTGTCCTTATTTGGCAAAGCATTTAAGTACAATCTTAAGTCAGGAATATTGCTGTACCAGACTTACTCTCTCCTCTGAGGGAGAGGGGTTCCTCTAGATGCTTCTTCAGGTCAGCAATGCAGTGGGCCATATTCTCTTGCTTTAGAGAGACCACAGAGAACTTGCCTGATAAAACTGAAACAGTCCAACACCTCATTTCAGGTGACAGAGGCACTCTCACTCCTCTTCCTTGCCCTTCTTCCCAACGATGTGGATCGATTTCCTCTGTTGCAGCTGCTCCCCTACTTGCCTGACTGCATAGTAAAAGCTGAATCAACTCACAAATCTGTAAGAAAATAATCCTTTTTCTTTGGTCAGGTGTAGCAAAAACATTCCTGCAGGCTGAGTGAATTGCATCCAGGGTCAGGGAAGTGTCAGGGAACACATAAAGAATACTGTGATGTGATGGATTCTTTCCTTCCAGCAGAGCTGGCCTCAGAAGGTTGTCTCCTGTTTTCCAAAAAGCCAAGGATAAAATAAACCCAAAAATTGGACTTCCTCCTTTCCATAAGGCCAAGGATCAGGTAATCTTGTCTAGTGGAAGGTGTCCCTGCCTGTGGCGGTGGGATTGGAACTAGATGATCCTTAAGGTCCCTTCCAACCCCAACCATTCTGCGACACTATGATTCTGTGATAACAGAATAATGCTCCACAGCCTGCAAGCCTCACCTCATGTTATCCCTGGGTTTGGATTCAGAGGTGGAGGTGCAGCAACTTTGGAGTTCTGGCAGCAGTGTTTTTCCATGGGCCTCAAAACAACTGAAGGTGAAGCTCCAGAGCAGTGCAGGTCCCATCTGCCTCCCTGCTCCCAGGACAACATAGCCTGAATCTGTTGAAATTTGGCTGAAACACTAAAAATATTCCTTTTCCCCTGAAAGGCACCTTCTGATTTTAATGACCCAAAGTGTTAAGTACCTGAATTCTATTTGTCACGTGTAAGATATCATCCCTGTCAGCTACTGCCATTAATCCGATTTTGGGTCATCTCTTCAGAGGGTGCTGCCTGAGACACTGACCTGGTCCCACCTGACCTGCACAGCCCATGACATCCCAAAGGTCCCGTGATGCACTGATGTCACCTGTGTCTGAGGTAAACAGACCATTTTTCTTCCCTTCTCAAGGAGAGGTCCAATGAGTAACAGCAGATATCATCAATTCTTTTGGTATTTTTCTCTTCTAATCATGAAACAAGTGGAAACCATCAGAAACTGGAGGAACACATGGGCTGGTTCTCCTGCACGAAGTTGGTGAGGACAATGCCTGAATGTCCAGAGCTCCTTGTGCTCTTAAACTAGAGATTCAGCCCACCTTATTTCTGTAGTCTTCCTTCAATGCCACGTAGGGGTGGAGGTGACAAGAGGTGCCACTTGGAGCCTAATGCCCCCAGAGCTGAGACATTCCCTGTCCCAAATGGCTGAAGGCTGATACATAATCAGATTTCCTTGTGGAGCAAGAGTAAACTTATCTTCCATGTTCCTCCTTTGTGTGCGATCTATACAAGGCTTCATTGTTTTAAAAGAAGGATTCTGGGCTAAGGCAGAGCTGTGCACTTTTGGAAACATAGTTTAAAAATTTTTTTATTCAGGCTGAGACTAGAATTCATCTTTTAAGGCTGCACTTCATGTGGAGTGAGGCAGCTGTATTCCCATGGTTTGAAAGGGTTGGAGTGTCTATGGGGTAGGACCTCCCCACTCTCAGTGTCCCCTTGTGCTTTCCAAGTGCTTAGAATTCCTTACAAATTACAGCCTTTTGTGGTACAGAAAACTGTGCTATTTTAACCGATTGGAGGGGTGGCGGTGCTGGGGGGAATATAATAGGCTGAGAAGTATTTTCTTACTGTGCTTAATGGTTTGTTTAGGCTTCTGTCCTGCACCAGTCTGAAGGAAGGGACCCTTCCAGGCCTAGTGCGATTCCCGGTCCTCTATCACATCCTGAAGTGTGGCTTCACGTGTAAAATCCACTGTCAGCTGTAGCACCTCCATATACTTGAGCTGATCAAAGAGTATAAAGAAAAGGAGTTATTAGATATGTCAGAGAACTCTGATAGCTCCTGAGCAGTGGCCAGTGTTCATTTCAGGTGGCAGAATGATCATTAAGTCCCAGATCACTTGAATCCAATAAGAAATGTGAAAAAAAACATACATGAGGAAATAGTTTCCAAGATGAAAAACATTTCCGTTTACACTAGAGAGACAATAAGCAAATTATTGACTGCAAGAATCCATTTTCAGGAGGCTGTGAAAAGTGTCAGGAGAAGGGTCCAGAGATCAAAAGGAGCCAAAAATGTTAGGAGACCTTCCTGAGAACAAGAATGTGGCAGCAGGAGACTTATCAAGCCATCCAGGGTGACAGCATGGAGGACAGAGAGACCTACATACTCTATAAGGTAATCTAAAGAATTTGGCCCTCCCTGCTCAAATCAAAAAGACCTGAGAGCTGGCAGTGAGTACCAGTAAGTCCTGGGGAACTGCGAAACAGCTGTACTGCATATATTGTTTTTAAGATTTGTTTTCTCAGAGTAGTTTGGTTATAAGACGTGCCCAGAGTCTGTAGATCTGGGTTTTCCCACTGACAGTGGAAGAAAACAAGTAGCATCCTTGGAGCAAAGTATTTTTAGTTAGAGACTGATTCTATCATCTGTGAATCCAATGTTGTTTCAGTAACTTAAAAAAAATTATCTTCAACATCCCAGCTTTTCAAAATTACAATGAATTCTCACAGCTTTGCCCACAATTCATGTGTCCATCCATCTCTTCATCCACACAAATCCAGCTTTAAATCATAAATTCATGCATAAATTCAGGTGAGTGCCATTTGTGTAACTCCTGGTGAGGTAAGGTGCAATAGGAGGGCAGAACATGGACTGATGTCAGGAATCAGTCAGGAATAAATGTTATTGATAATAAATGCTGAATATGCAGCTACAGTATATATTCATAGGAAACAGCATTGCCTTTATTTCTGCTCTGCTGTTTATTTCCTTCATTTTCATCCGTACTACATCCTAACAAAAATCGGATTTATTCTGAAAAACTCCTCACAGTGTTCTGTCCTTTGGTGGAAGAGCAAGACCCTTGGACTGAGGGTAAGAATGTATTAGAGGCAGGAGAACGTAACTGGAGGAGAAGTAGGTATTTCTCAAAGGTATGCTGCTGTGGGAGTTGAAAGAGGAAAAGAATTTGCTGCAGTCTTGTGAGAAACAAACACCCCTTGGGATAATCCAAACTAATAAACCCTCTCTTTTACACTATTAAGAAATTTCTTCCTACATTCTTAATGTACCGCATTTCCTGGTGCAAATGATGTTGGTACTTCTTTCCTCAAATGTGTCATTCCCATTACACTTCTACTCAATAAAATCTCATTTCTTCCCTTAAGATACAAAGGAACACAAGCAACTGGAAACAATTCTGTATTTTGGGAGGCTTCAAACTCCATTCCTGTGTCCCAAGTAGTTTAATAAAATAATAAAGTTTTATCCCTGACTTTTGCCAAACTTCTTGGTGTAAAATGTTCAATTAGCAGCTGTGTTACCAACTTGAGCTCAAAACATCCACATGCTCTGAGTTATAGTCCAAACTATAGAGATAAGTAACTTTCTAGTCATTATTCTGCATTACTCTTACTTATCTCCAGGCATGAAGAGCAAAAGCTCATACAAATAGAAAACAGAAGAGCTGCTTTCTGAAAAGATGAGTCCCAAAACAGAAAATCCCATCTGTAATCCTGATATGCAAAGAAGAGGAAGGTGACAGGGGACAGGAGGAACCCTTATGCCAGTGGGATCCCAACTCCTGAAGATGCTGCTCTTTTGAAGAGGCTCTGCTTCCATGAAGAGCTGTGCAGGTGGGGAAGGATTCCTTTCTTTGCCCTGGACACCTATAGAACCCAGCCTATTACTCAGACAGTTGGCAAGAAAACATTCTCTTCAAGATCACTTCTGTTGAGCCTGATAGGAATTGTGTCACTGCCTTCAGTGGGACCTGGATCAGGCCCTAATCTGTTAAAGAAATAACAAGGACATGCCTGTTTTCCCTGCTGGCCCCACTTTTGGCTCTTTTACCCTCTCCAGTGTTTATACTTCCTCAGGCTGGGCTGGTTTGATTGCAGCAGCACAGACAGGATCCCTCGGACCCAGCACTGTGCTGCAGGTTTTTGCTCAGCCAGCTCCTCCAATTATTAAGGGAATAGTCTCAAAGAATCTCAGAAATCACAGATATTTGGGGGAAAAAAAAATCTGTTGGCTTCAAGTGAGCGTGTAGAGAAGAAAAACAATGATCTAACATCTTGATTTAACACGTCTGTTGTATCAATCATTTGCTCTGAGTGGGTAGCAAAGATATGATCTAATAGGTGCAGGATTCTTATTTCCTGTGACAAGCTGAGCATACCTTTTGGGTGAGATCAGAATGTTTTTATTTTGGTTTATTCACCAAATATTTTTATCAGCTAACTTCAATGGTAATGTGGCAAAAAGCACTGAAATCATTATGTTTCAAACTATATAAATCTCTTTAAGATCTTACAGCTCTTTTACAAAGCTTTATGGTATATATTCTCTAAACTTTTCTAGTGATGTGCTAATTTTCTCCCTGTGTTGCCCAAGCTCGGGTTTATATTTAGGTATAAAAGTTACTGTTTTCCTTTAGGAAAATGCATCCAATAACAGTGCAGTCATCCTCAGAGTTTGCTTCTCTCACATTCAAGAAAAACAGATGAATTAGAATGAAATTACAATTGCCATCATCTGCTTTGGAAATCAGTGGTGTGTTTACAGTGATTAGCAGATGGATTGATATCCACAATCATATTTAGGCATCTCACTATGCATGGATTTCCCAGGGAATTCAGACACTTAATTGGGATTTGGTTTGATTATCTCTGTGCACCTGGGTCTCTGCCTGGTATGAAGTGTTAGCAGGATCAGCCCCCTCAGCTCATATGCTCAAATCTGCCATGTTCCTTCTGTAGGCAAGGACATGTGCTCCCCAGTGACTCCAGTGGAGTCAGGAGAGCCTGGAGGCTGCTTCTGTGCAGCTCATTTTGGAATCTTAAGTTTTATTACAAATGAGGAGCTTTCCTTTTTTTTCTTTTTTTTTTTTTAATGTCTGGGTGGTGATTTCTTTGCCTTTAAGGCATCACAGAAGCAGAAGGGTAACTGGAGTAGGTTAGAAAAATACAAGATACAGCAATGAATTGTTTTGGTAATCAAATTTAAAGGGCTGGGTCACTGAGTTTCCCTCAAGGCTTGTTCCTTTTCCTCCCTGGATAACCATTAGTGTTTTCTGTAGGCAGCACAGTGTTAGGACACTGCAAACATTTCCACTGGAAAAAGTTTGGAGTGACTGGAGTGACCTGAAGGCAAATGCTCAGAAGGCAAAGTTGTAGTTAATATATCTCAAGCAGGAACCAAGCTGCTCCCAGTGCCAACCAGCCCTGCACTGCCCTTGCCAAGCCGTTGCCTTGCATCTGGCTGTATTAAAAGATGTGTAAATAGACAAAATATTTCACCCACCAAATAATCCAGATCAAATTCATGGATTGACATACCCTTACTGTTATTCTTTCCTTTACCCAGCTTTGTGTCATCTGCAATCTTTATCAGCACAAATACTGCCTCTTCCTCTGAACTGTGGAATGTGATTAAATGGCACTGTCCACAGTGACATTCCTGTGCTGTGCACCTCTGGGAGCTGCAGATTATTTTCTTTGCACCTTGGGCTTTGATTTTCTATATGGAGTGGTTTCTTGACTATGTCCGTGCCATAAATTGGGTGTTGAATCAGGTTTTATAAAGTAATATTTGAAAACTGACATTTTGTGAAGTGTGCCTTGCAGATTTAAAAAATTTATTCTGTCAGCTCTACTACTTTTAACCAAACAAATTTACAAACATAGAATTCCAGAATGGTTTGGGTTGGAAGGGACATTAAAGCTCATCTCATTCCTACCCCCTGTGGGCAGTGACACCTTCCACTAGACAAGGTTGCTCCCGGCCCTGTCCAATCCAGCCTGAAACACTTCCAGGGATGGGGCAGCCACAGCTTCTCTGGTTATGAAATCATGAAATAATTTTAAGAATTTAAGACTTGTATTCCATTTCATCAAGAGGATTGATGTTATCTGGGTTATGAGCCTTTGGCTTTAGAACTGAGTGCATCTCCTCACAAACTCATAATAGTCCTACCCGGAACTGATGCTGTGTTGACCCTTTTGTAGCTACCCACAGTTCCCAAGTTTTATTGAAAAATTAGTACAGAAATTAATTTCTGCACATTCCTTGCTTTTGCAAGAATTCTTAAATAAAAACTGTACAAGCTCAGAGCTCCTTGGGCAGCTCTTCAAAACTCTTAAGGGAAAATTATTTCATATCTGAATCCAGGTAACCCAGTGGCAACTGAAGGACCAGGGAAATGAGGTGAGGATCAGGGAACTGCCTCTGTGTGGAACAACCCTGTGTAATCTGCTGCTTTCTGCTCCACATCCAGGACACAGAATGGCTCCAGCAGAAGATGCTGTAGCCTTGACCAGCTTCTACCAGGCTTTCCTCCTTGTGCCATGGCTTGGAAAGGACTGTGTGTAAGACTGATGACATCTACACCAAAAGGGAACTTCTTTTCTGAGGCCTGGAAACCAAAAATTGCCATAAGGTAAGACAGAGAGAGAGAGAGAGCGGGATAGAGATGAGAGAATTCTTTCCTATATTTTGTTCTTTGACATTGTTTACCCGTTCATCTTTGCATTTTGAGACTTACAAGATTGACCATTTTGCTGGTTAATATTTTCTGCAGACAGTAAGAAACCAAACTGCAGCTTCATCTCCAAACAGTTAATGCACATTTCCAGAGGAAAGAAATGTGCACTGTCTTTATAAAGAAAAAAAAAAAAAACAGAGAAGCCCACTCAACAATTACTTTTCAAGACAAACATTTAGGCAATTTGCCAGAAAAATATAAAATGCTGTCCCTCATCTGCAATGCGCATCTTCTCTTGCAGCTTGTCCCAGTGACTGCTTTCAGGCCTTTGAATAGAACCTAGAAAAAGTTGTATTTCAAGGAACAGCCCTGGAAAGCTTTGATTCATTGCTTGTGTTCAGGATTTGTGAGATGAACTGTAATTGCATATGTTATTACTCTTGCAATATTTTGTATTACGTTACTGCACATTTATAGACCAAAACTTTATAGACAGATAGAAAGCAGCCTGAGAAGGAGGGGGGACATAAATCATGGTATAAAACTGCCCTGAATAATATTTTATGTTTCACCATATTGACCTGGAATTACAGGATAAAGACATTTTCCACTGGTGCCCTGTTCTTTTCTTGCTTTCCCTGTGTGTGTGTTTCAGGTTTGTTGGAGTTCTCCATTAAATCCAGAATCTGTATCAAATGATCTGCAGTGTGCTGCAGCATAGAAAGGTTTCAAAGCAACAATTACTCTATTATTTCAGCAGAGATTACCTGTTTGAAAGGAAACCCACACTGAATCCTTTCTGACCTGGTCCTTATTGTGATACTGATAACAAGCCACACTTTCCAGTCTTTATCTTACCTCCTACAGGGTAATCTTTTCTTCTGGAGCTTAATTCTGCTAATAGCACCCTTGACTGGTTGCCAGACAACAAACACAAGCAGGTGAACACTGAATGGCTCCAGTCTGACCGCTGATAACTCGTAGAGACTTTTTATTCTCAGAATTCCCTCCAAAATACCCAACTTGACCAGTGGATAATCAATTACATTCCTTGTATGCGTCTCCCTCCTTCGCACTGGTTATTCTTTGAAAGAAATTGTGATGATCTTTTCTACAGTTTCAGATTCTTTTTTTTCGCCTCCTCCAAACAACACTAGATAGTAATTCCAGATGGTAGAAATTACTTTTAAATTAAAGCAGTTAATGCAGGGAACGTATGCTTATCTAATTCCTCCGTTTTAAGTGGTAACGATACGATGGAAATGGGAAAAACTGATGTGCACTTAAGGTATGCAAAATAGCTTGAGATTGTAAAATGCTTCCCCCCCCCCTTTTCTGATTTACTGTCCATGAAAATGAATTATAGACTCGTGAAGAAAACAGAAGTTTTTATTTGTTGAACTCAATAGGCAGCCTTCTGGGGACTTGAACTCTGCAAAGTGCTGAAAAAAAGATTACTGCATTCCACGGACAATTTCTCTGTTTGAACCAAATGGGAGGGATGACAGGGTGCTGTGTTCTGCCTTTCTGCTTCCCGAGGAAAACCTCAGACTGTTCATTGTTCCTCTGCTATATGTGTATGAAAGCACATCCTTAAAAACTTTGCTGAATTATGTTTCTGAGCCTGGTCTTAGCTTTGGTGGTGGATACCTCATCCCTGGAAGTGTTCAAGGCCAGGCTGGATGGGGCACCCTGAGCTAGTGAGTGGCATCCCTACCCATGGCAGGGGGCTGGACTGGATGATCTTTAAGGTCCTGTCCGGCCCAAACCATTCCATGATTCTCTGACTGTATGACTTAGCCAATTCCTTTTAAAAGCAATGCGTGCAGAAGATCCTCAGCACCTTGCAGTTTTTCAGACCTCGTGTGAACCAAGACCACTATCATAAGGACAGTGGTGTAAATGGGCCTGAAATCAGTGAATGTGCTTTAACTTACACCAGCTGAAGTTTTGGTAGGCACTCATTTGCTTTTTCCAAAGTGATTTTGCTTTTACCATTTGAGTATATGATGATATGGTAACTAGATAGTGCTAAGGGGGAATATGGTTGGCTTCACTGGAAAATATAAAAGTATCCACTGTTCCTTCAGGGAAATCATTTTAATAGATAACAGCATGTTGTACAATGTTTCATCAGTGATATTTAGATCTAAATTAGGAGCAGTTGTGAGATGGGTTGCCGATTTTCTTGTGATAAAAGGGAAATAGTTCAAGAAATATAGACCAGATGTTATCTTAATCCAATCCTCATGTACAAGAGCACACTATGAGACAGTAATAAGAGTCCCTTCTACCTGTTTCTAATTTTCCTGCTCTGAAACACCCCCTGTGAAAAATAGATTAAACCAACACATCATTTATGAATCGGCACTAGCGGGTTGGAGTTTGGATGGAATGCAGCATGCGTGGCACCAACTGGAGGGTGCAGCCACCAGATTTTGATCGCTGTTTAAAAATGCTCCTTTGACAGTAATGTTTAAGACAGCAGCTCTCAGTGATTTAAAAGGAGAGTAGCCAGTTTTGGTTTGAATCAGGTTTTTTCGTTCAGTGTATCCCTACACAGTTTCAAATTTGTCATCAGTGTTTCTGGGCAGTATATGTTATACAATCCTCAGCAGGCCAAAAAACCAGGGGGTTGATCCTCAGATGCTGTAAATCAACACTGATCCACTGATTTAGATGGAACTACACTGATTTGTACCATCTCATGGTCTGGACAAAGTGTATTAACTTTCCCCATGAAAATCCTCCCCAACAAAAAGCTCCATTCACAGTCCTACTGCATAAGCAGAAACTAATGTGTCTCTGTTCTCGTAATAATGTTTAATACCTGCATCATTTCCTACTTGCTGGGGCAGCCGAAACATTACTCTTTGCATTGACGTAAGAGGCCGAGTGCTGCGCATTTGTAATATTTGGGACAGCTTTTTCCATAGCTCCCTGCCTGAGCTCAAGCATTTTGCTGGAATATTCATGTCTCTTGGCATTTTCATGCCAATGAGGCTTTTGGGCAGCTCTCTAGAAACTCAGGAGACAAGACCTTTATTTTCCTTTGAGGATTGCAGTAATATGAAAATAATTTATTCAGCAATATTCAAAACTGTAAGAACTACTGGAGGGGTGTTTGTTCACTGGAAATAGCAATAGCTGCGAGGATACCAACAACACTGTTAATTAGACTGCTTTATCTAGGCCAGACACCCTCACATTTTAGAATATTCCAAGCTGTTTAGCAAGAAGAGTAAAATCCTGTTTTCAAGATTGGGTATTTTCATATTTCTATGAACAGAGGAAACAAGAGCAGGCGATGAGACAATTAATCTTCAGAGACAGCCCACACAGCTGGCTGGCTGCTGCAAGGATTCTGCAAGGACAGAACCAAAGTTTTCCTTTTGAAATGAACTCCTTTGCTATTCTTTTATTTTTAAGAGAATGTATATGCACAAGAGAGCTGGAGAGAGACTTTGGACAAGGGGACGGAGTGACAGACGGAGGAATGGCTTTCCACTCGCAGAGGTCAGGGTTAGATGGGATATTTGGAAGAACTTGGGACGAAATTCTTCCCTGTGAGGGTGGTGAGGCCCTGGCAAAGGCTGCGCAGAGAAGCTGTGGCTGCCCCATCCCTGGAAATGTTCCAGCCCAGCTTGGAGGGGCCTTGGAGCAACCATGTCTAGTGGAAGGTGTCCCTGCCCATGGCAAGAGGTGGAACTTTAAGGTCCCTTCCAACCCAAGCCATTCTGGGATTCCATGGTTTAACATTGCAAATGGATTAATGCCTCTGGTGATTTTTGGGTGTGGGGTTCCTTTTTTCAACATTTTTGAAGATGAAAGAGCAAACATGCTGGAAATAATGGCTCTGTAGGGCCAGAGAATCCCAGAATGCTTAGGGCAGGAAGGGATTTTAAAGATAATCTAGTTCCACACCTTCCACTATCCCAGGTTGCTCCAAGCTCCATCAAACCTGACCTGGGAAATTTCCAGGGATCCAGGGGCAGCCACAGCTTCTCTGGGCACCTGTGCCAGAGCCTCCCGACCCTCACAGACAGGAATTCCTTCCCAATAGCCCATCTATCCCTGCCCTATGGCAGTGGGGAGCCATTCCTCCTGTCCTGTCCCTCCATCCTTTGTCCCCAGTCCCTCTCCAGCTCTCCTGGAGCCCCTTTAGGCCCTGCCAGGGGCTCTGAGCTCTCCCTGGAGCCTTCTCTTCTCCAGGGGAACACCCCCAGCTCTCCCAGCCTGGCTCCAGAGCAGAGGGGCTTCAGAGGTTGTGTATTCTCACAGAAGGGCTGGAATCTCCTGGATTCCCCTAAAAGATTCATAACCTGACTGTGCATTTATAAATACCCATAGGTGATGTATCAACACATTAGGGGAAAAGTAGTCAGTATTTCTGTAGGAGAGTATTTTGTTCTGTTTTAACCCATTAATCCAACAGCCATCATTTTATTTATAGTGCCTGTACCTCAAGGCCCTACTTATCTTTTGAGGGTCCTGATTTGTTTGGTTCTGTGCAAATCCATCCAGGGAAATTGTCATGAATGAGCCAGTGTAGTAAGATGAGGCAGGTGGATCAACAGGATCAGGAGGCAATGGGATCATAAAGAAATGGGACCAGAACATGCAAAATTAGAGTCCAAGTTGCCATATGCCCTAAATTGTTCACATCAGTGGGAAAGCTGTCATTTGGGATAAGTATACTTCAGAAATACAGATGGACATCTTGATGGATCAAAGTAATTAATGAGAGAATAAGATGAGATGAAGAAAAATGTGGAATGGCTGATAATAGTTATAGGGGAGAAAATCCACCTGTGGATTGGGAAAGCTTGAGAGGCTGCAGCAGCAGAGCTGAATACACACAAGTAATCAAAATGCAAAGTGCCATTTAGAGATCTTGGTGCTAAAAGGAGCTGGTGGCGGTGCTGGCAGTGGGGTACGTAGGTTAATACTGAAAGCGTGTTATTAGTAATGACCAAAGACCTTTAGCCTCCTGTCCAAAATCCTTTTTTACTGTATAGAATGGGAAAGTAAACTCGATCATGTTGGGCTATTTAGTAAGCTATTAGTGCATTCATCTTTTCATCATTTGACAGGTGGAAGTAGTAGTCCAGCTTTTAGTTTTAATTATAAGGGATTCCAGATGTAGAATAGGACATAAATTAAAACCAGATCTACTCATATGTCTTTTCAAAGTAAGCCAACTTCAAGGTATCTGCTTTTCATTTCAAAATGTTATTAAAGCTATTACTAAGAAATTCATAGTCTTAGCATGCTCCAATAATTGACACCTTTAAAGTGACTAAACAGATTTAGAGTGTGCAGAAAAGTAAATTTGTCTTAGAGAATGACTCTAATCATCCATTTACATAGAATGGACAAATCAGTGTTTGTGTTGGGAATGGCTGGGCGAGCAGCCGGTCCCGATGGCTCTTGCTGCCTCCTCCTCCTCCGCCCGGCCTGGCTGCTGGGTGTTAGCTTGTTTCCATGATTGTGCTACTAGGCAAGGGAAGATAAAGAATTGAGGGCTGATCCAAAGCCAGTGAAAGTCAACGGGAGTCTTTTGATGAGCTTTCCATCATAGTCTCCTCCTCTCATGTTGAGCTATGTTACATTATGTTGGAAGTAGCATTTTTTTTAAAAAGAAAATTAAATCCAGAACTGCTTTCTTTTCACAGTGATAGTGTTCTTAAACCCCTAGCTGTGTAAGGAAACCTGCAGATCCCTTTCTAAAAAGTCTTTCTTTCCCCAAGACCTGTTTATCTGGTGATACGTTACAACCATGCAAATAATGCTGTACATCTGACTTCGTAAAAAGTCTGAGGTTTCCAATAATTAGAATGATAGCTGGCAAGTCTGATAAATTAGAGAAATAACTTGTTTGGTGTAAACTGAGCCTGTTTCTGAGGCAGAAATGTTAGGCTTTTATCCTCTGGAGTGTGATTGAAAGGGTGAGAAGTTAATTTGGCAGCTTCGCTTCTATGGTTTCATAATGTTTCTCCTCCCCCCTCCCCTCAGCTTCAGGGAAGGACTGTGATTTCAGTACTTTGCGCCTGCCCTCATACAAGGCAAGAGCATGACCCGAAACGAAACCCCTCTCCCCAGGGCACATCCTGAGCAGTAACAGCTTGGCTCAAGTGTTTCTTATGAACAGCCGTCCAGAGCACTTGATCTAAATCATGCCATTTCCTTCACAGTATGGCACAGTTAACAAGTCAGTGCATCAACACAATCTGCAGATGGCAGTTCAAAAGGTGCACGTTCCCCAGCAAGATAAAGGGCAATGAGTTCCATGGGTTAGCTCATTACTTGGATTCAGGCAGGGGCTCCATAGGGGTGTGAGGGAGGAAAAGGGGGCAGGCAAACCTCGAGAATGCATGTCTACACAAATAAAGGCAGCGTTGCAAGAAGCATGTTATTGAAGTAAAGTGCAAACAGCTTGCAGAGCATGGCTTCCTTCAGAGGTGGCTTGTTTCACCTCTGAGAAACAAGAAGAAAAGGGGAGAGAAACCAGTGGTGACACGCAGCCTTCATTTGTCCTCAAGGCCTGGCAAATAGGACACCATTCCCTAAGCAAAGCCTCCAGATTCACAAGAGGTCGGCGAGTGCCAGCCAGGGCTGGGGCTCATGGTTGCTCTGCATCCTCAAGGACTCAGGGCTCTGAGCAACATGGTCTAGTGGAAGTTTCCCTGCCCATGGCACAGAGGTTGGAACTCGATCGTCTTTAAGGTCTCTTCCAAGCCAAACCATCCTGGGACTCTATGATTCTATCCTGCTTGGGAAGGAACCTGTTTTCTGGAGCACTGCAGAAGGGCTTCTAGAGAGCAGTGTGCACTCCTGCACAAATTACATTAAAGCTAAACATCCAGTGAAGAATCTCTGAGACATATTAGTTCTTTAGACTTCAAAACAAGCTTAAATTGGAACCATATTGCTGGAATACTTCTTAGCTAACATTTATATTACTTCAGTTACCAAATCCAGACTAAGTCCCAGGACTCGGCAGGGGAGAACATAATATATTAGGAAGTAAGATGGGGGTGTGCACTTCTGGCCTCCTATTTTATATAAATGTACAAAAAGTTTCCTCACACTAGCAAGGAAATGACTACAAGGCCCTAAAATGCTGATTTCCAGCGGCAAATGAGGGAAGTCCGCTGCCCCTCCTCCCCTCTCTCCCCTGACCATTCTGTGTGTGCCATGCCTTGGGGATAGTTTGGATTACTTGGAGTAAGACTGTTGCATAGGAGCTCAGGTATCAGAGCAGATAATTATACACATATAGTGAGATACAGCAAAGGTCTCAGTGAATTGTCAGAGGATGAGATACATCTCGGGAGACCAAACAAGCCTCCCCTATACTGATCTTTGTAAATGAATCTCTTTGGGAACTATCAAGATGGTGCTTTACCACGATTTTCACTGCTGAGGAAAAAGAAACTCTTCCAAGCTGTTTGTTTTCCAGGTTGTATCAAAAACTGGTGAGGGAAGATTTTTTCCCTTTCTGTGCTTATGTTGGTTTGAATGCCCTGAAAGGAACTAACATATGTGCAGAGCTTGGAGTTCCTGCAGCAGGGACATTCAGGGCAGGTTCGGCAAGAGAGGAACTGTAACCCCCTCCCCTCCCCATAACTCCAAATCTACAAAGGCTGACTTTCCGGTGAACTCCCTGGTCTCCATCGCAATTCTTTCGGAGAAACAGTGCTAAAACTGGGAAGGGCAAACCCTGAGTGGCTGCTAGGCAGAGGTGTGTTGAACTAAGGTCATTCCTTGTGTAATTTGATTGATTTAGTAGAGTTGTGCCAGAGAGAAATTTGGCTTTGGCCTTTTGGGTGATGTTTCTTTATGTAGCTTATCGAACAGGTGCTTAGCAACACCATCTTCCACTGGTTTATCCAGAAAACTTTGCTTTTTCTTTCATTTTCCCTTCTTTAATATCCTTCCAAGCTCTGCTGAGTTAAAACCTGAGCCAAGACTTCAGGCTGTGCCCCACTGGGACAGGCAGGGATGCAGCACATTTCACCAGGCCCTGTATCCGTTTCTTTCTTGCAACAGTGCCTGGTGAACTGCTGTTTTTCTCCATGTAGTGAGATAAACAATGGATAAAGAGCTGTGAGTCTCAGAGATTTTTCTGGATTTGGTGAGTTCAACCTTAAGCTGAACTGGATGGGAAGGAGCTGAACTTCATTTCATTAGGAATATTACAGCTTCTGCTGAAACTGGCAGAAAACAAATTATCTTTGCTATTACAACATTTTAGCACAATGCTGTGCTGAGCATAGTGTGTCCCAGCGTTGTAGGAAATACCGTGTTTTCTGTCCTTTTTCCAGTCTCTCTTGGGAAGACATGAAGAAGGAGAGATGAGCAGTCCTGTGCTCAGCCTCTTCTGTGTATAAGCACAAAGCCAGGTGCCCTCAGTGCTCTGTGCTGTTTCTGGTGTGGAGCACGACTGCTGTAGATGGTGGAGGGCCTCATTCATGAGATCTGTGGCATCCAAACCCTGCCTAATCTCATCTCTGTGGCTGTACCCTTCCCAGGCACTGCTGCAGAGAAAGTTGTTTGCTTTCTTACGTTACACCTGAAGTTCAGCCTTGTAAGATACACCTGTTTGTTTGTCAGGTGTGACTTATGAGAAGGATTATATGACACAGTTGTTTGTAACAGCAGGAAACAGAACCTAGTGAATTAACTCCCTTCCATCCTCATCTTCCTGTGATTTCCCTCTAATGATGGATGTCAGAGAAGAATATGGGTTATTCTGGTAGCTCTTACTGATCAATGTGCTCATATTTCTTAGAATTGCAGTGGAAATATCTGGTGCTGTGTTGAAACAGAATCTCAGACCCTCACAGTGCCTTTGTCTTCCAGAAAAACATTCTGCATCTTTATAATGAAATATTTGTGTAATAATAGCACTGAGAAGCCCCAAAATGGGGAACTCTGGTGTACAAGGAGCCCTATACTGAGATATGAAATAAAGAGATTGATGTCATGCAGGCAGTCAGCAGCAGGGCACACAGACCTGGCTCTGCTGCCTCCCAGTCCATGCTTTCATCGTGAAATCACTCAGTTCAGCTGGATCTCCAGGCTCTGTTCTTAGCACTGTAGTTTCTCTGTCCCTCTTGGAAACCCCAGGGCTGGGCTTCACAGACTCTCTGCAACTCTATCCCTTTGGACTGTAATTGATTTGGAGTCAGGTGGCGGTGTAACATAACCCGTATGGAATCTGCTGGTGAAGTTTATGGCCATTCAGCTAAAAAAAAAGGGAAAAAAAGGGGAAAAAAGGGGGAAAAGAGAGGAGGAATATAGAGGGGGAGTAGGAAGTGATTTGAGTTTGAGTTCTGGGATGTGAAGCTGTGCTGTTTTCCAGCCCAAGGAGAAAAGCTTGTAGAGGCCTTGGGTGTGGAGAAATCTATGACCAGCTCATGCACCACAGTCCTGCACAGCCTGTGTATATACAGAAGACCCTACAGAGAAATCCCTGTCTCCATCTGTGGTCAGCCCTTGGGCCAGTGTGGAAAAGCAGAGAATTGCAGAGGGAATGCAGAGAATACTTACAGAAATTTAAAAAATAAAAAAGAATTTTTCCCTTGTTGGCTCTACACTGCCTGGCTGTGTGACTGGAGTGCATCTCTGGATATCTATGTCCCCTTATCTAAATTTCCAGGGCTTTTGTGTAGTGAAGGATATTCCAGTGTGACTCCAAAGTGCCTTAAGACACTGCAGGCAGCCTCATGTTATCTGCAGATTTGAACAACAGATTCTGGATTGACAGTCTTGAACTGAACTGGCACAATCTCCACTGACAGCACCAGATTTTCTAATTTGGCAAATTCATCTGGGATGAGAAATGATAACCCAAAAAAATTGTTCTTTCTGTGACAAAGGAATCCCTTTCACAAGGTTTTGCAGAGGTTTCTAGACATTATTCCAGGTGCAAAAGGTTCTCGAAAAGATTTGTTACCCAGCTGGTGGGCTTCCCCTCTGAGCTACACTGAAAATACCAATAGTCTTACGTGATAAGCATTATGTGACAACATTATGTGGTGAGTATGTGATAAGCAAGGCTGTAATTTTGGCCAGGTATCCCTGCATTACTGAAATCACAATAAACAGAGTGAAAAAGGCAGCTGTGAGAGCTCAGATCATGACTGCACATAAAGAATTGTGAGACAAATACTCATAGCTTTGCTGCAGCCATGGTGATTTACTGACACACGGGAAGCAAAGGCTGTGTTGAGCAGTAATATTTGTCAACAGGCCCATTTGTACAGCCACAAAAAAATCCAGGCAGGGCTTTGAACACACAGGCAAAGTATTATTCTTGCTGCTGTCATTGCTGTAATCTAGGATCCTGCTTTCCAGGAGGAAGGGAGGAAGCCAGTTCTCACCCCAGGCTGTAGCAGAGTGTTCCTCTCGCTGGGCTATTGGATCAGTCCTCCTCCTGCACAAAATGCTCCCTTCCAGGGTGGCCATGCAGTGACATCCTGCTGCTGCCACAAGTCACGTTGTCACTCTTGTACACAAGTGAGGTGTGAAGGATAGAAAGAAGGGGAGGAGAGAGAGGGTTTGCCTTTAAGCATTTTAAGCCCTGAGTAACAAGTGGTATCTAAGTTGCATCAGCCATGAAGACATCCCAGCAGACTTTAAGACCTCCTTGATTACTCTCCTGTGGCACATTTTTCTTCCTTTGTCCCCCAGAGGCTCCTCCAGGCAATACTAACAAGGGGAGGTTTCCTGAGGAAGGGGTAAGATAGCAACAGGATAAGGGGGAATGGCTTCAAACTGGCAGAGGGCTAGGTTAGATGGGATATTTGGAAGAAATTCTTCCCTGTGAGGGTGGAGAGGCCCTGGCACAGGTTGTGCAGAGAAGCTGTGGCTGCCCCTGGATCCCTGGAAATGTTCCAGCCCAGGTTTGACGAGGCTTGGAGCAGCCTGGGATAGTGGAAGGTGTCCCTGCCCGTGGCTGAGGGTTGGAATGAGATGAGCTTTAAGGTCACTTCCAACCCAAACCACCCTACGCATCTGTGATTCTATGATGTTTCAGTCTCTCTGCTATAGGCCTATGCAGCCTGTGCTGGGAGTCCAATGCCCTCGGTATGTTTAGTGTCCTGCTGATCCTTTTCCAGGGTTGGTCCTGGTCCCTGCTGTCACCCCACTCTGTGGAGTCACTGTCACAGATGCTGCACACACCAGGATCCTGGCAGATCCCTCTGTCCCTGTGGTGTGTGTCCCAAAGGACTCCTGGGCTGCGAGCTCTGTTCTGGGCTGTTACCCTGTTCTACCTCAGTGGCATGATTTGTAACAAGGCTGAACCCAGTCAGTTTTTCATGAAAAATAACCTCCTCTAGAAAGGTACAAATCAGTATATGAAAACAGTAGTAGGGACTTCTCAATTACTCTATGACTTTCTTAACAGAGGTTATCATTTCCCATTGCATTTTGTTGGACACTTCCCACGTCTGTAGCATGCTGCTCCTTTGCCATTAAGCTCTACCAGGTTCTTCCATGGGGGTGATATTTTTTTAAAGAGAAAATACTGAAGCCCCATGTGAAAACAGGAAACTCCATGAATTTTTTATAGTGAAATTTTTCCACTAGGGAAACATCCGTATTTTACAGTTTGCAAAATGTGTGGGACCATAAACTGTAAAACCGCATGGAGAACCACAACTCCTTTGTACTTTAAAAATAGACATAAAAGTAATTTCTCCAGAAAGAAGGAGCATATTTTTAAAGGTGAATATTTGTAGGGCTTATAAAAGCTATTGGTCTGTTCTTGGAAATGGAATGATTGTGTTTAAAAAAGGAAAGGACACAGATTGTGGTGAGTTTACTGCGATTGAATCATCTCTGCAGTATGTGCTCAACTGGACCAGCCATAGCACAGCTGCATGAGGACGTGCAAGGTTCCCACGCAGCATGGGAGCCTCTGGTTCCCCACTTCCCCCAGAGATGAGGGGCAGGAGTGATGGTGCAAAGATGAGCAGGGAAGTCGTGAAGAAGGTCAGGAAGAAACTCGAGCTGTTTCATTTCTCTCAGTGTGCCAGTCAGTGGAGTTGAGCTGGAATGGGGGAAAAGCAAGATATTCTTGCCACGGGATTGCCATATTTCCCCTGAGTCTGCAACAAGTGGTGAGCAGGGAAGGGGTCATACTTGATTCTCCCAGTTCCTTGGGGGTGGTGCAGGAATGATTACACTGAAGGCTTTGAGCCAAAGCTCAGTCTCACCCTGTGGCTGTGTCATTTGTAGTGAATGAGACTGACACTTCTCTTTGCCTGTTCGGGTCAGCTGGGCTGTGGCCAGGCCTGTGCAGGACCTGACAGGGCTGGACTTTGGAGCTGCCCAGCGGGGAAATCCTGCACATGGAGCAGGATGGCGGATTTTAGCAGATACTCTGTGCCATGGGACAGCACAGAGGTGTCATCACGGGATACCAGGAGGTTTTTCAGACACCTTGTGTGGGACTGAGCAAATGGAGAGATGGGGATTCCCCAGCATCTAGTGCTGGCTCTGGTTCTGTTGGTGAGAAGAAAAACCAAGGGCAGGATGTGTTCCTTGGCAGACTCATACACCTGGTCTGAATATTGAATTGGACCCTGGCAGGTTGTAGTTCCAGGCTAAGCTGTTTTGGAGCTGGCAGACTCCTGGCCCTGCCGCCTGCTCGGTGTATGGCAGATCCTGGGAGAGCCATCACTTCCACTGCTACTTTGATGGAGAAGATGGGCTGCTTGGAGGAGGTGGCCTTTCCCAGCAGCAGCAGCAGCTGTCTTGCTGTTCTCTCCTTCTCCCCAGCAGCAGGAGCAGCAAACCTTACTCTTCACAGCTCTTGCCCTTTCTCTTTATCCACAACTTTCAGCGACTGGGTCCAGGAAAGAGGGGCCAGTTCCTGGCATCGCCTCCTCTGTGGGTGACAACATTCACTCTTGTCTGTGAGGCAGAGGGCACTTTATCTGACCCATAATTTGATAATGGCATCCTGTTTACCAAAGTTTATCCTGCCATTTCAGATGGATAGGAATGTACTTGTCCATGTGCTGCTCAGTCCTAGTGCTATTGAATAGTGCAATATTCTGGTCTGCTGTTTGTTTACAGCTGCCTTTCATCTTCAATTATCCACTATATTTTAGCAGTGGATAACTGACTGATTCCTGTATTCAGGCCAAATCCCACTTGTTTGGTTCATGTGAGTAATCTAAGGAAGTCTGACACTTTGTTCCCTGATCTGTCTGGGAATGCTTGCACGACAAGGGGTCCGCAGGCATGGGACCCATGAGCAGGAGCCGAGTCCTGAGGCTGAGACCCATCTTCCTTTCATTCCATAGGCACTTGGCAAATGCTCCAGTCCCTGAGTGTGGCTTTAGCTCTAGAAACTCCTCCTGTTCCTGGCCAGCTGGATAACATAAATTTTTACAGGCCCTTGGTACAGTGTGGAATATACCAGCTGCCTTTGCATTTCCAGGGAGGGGTGAGAAAAGGCCTTGGGCCATTCCAGTTGGACAGCGCTACTGAAAAGGGCAATAGATGAGTTGGAAACATGCAAAGTTCCAAACTTTCCCAGTTCTGTGCAGCTGTCATCGTTAGCACAAACAGGCTGCTGCTGCCAGAGCTGCCAGGCTTACCCACTGCTGAGGCTTTTTTTACACAAAATCACTGCCCTGCTCTGCTGGCAAATGGAGTTTTCTTTGGATACCTTCCTTTAGCTGAGCTGCAGAGTACTGATAGTGCATTATCTCAGGATGGGGCTGCAAACACTCCATTTTTTTCTGCCTTACCTGCTTAAACAAATCTGTGATGTGAGCACTACAGAAGTCTGAACAAGGACCAGGGTGAGCTATGTGTATTTAGAAAAACTGACTTCTTTCTGTCATGTGCCACCACCACTTCCACAGTGGAATCAGTGGGTCCATCATAACAGCATTTCCTGTGGACCTGGGAGATATGGGCTCAGTTTTCTGCTGTGACAGATTGTCTCTGTGAGCCTCAGTAACTTAGATTCCCTCTGATTAAGCGTCATGGGTAAAATAGTGGCCATAGTCTGACCCTTCATCACTATTGCACATAAAAGAAAGTGAATTAATGTTGAGAGTCAGATATTAAAATGTTGGGAGCCCAAGGGAAGGAAGTCTCTACCCTGAGGACATGAACTAATTGGGAAGGACTGAAGTAAATGGATGAGGTAGTTTAAATTTGGGGTGAAAGGGGTAAAGGTATGGACAAGGTGAGGCAGGGAGATGTGTTTGCTGCAAAACATTTGGCAGATGTGGAAGGAACACGAGGATGTTGGAACTCGAGTCACAAGGAGAGGAATGAATGCGAGAGCAGGAGGTGTGAAAAACCCTAGACGAAACCCTAATTTTTGAGAAGGAACTTCATCATTCAAGACCGTTGTTTTGAGCACCTGGGCTAAGAAATGATGAACAGGAGGATGTTTGGGGCTCAGTGGCTGCCCTCTGTGTGGCTGCAGGAAGATTCCCTGCCCTGTTCACCAGGATCACTTGGGTTTGATAACTGAAACCACACTGCAAATGTCCCAAGCTGAAATGTTTATCCACAGGGTCTATCTTTGTCTTGTTTATTTGTTGCCTTACTTGAATTTTTCTTGAACAAAGCCCTCATTGTCTGCCTTTACAAAACCTAAATAATTTGGTGTGTAAACTGGCAGTGTCTGGGTAGAGCAGTGAGTTTAAGGTTTTGGATGTTTGCAGAGCTTTCAAAGTTTCCACACAGAGAGCAAAAGCGATTATCGCAATTAAGATCTGTGGTGCCTGAACGGAGCAGTTTGGCCGAGCTCTGACCATTCCTGTGGGCTGTAAAGAGAAGATAGTCTCTGAACAGCTGCTCCTTGGGTCACTTGTGTGAGCCTTAGAGCTTTCAACTTTCTTAGTCTTTTCCAACATCAGGAGGCTCAAATGTAACACCAATTTTTCAAAAAACTTTAACAAGGGTCCAAAGAACTACAAGAGTGTGACAAACTACAGGTGTTTTTATGGACAAATTAGTAAAACGTAATGGACACATGCATAAATATGATTCACTTGGGAAAAGTCAACATGATACCTGTGAAGGGAAATCCTACCTTACAAATGTCTTGGAGTTCTTTGAAAGGATCAATGAAGAAGTGAATAGACTGATCTGATAGATATAATCAGCTTAGGAATTCCAAAAGATTGTACAAAAAATTCCCCACAAAAGGCTTTTAATGAAACTCAGCATCCATCGGATAGGAGAGAAACTCCTTGTGTAGATAAATAACCAAGTTAAACAACAGGATACAGAGAAATAAATGCTCAGTCCTTGCAGTGAGGGAAGTTCACCAGTGGAGCTGTGAGCTGGAGCCTGCGCTGTTCACTGCACTCATAAGTGGTCAGGGAAGGAGAGCAAACAGTGAGAACATCTGGTGATGAGGCAGGATTTAGTCAGGGGAATAAAGTTGTTGATGGATAGAGAAAGAATGCAAGACAGCTTGGCAAGAATGAGTGATTGATAAACAAAATAGAGGGTGAAATTCAACAGACCTACCTCTAAACGGATGGTGAAAACTATAAAGTGATGAGCTTTAAGCTGACCACTGCCACTTTAAACTGGCCACTACTACTCAGGAAAAAAGATGCAATGGTTACTAGGAGTTTTTATTCTTCTGTGCATGTGTCAGTTGAATGCTTAATAGCAGTCAAAACCCCCAAAACATATATTAAGAATTACTAGGAAGGGAGTGGAGATGAAAAGAGATCATTACACTGTTCTATAAATCAATTTATTACTTATTCAGCATGGTGTACAGTTCTGGACCCTTATCTTAAAATCACAGAATCATGGAATGTCCTGAGTTGGAAGGGGTCCACAAGGATCATGAGTCCAACCCCTGGCTCTGCACAGACCCCCCAACAATCCCATCCTGTGCATCCCTGAGAGCATTGTCCAAACTGTGCTGGAGCTCTGGCAGCCTCGGGGCTGTGCCCATTCCCTGGGGAGCCTGGGCAGTGCCCAGCACCCTCTGGGGGGAGAACCTTTTCTTGATACCCAACCTAAACCTCCCATGAAACAGCTCCAGTTCCTCAGGAACCTTCAGAGAACAATAGGGCTGATAAATGCTTGGGATGGTGCTTGGGATTTGTTAGCCTGGAGAAGCTGTCAGAACTGACTGATGCAGAGCATCCATAGGGATCAGCCCCTCCTCTGTCAGTAGGGGAGCTCGAGGACAATGGGAGCTAATTCAGCTAACGGGAGTTCTGTTCAAAGCAGACAGAGGAGATGGGTGGCTCATCCCTGGAACTCCTCATCAGAGGATGTGCAGATGGATTCAAAAATAGTTTTAAGGGATTCTGTGCAAGCAGTTGTAAGAGAGATCTGTGAAGTGTTTCTAAACAGAAGAACCATGAAATCCAGCAGGCTGAGCACAGCTGGAGCTGAGCAGTATTCAGACAAGTATCAGAAATTACTGTCCTTGCTCTTTCCTGGATGTCTCCTTAGGATCATTATTGGGAAAAAGATATTGATGCTTGATCTGCCCCAGTATGACAATTCTCCTGTTCTTACTTAAATGAGCTATACAGGCAAACATCCACTGGATATTCAGATTCACACACAGTTTTGTATTTGAGGAGAGCAAGGTCTAATCTTTGGGGTGAGGAGGCATCTTAAATTCAATTAAACCTTAAGAGATTGTGCTGATTTGAATTTGAAGTCTAATTTGAATTTAAGTTTTCCACTTTTCTAGGGCAGAAGATCACCTAATAAAGATCACTCCATAAAGAAGTTCAAAGCACATGACCCCTAAGAAACTACACAATATGGTCTATAATCTTGAAATAAAAGTTTCTAGATGCACCTGTATTTAGAGTTAGAAGTAACAGAAAGTTTCACCTTTGTTTCAGGACTAAACTTTTAGCTGAATATATTCTGGCCTCTTTTAACAACAGAGGCTGGAAACTTCTCCCTGTGGAGACTGGAAATGCTATCCACATTCCCTCCAATTCCTCCTAATTCAGAAAGCTGGCACAAGAATGAGCTAAGAAGATTTGGAGAGTCTTTGTTAGCCAAAACAGTATTGGTTTTCTGACCTGAAAAAAGTGATGATCCATCTAATGCTGGTTCTTTTCACGGAGGGTGTAATATCACTTTGTATCCCCATTTGCACTGTTGGCATTCCCCAATTTACCCAGGAAGTTGCTAATTTTATTGAGGCAAAGTGAGCCTGTTCTTGAAGGGCATTAAACCTCCTCCTTAGCTGGAAAGTTTAGAATAGTGTATCTTGAAGATAAATAAATGAAATTTTCTACCCAGGCCTGTTGTCATGTGCTGTTTCCATCTAGAAGGTGCATCCAAAACCTGCTGAGTAATGAGCCTTTGGAGAATTGAGGAGTGCTCAGTATTTTCACACACCTGTTAAAAAGGTCAATAAAAGGCTTCAAGAGGACTTACTTACCTGCAAAGGAATTGCCCTAGTCCAAGTTTTCTCAAATATTGACTATGCTCTGGAGGCTTTTTTTTTAAAACTTGTCACCCTTCTGTTGTTCTTTTTCAATTGTCCAGTAATTCTAGTTTCTTTTAAGCGATAGCAAAGAAGAGCAGAGGGAAAACAACTAATGGTAGAGCTCTTCCATCTTTTTTTCTCCCAAGGAAGGCGTTTAATTAAGACTCATTCTGAATTCCTATCCAACAAATTAACAGATTTTCACCTTAAGTATTCAAGTAGTAACTACATCACTTATTTTTGGTGAAATTCTGAAACATCAGGGACAGGAGCAAGTTTACTAAATTGGTTATATGAGACTCCACCACTTTAATTAACTAGATTATGCAGTTTAGATCCCATTCCTGTGGCCTATTGGAAAATAGGAGATCAAACATTTTCATTACTGAGATTATTTATTTTGGCTTCCATATATATCTAGAGTTGATGTTATCCATCAGTCTTCCAAGGACCATTGCTTCTTGTTTCACCAGGAGAACTTAGGCTGTCTGGGGAGAAAAATTCTGGGAGAAAATTCTAACTGTCAATTTTAATACATTCATATGTGTCATAGCATTGTCGAAGCATCCAAGCTGCAACAGATTTGAGAACAACATTTTACTTCCATTGTAACACTTGTGATGTGTAGAGGAATATATCTGGGATTTACAATCCCTGGGAAAGAACAAAACAGCTCCTGATTTGTACAGCAACTCTTAGAAATGTGCTAGACACAATCTCTCCATAGCTTGCTCCCAGATCTCACCACTGTAGGTTCTACTATAACTTAGATCCAGAAGAGAGAGAATTTACAATCAGGAGACATTTTTTTAATTCCTGCTATATTTTCACCCACAAGAAAAAGAAGATTTACCATCCCCTCCTGGGTTTTGAATATCTCAACAACTTTCCATGGCTTTTCAACACTCCTCCCTAATACCTCATTGCAGAGTTGGTGGCAAGATACTTTCTTTCATCTGCTCGTTCATTCACTTTACCTCAGGTTATCCGTAAGGATATCTCACTAGGATTCAAGTATGGATTTTTCTCTTTGACCTTTTCACAGTCCTGAGGCATTCACCAAGTATTTTGTGGTCATGGTAGCTCATCTGAAGACACAAGACATACAAATCCAGCCATAAAGATGTTTCCATAGGCACTGCTATCCAAAAGATCTCAACTGCCTGTGTGGATACATGAGAAGCAAAAGTAGAATCCATGTGGACAACACATCTTGAACTATAATTACCATATGGTAAATAGTCATTCTTTATTTTATTGTCAACAGGCAAGGAACATGCTCTGATGTGGAGGCTTGGGGTATTGCTGACAGAGTTAATGGATGAATCCTGGGGGAATACTTTTTTTCCCACTTGACACTCAAGTCACTTTTCTTAATTGTAAAAACATCTGTAAGAAGAACCGAATGAGTTGTAGGCCTTGACAGCTGATCTTCCCATGACTCATTCCACAAAGACAAACTTGTCTTATGCTTGTCCTTTATCTTCATCTGAAGCATTTGCCAAGAGGAGTGTCTGCATTTTGATTAAATTATAATATTTGGTTTCAGATTTTCCATCTGAAGCCTTTGCGCCAGACAGAAGGAAGAGAAGGGAAGGTTCATATTGTGGCAGTAATAAAGTTTTAAGAGTTATTTTGGATAGAGCCAGAGTATTTAGGAGAGCACTTTGGGCTTTCCTACCTTTATGTATAAGTTTAAGAGGAAAAAAGCTTTTACTCAGTTTCAGGTTGGTATGAATTAGGTTCATATGAATTGACACAATTTTTACTTGGATGTTAATAGTGACAATGGGGCCACATAAAGAGGTTAACACAAGTTGTCTACACCTCAGCTACTCGTCTAACTCCCAAAATACTGGCAGAAGAGAATTAAGGTGTATCAGTCTTACAGACATAGTGACCTAAACCAACTCAAGCTATATATTCCCTAAATTTTCTATTTCATTTGTTTTCCTGACAAGCTCAGGGATAGATATCTCCAGTGTAGGTATCTAAAATGACTTTAATAACCCTTGTCCCCTTGGCAGATTTTGTTCCTCAGAGCCTTTTCACTTTCATTGCTGACAGGTAGCTCTGAGTCTTTCCCAGCAAGTATAAATTAAGCAAGGGCTTCCTAATTTCAATTAGATTAACTTGTCAAAATAAGATTGATAGTAAATTATCTCAGAGAACAAATATCTTCACAGATATAAAATACTTGCACTGTTTTTTAATTTACTGGAGAAATGCCACTGGAGAAATGTACTGGAGAAACCTGCTAGCCAGAAGCTAGTTATATTTGAACTGAAAATAAGACCTTTTTTCATGAAAGAGGTATTTAATAATTAAAGAACCCAAGGATTGTAGCAAAAGGCTCAATAGGTTCTCCATCTTTTGATGTCATCGTATCAAGACCGGCCGCCCCCATGAAAGGTTCGTGTCAGCTACGAGCGACACTCGGTCAAACACAAATTATTGGGTTCAGCACAGGGGTAACCCAGTGAAAGTTAATGACCTGTGATATATAGGAAATCACACTGGATGATCTAATGGTTTCTTCTGGCCTCACACTCTATGAATCCATGAATATGTATCCTCTGAGGTTGCCTGCTGCTTGTATTCCTAACCAGGGGAACAGGCAGAGGCTGCTGCGAAAAAAAAGGATTTATATTTATTACTGGCATCCGTTGTTCTTTAGCTAAATATTCAGATGGTTCACACCCAGAGTTTTAAGGAAAAATACCTCAGTGAGAGGATCTGGAGCTTTTGGGAAAGCATGGTCACTGGTAGCCTCCCCAGTGAGAATTCGGTGCTGTGAGAAGTGATTCACAGAGTTCCCAAAAGACGCTGGCTTCCAGCATGTTACCACATCTTGGCAGCGTTTGAAGGGCACCCTGTGAGCATGAAAGTCAAGCAGTGGTGACTCAGAGAGCCACAGTGAGGGGTAAGAAACCCTTTCTGGTGGAATATGAAAACACAAAAATGCATATCCTTGTGTTCAGGGCTATTCAAGGGTGGTACAGCCTCAGTAATTGTGCTCATGGGTCTGTATAGAAATGGCTGTTTTGGAAAGAAAGGCTTTTCCCCACATTTATTTTCTGGAAAGACAGTGGGAATCCAGAGAACTCTCAGAATCCGTGAGCCATCCTTGTGCCATGCTGTGGCTGCCCATGTGTACTTACAACAGCAGCTTCCTGTGGCTGGTTTTGTTTTGTTTTCCTATTGGGTGGGAATATTATCTTTAAACAGACAAGAAAATGAAAACAACCGACTTAAAATCTCTTTTCAAAATAATAATCAAGGAAGCAAGGATGTTCTCAGGAGGAAAGGAATAGTGACTGATGAAGAGGTGAGCAATCTGAGGGAAAGAAGTGGCAAGATTTGGGGAATGCTGGGGGGAGAAGATCTGAGAATGCTGTGGGGGAAGTCGTGTCTGTTTACAGGCTCTGTTTATCCACACCTGTGGGTTAGAAATGCTGTCATCTGAGGAGTGGCCCCATATTACAAGAAGGTCAAGCACCAAGCAGACCTAATTAAAAGCTCATTACAAGAGACAATCTCCATTAGCATGCCAAGTTTCATGCAAATCCATTAGCACCAGGGCTCTCTTCGGAAGCTTTAAATTCCAGTCCTGTGCCCCAGGGACTGGAAACTGTGGCTGGTTAATTTGCCATTCTCAGACTGTGAACATTAGGCACAGTCCTCTTACTTTCTGGATTATTTCACATTCCAGCAAATTAGTTTTATCCGTTCTGAGAACATTTTAACAAAGAAAGTTCTTTTGGCATCACATGGATAAAATAACAAGGGATAAAAGAATGAGCAGTTCCCCCAATCAGGAACAAATAACTTTAAATCTCTCCTGAAAATGCAGCCTTTCCTGTTATTCCCACCCCCCCTTCCTTTCATTTATCTTTCGGCAGTCGGATTTTTTAATTACGTCCCTGCAGCCAGAATGCCCTCCCTCTCTCTTTATGATGGTGTTCTCAAGAGCCATGTTTTTTCTTTATGCCATTGTAGCAGAACTTGACTAAAGATCTTCAAACTTGTTAAGTATAAAAGTTGGTAAATGATACTATTGTTTGAGTTAAGGGTGGAGGGAGAAGGGGGAAGGCAGTTTATCTGTGGTGGCTGTGGGGAGGGGGAAGGTTTTTTTTAAAAAAGGGAAACAAAAAAGGCTCAAATGAACTGAAATGGATCAAAGTAAACAGAGACATCTAAAAGCTTTTGTAAGTTAAAAGTGGCTATCTGTTGCAAGTCCTGCCTCATTAACTACTGATAGAAGCACTGTCTTGGCCTTCCCAGATATCTAACGCTGACCGCCTCTAACGAGATGAACTCCGGGTTATTCCCTCTCGCCGTTCCCTGCACCACTGCTTAACCTCAACCTCTCCACGAATGTTTATCCTCTCCCTGGGACGGGAGATCCTAAACCTCAGTCCTCGCTCGAAGGAAGAAACAAGCTCAGAGAGGAGGAAGGAAGTGGGAGAAAGAGGGAACTATCCCTGACATCAGTGTCTTGCCTGGGTTTTGACACACCTTTTTGGAGGGTGAATAGTGAGAGAGACAGGGTTCAGCCTCTAGGTTTTGGTTCCAGTGTCCCCCACGCCGTGCCCATTCCGAGGGGGAAGCAAGCTGAAATGGAGAGGCTTTCCTAGGGAAGCAGGGAGAGTGAGGAGGGCTGCGAGGGGGGAACACGATGGCTCTTTGACTAGGACCAGATAGGTCTCTGTGTAGAGTAATATTACAGCTCACTCTCTCATAAACAAGCTGCATGCCGGCTTCTAAAGAGCCCATCTGGCATAGCTTTGAGAATGGCAATAATTACAAGCTGATGATGGACATGGAAGAAAAGCCCTGCTGAGCTAACTCATAAGGAAGTACAGGCCAGGACTGTAGGGAAATTACAGGCTGAAACCCTTTCTAGTTTAGGCCTTTTGGTGTTCTTAATCACAGACTTTAAATGTTGTAATAAACACTGTTGCATTTTATTGACCAACTCCCATGACAGGCAAATCTTTTATATTTGATTTTATTTTTACTATTTGTTAGTTCAGAAAGCCGTTTGAGAGCAATCGTTTCTTAAAGACTGGGTCTGTAGATTTACTTCATGAAAAGTGACCCAAACAGCAAGAGTCCCTTTTGTTACTTTGCAATTAAAAAAGAACGAGGGGAAAAAAAGGAAAAGAAATATTTTAGAGGTCCACTTACCCCAATGCAGGACTAGGTCACTGATAATGCTCGCTTTGTTTTGAGATTATCATTGAGGAATAAAAGCTCTAGAATGAGTTATTAAGTTTTTAGGTGAAACTCCTGCTGATTTCACTGGCGGTAGGATTTCCCAGGAAATAAAGCAGTTTTAGGTATGAGAGGTATGGCCTGATCTTGTGCCCAGTGAAGCTCATGACATCCTCGCTGACTCCAGCGGTCCAAGCCAGTGTCAGTGGAAGCTCAGAGGCCTCATCTGTGTCTGGGCTTAAATCCTCTCTTACTGCTGTGACCCAGAACCTGTTTCTAAATAAAGGGGGAAATTCCACATTACTGGGGCTCTGTTCCAGAGTCCCCTACAGCTACCAAACATCATTTTCACAGTGAAAAATGCAAAACACATTTTCACAGTGAAACATGGGAAACATGAATCACAGCAATGCTGATGCCCAGTTTAGGGCACCTGCCAGGGCTGTGATTGCCAGAGAAAGCTCTCTGGCACCAGGCATCCCCAAGTCTGGAGTGAAAAAACACTAAATTTTGAGAATGAGACCTCTGTGTCTCTAAATGTCTGTGTTTTGGGTGTATGAATATATTTATCATGTGGTTTTATATGTATGTGCGTGTGGCAGTGCCATCTGTATGGATAGGGATGGATGTGGACTATCTCTGTGGATTTAGGAGTGGAGTGCAAGGGAGTTGTGACAGCTAACACCGGCTGAAGTTCTGCTTCAGAGAGCCTACCTGTTTTCCCAGACTAATTTCACTCTCCTTTTCCTTCTGTGGAGTCTAGAAGATCAAGAGTTAAACAGCTCTGTGAGTTTTATTTGACTCGAGTGCAATAAATCTCCCAGGGTGACTGATAGACTGATAACTCTCAAAATCCATTCAGTACTTTGTGTGTCAAGGCAACAGTGAATATGGAGTGCTGTCAGTTGTTTTAAATAAATACTGTTTTGACAGTATGTTGTTTATTACAATTCAACACGTGTGATTTGTTTTCTTGGAGGAAATCTGCCTTTATTTTACACTGGGTTTTGTTTCAGTTTAGGAACATCAGCCACATATTAGAAATGCTGCATAATATGGTGGGTTGGGTTTACTGATCCAGTTAAATCTTGGAAAAGTATCTGTGTTTTTACAGGACACATTCTCCTTCGAGATTCTAAAGAGCAGAACATTCTGTTCCTTTAGATAAATGCTTGCCTGCAGGTATAGCTTTGTGTTTGTAAATTGTTTCATGTTGCTTCTATTTCTGCCGCAGTTCTTTCACAGACCTTCCAAAGTTTCTGGTTTACTTGTGGCTGTTTGTATCCCAGCATTTCATAACACAGATGCTTATTTAGTTTTCCCGATTACCATTTGACTATTTGTTCAGGCATCAGATTTTTCCCCCCCTTTTTGTTACAAAGTTGAAGGAATGTGAGGTCAGGGAATGGAAATTTACCTATCCGAATGCAGCTCTCTTTTCTTTCATAAACTTCCTCTGGCTTCTTAATCTGAAACTGGCTTGTCAATGTGAAATGATTTCTTTATATTTAACTGTCTCTTTCCAATACAGACTGGAATTGTTCCTAACAAAAGGAGCATGAATCGGTGGAAACTATATATTAAATGCAGGACTATTTGTCTAGTTTTCATTAGGTTGCTGAGTGAGAAGCCCAAACTCCTCTCTTTTCCCAAGGTACTCGGATATCCACCAAGTGCCTTCATCCCATAGCCTTGTTTCCTCTCCCAGTAAACCAGCTTTCCAAAAGAATGCTACACTCTCTGCTCTTTATACTGTCAGCAGTGACAGCAACCAGCCACGCTGACATTTCTTATTGTTTACAAAGGATGAGCGCCAACAAGGCATCTCTGATCATTTGATAAACTCTCCTAACCCTCTCCCCCCGCCCAGCCCTCTGCTCCACTGACCAAACGAACCTTTTCATGGTACACTGCCTGTAATTACCAGTGAAAGACGCTAACCAGAAAGGATCAGAACTCCAGCTAAACACAAACAAACCAGCAAAACAGCTCTGAAGATAAACTGCTCACAACTTACGTGGCTCGGCAAACAGGGCAAGCTAGGAGAAACGGAGTAGCTACAGGCGGGGGGTGGGGAAGGAAGAAATCTAACCCTAAATTCCTTATGTGCACGTATTTTTCATATGAATTTTAAAATTGCTTGAAAAAACATGCTAGAATAGCATTAAAATAACCTTATTGTTTATTATCATAATCCTGTGTATTTAATATCCTTTTTCCCCTTTAATTCCCCCCACTCCTGCTGAAACTCCCGCCAACACAGTGGTCAAACTGAGTTCATAGTTCCTCATAATGAGCCCAGGAGTAATGCCTATACCAAAAAGAGTTACTTTTCAGTAATGACATGAATTTGACTCTTACCCACCCCCTCCTCAGTTCCTAGTGTGACAAGCAGATTCTTTCCATGCTGTTTTCCTGGAGGTGAGAAGCACCAGCACACGAAGTCTCTCTTTGCTCATCCTTCTGCAAGAGCAAGCTGGTGAGGAAGGTAGTATTGATGGCTTGTGTTTGCCAGGAATACTGAGGTGGTGGATGATTATTTAAAATCGTTTAAATTCCATTTTTTAAAAAAATTCATCTGCTCTTACAGATTCTACCTGAATTAGCTGGATAATGGGCTTGCTACATGAGCAGAACTTTTTCCACTGAGTTTTCCAGTGCGAAAGTCAGACCCAGCTTGCAGGAGATTGTGATTTTCTTCCCTTAGGTTAAGCTGCATTGGTTCACTCTTTTCTTTTCCTTGGTAGGAGGACTGTTAAATGACAAATAACAAGATCAGGTTTAGATCTCCAGCAGAAATCCAAATCTTTCAAATGAAGTTTTATTTTAGGCAAAATGGCAGCAGAAGATCTTCTGGCTCTGCAAAATTCCTTCCTATTCTTGTAGAAGCCTTGTCTGCTGGGAGCCCAGTCTGGAAACAGTCTTTTCAGCAATAAAAGAATTTTCATTGACTTATGTTACTTCTGCAGATGCCATTGATTAAAACCTCCTAAGGAATGACCACAAGAGTAGCATGGCCACTCCTATGGCCTTTGGACAGGCTTTGTCATCAGCTGGATACTGAACACCTAAGGGCCCTCTCTTCATCTTTCTTTCTTTCTTTCTTTCTTTTTTCTTTCTTTCTTTCTTTCTCTCTCTCTTTTCTTTCTTTCTTTCTTTCTTTCTTTCAGTGAATTGCTGAGTGTTGTGATGGATAAAATACTTTTCACCTTAGCCCTAAACCCCTAATCCTTGGCTGCAAGCTTTAGCTGCAAGTTCAGCACAATCAATAACCTGTTGCTAAATTGAAAGTGGCTGAGATCTGTCCTTGCCTGACTTGGCAGAGCTTCCATCCTCATGGAGGATCTCCTGCATGTTGGTCATGCCAATGAAATTGGTCAAGGTAGTATGTGGTGGTTTTCCTTTCATTTATTTTGATGTCAATTTTTATGGTTCTCTCTTGAGTTTTTATCTGTTCCAAGGAGATTTTACAACATTGTCAAACTAGAAAAGCTGAGCTTACAAAGCAGATTTGAAAGGCTTGATTTAAGGAGCATGAGAACCTCCTTTAGAAGTATGTTTCATTTACCCTTATTGGCTTTCCTGCCTTTTCCATCAGTCTGACTTTTTAAAAACCTGCACGAAAGTGGTGATTCATGTACTTATGACACACAAAATGAAAAATATCTGTTCGTCTGAGATGTCATTAATTTTCCCAGAAGAAATGGGTGTATCCCCATCTGTGTGATGTGCAGGAATGCTGCCTTTTGTTTCCTCCCAGCTCTTCTTGTCACAGTGGGTATATTCCAGGGAATCAGATTGCTCCAGTAGTCTGCAAGAACAAAGCCAAGTGTTGCATAGCAAATGCAGTTTAATTGACAAATAGCAATAGAATTTAAAATACCAGACATGAGAAGAAGACATGAGCTTAAATATACTGAAAAGACCCCACAAATATAAGGAATATTTGAAATTTTTAGGTCAAATCATTAATGAGAGAAAATACTAACGCTGTTCAAAATGCCATAGCTATTTAGCTTTTTAAACATCCATAGGTAGGAAATGCCTTATGTCAGGATTTAATTTGCAGAAAATTCTCACTGGCCAGCAAATGTGGATGCTAAATGCAAAATTAATTTTTTTTAAAAACAATTTAGTGTATTTGGTGAGGGGAGACTGCAAATTAGTCTTATCAGGAAAAGACTTAACTGCAGAAAAACTGCTTCCTCCCCATAAATGCAGGGAGGATTCATAGATCACAGGGCTAGAAGGGACAATCAGAGGCTGTGCTGTTTCTAAGATGTTGGCCAATATTGGGTATTTCTGAAATTAGAGTCAGGAAAACCCACGGTTTGAGCCAGGGTAGGCAGCCCAGGACTCTAATCCACTGTTGGCATTGGACGGAGATGGAACACGGAGCACGTGCTCATCCCTGAGTTACAGTCACTGCAAACCACTTGGGTTTCTTTTTCCTGCTGCTGCTGTAATTAGAGTTCCTGTATTTCCCACTACTGTCCTTTTATCTTGCCTCTCTTTCATGTTCCCAAGGCTCACTATCACCTTCATGCTAATGAGACACTCACAGGCCAGTTAAATGCTTGTTGTTACCTTCCTACAGGTAAGAGAGCACTTTGGATTTGCAAGTCTTGCCTGTTCTGGATCGAAGTGAGGTTTAATTTCTGTGCTTTGTGTTAGTGATTGCTGTGAGTGTGCTCCCAAAGCTCAGGGCTGCAGCTGAGCCAAAGGGATAGGGAAAGGCACTAAAATAAAAACATTAAAAAACCCCCACTTCCCTGTATTCACATGTGCTTGTATTGTATGAATCCCAAGAAGTCCTGTGAAATAAGATGAGGATTTTCACCTCATCCAGCAATCCCTTGCTCTTTTATCTCCACTCCAATGAAGTCATGTCTTGCTGTTTAACTTTCGTGTTACAATTAAGATTTTTGCTTCCTCGTGATTCACTGCAGGGGAAGTGGATTCAGAAAAATTTCAAGGGCCAAAAGACACAAGTCAGAGGAGAAAGCAGGAGGAAATGAAGGTATTTTTCCAAATTATTTATTTCCAAGTCAGATTAAAAAGAGCTGTAATAGCAAGTCTTGCTTCCATCAGCATACAGCGATTGGAAATAACTTTGGTGGTGGTATTTGCACCAAAATCTCCCTAAGTCAGGAGAAGATGCCAGTTGACTTCGAGGAGGTTTGTGAGACAAATAAAGGCCAAGCACTTAAAGGCAATGGGCTAATTGTTGTTTGAGCCCACAGATTTCTCCCTGGTTTTCTGATCCAGTGTTCAAAAATGTGATCGCAAAATTCATGTCGTTCATGCGCAGAAATATTTTACAGTGAGAGCTAAGAGCGTAACAATCATATTTATGGTCATTCGTCAGAAAACTGCACATAGATTCTCTACCTAAAATGAAGCTAGACAGAGCCAGTCGTCCCTGGACTCTGGATGAAGCAGACTTTCTGCTTTGTAGATTTTTGCTCTATTGCATTTGCAGGTGCCTCATATTTAGTCACAGACAGCAAATAGTCAGAACTTATCTGAATAAAATTTTCCTGAGTCTTCTGCCTGTACGTTGTCACTGTCAGCTCCCAGCCAAACTGCCTTTCCAGTTCTTTTCCCTGCATTTCTGCATAGTTCATTGCCCTCATTCCACCGCTGGAGCCCGACAGTTTTGTTTGATGTCTCTCTCTTGTCTGTACACATCTGTTTGGGCCAGTGGCTTTCAGACTGTGCTGCAAGAAGTCTCAGGATGCAGCAAAAGGAGGTTGCCACAGTTTGCCTCTATAGAATTCTGTAGGCTGTCTCTAGTAAAAGCACAGTTATTGTCCTTAAGTTCAGATTTTCTATTAAGTGGCCTGCACTTCCATGTAAAAACTTCAATGGACTGGAAATCCGAAAAAGCATTGCTGCAAGTTGTGCTGTGGAGGAGGAGGAAGATCTCCATGCTGCACAGCTCCTGCCTCATGGCCAGCTCCTCTGGGACACAGACACACTCTTCCTAGGTAGTATTCTCTCCTGAACTGGCTGCTTTGCATCTTTTTCATTTATAAATTACTGAGATGGGAGGTTTGCTGCTGTACAATGGGGCAGCTATCCCAGTGGATGTTGTGGGGCACTGGATTTTGGCTGTTAGAGCCTTGGTGGGCCAGGTGAAACAGAAACACCCAGCTAAGCATTTCCATCAGGGAATATCAGCATTAAAACCACAATAACCAAAATTCCTTTTCAAGCAACTGATGTTTCTTTTGGGGGAAACACTCCAAGGAAGTATAGCAAGAAATGGGGGAAAAAACTCTTGAAACAGTGCTCTGGAGAATTTTGCTCCCAAGCTGCTGTTCTTGTTGGTACAGGTAAGTGAGAAATGAGGTTAACTATATTTATACGTATTTATATCTACTGTGGAGCAGAATTTTCCTCAGTTAAGAGCTACATTTTAGGGATGATGACAATACGTTCTGCCATGGAGCTTGGTGGAAATGGTCCATCCAGTGCTGGCCTGATGTTTTCTGTACACCATTGAGGTGACTGAGCACTGAACAGGCCCAGAGATGTTGTGGAGTCTTCTTCCCTGGAGATATTCAAACCCACCTGGACACAAACCAGGGACACTACTTGAGCAGGGAGGTTGGACTCAGTGACCTCCAGTGGTCTCTTCCAACCTCATCCATTCTGGATTCTGTGATTCATTCTGCTAGGCCCAGTTCCCTCCCACACTACACTCAGACCTGTGAATATTCCATTTCCCCACCTCTGTCCTTAGGAAACAGCAGGGGTAGCTCCTTCTCCAAGGCATCAAAATGAACCAGTTACGCCTGTACTTGTGATGTTTGATTTTAAAGGCTGCTTAATGCTGAGTTTACTGGAGTTGTATAAATCTTTGCTTTAAATCCACTGTAAATATGTTACAGAATCTGCCAAACATGCATTAAAATATTTTGCTCCAGATATGCCTATGTCTAACCTTTTGGTTCCTAAGAGCTTTAATCAGTAATCTTCAAGTAGGAAGTTATTCATCTTTATTGCCAGGCAGTTCTCAGTGGCGGTCGTGGCAACAATCTTTTCATTGCTTCTGTGTTTAGTTGTTCTTTGACATGATAGAAGTCAGCTGCAGTTCAATGAGCTCACTATTTGTGCAACTTAATTGCTTGCTTCCTTTAATATGTACTCAGTTTTTCCTTTTATGAGCAGGGTTGTTGGAAAAATTAAGCTTAAGGATATGGCTATCCACTGTTAATTAACCTCCTTCCCAAACACATTAGTAAAATAGGTCAAATGGCTGTTGAGTGTTAAGTGTACCATTACTAAAGTATTTCTCAGCTGGAAAATGAAACCTGTATTGGATAAGACAGGAGTTTCCAAAGGAGCTTCAAGGACTTAGGTGTCCATATCGCACCAAAATTCAATTAGATCTGAGTGCCTAATTCCCTTAAGCTGGATTTTACAAAAGCTCTCAGGAGTGTATGTTAAGGAGTTTGGATTTGGTGCATGTTGTGCACGTTTAAAAATAGCCTGAAACGGCTTCCTTTTGCTCTTCAGTTGGGTTGAATGGAATCTTTGGATGTGTGATCCATGCAGGCATGTGGGAATGTGCACAAGAGAAGGCAAAAAAAGGGAATTGCGTTCTTCCTAGGGATTTGTACGTTGCATTATTGAGGATACTGCATGTGTTTGTTCTTTCAAGAATGACTAATATTATTATTCAGATTTGGAATTCCTAGAATAGCTGTGTTATGTGAGGATGTATAAATAGTTTTGATGAGTATAAAATATGCTCAGTGAGGGAACTGATCTATCAAAACAGCTTTATACAGTGATAGTGTAATTTCTTTCCATGTCAGAGATATATTCAGATGGAAAAATCACTTTAATTGCAGTGGTGATAGCTTGATTGGAATTCTGCCCATTTACCACCAAAATTGTACGTGAATTTTAAAATCATATTTGGAAATATAAGTTTAGTTGGGAAGTTCTTAAATTTTTTCATATATATATTTCACAAAAGGATGGATAAGGTTTAAGAAAAAATGGAAGTTGGAAGATTTCCCACTGGGAGATAAAGGCTGTGTTTTGTTATGATAATATCTCTCAATTTCAGTTCCCAGGCTAAGTCGGGAGACTTCTTCTAGAAGGGACTTCCCACATGTGTAAACTGTACTCATCCAAATATTATCCTATGCTACAGCAGTGGCCAGTCAAGATATTAAGAATATTAGATATTAGGAAAAGGTTCTTCCCCTAGAGGGTGCTGGGCACTGCCCAGGCTCCGCAGGGAATGGGCACTGCCCTGAGGCTGCCAGAGCTCCAGGAGCATTTGGACAACACTCTCAGGCACAGGGTAGGATTGTTGGGGTGTCCTGTGCAGGACCAGGAGTTGGACTCAGTAATCCTTGTGAGTCCCTTCCAACCCAGGGAATTCTGTGATTCAGTGATTCTGTGAAGGTCAGGGTTCGCTGTGCCAGGCATGGTCTGTGTGTGTAGGATGTAACCCCTGCCTTGGAGAACTTGTAGCCTGAAGAAGCAAATGGAGAGGAAGGAAGGATTCCTGTCTGGTTTAGAGCTCAGAGATAAAATTCCCGAAGTCACATGATGGTTCCGTGGCCTCCTTGCAACAGGACCAGAAAGAATGTTATCCTTATGGGGATAAAACCCTTTGGGTTTTCACTGCACGGGGGTTTTGCAGTCTTCAGACGTCATTCCAGAAGACAGAGAGGTGCATCATCTTTGAACAGGCCTTTTGCAGGCAAGGACTCCCAGCACCATGTCCAGTGGGCTGCAATCCCCCAGGTCTCTTCCAGGTGCTGTAGCTACATATCCGCCACACAGAGAGTGAACTCCATCCTTTCCAGCACAAGTCCTGCTTTTGCTCTATTGCTTTTCCCTGTTTTTCTAATATAGATTTATAAAGGGCTTGATAGGTGCAAGAAAGGGAAAAATAAATACTAGAGGAGGCTCGGCTCTTCCTTGGAATTGTCTTCCCAGCTCACCAAAGCCAGGGTGAGTGGAAAACTTTTGGCTTCCAGGATGCAAGCTGGAGCTCTGCAATACACTGTCCCTCTTTTATACCAGATCAGGATGCTGTAAAAAGGACATAAGGTGGGCGTAAGTGACATCTTTGCCAAAATCAAGGCCCCTTTAGCCGCTGCCAGCGGTGTAATGGGGCCTGTAATAAATGAGCATTAAGCACTCCTTTAGAGAGGTGCACTGGAATTGCTGAAATGCTGCCAGTGTGATACAAGCATCAGGAAATCCCATTTGTTCCATGTGGCCAAAACCCACAGAGAAGCTCCACGAAGCACTTCATTTTTTAATATGCCTGTAAATAATGTAGAGCATAAATACTGAAGTCCAGAGAACAACTTTACAGACGTGCTCCTGAAAATAGGTTTTCACCCTCCTGTGGCTGCTGGTGCTGCACTTCAGGGTATGGATCTGAGGTTCTCCTGGATGGAAATGCACCTGTCAAAGGGCAGAATGTGTAAATGTCAATGGGCAGAATGTGTAAAATAGCTGTGGAGCATCTGCCAGCTAGGTGAGAGCCACAAGCATTGAAAATAAAAGTAGAGTTGCTGCTGTTTGCAGAGCGGCTGCTCCTTTCAGGACACAGGGAACTGATACTGGAGCATGGTTAGCACACGATACTTGGAGCAAGAGAAGCAGCCTATTTCTAGATCCTAGGACACCAGGCCAAAAGAGATAAAGATAGCGAGTGATTTTTACATGAACCCATGGTAATAGAACAAGAGAGAATGGCTTTAAACTAAAAGAGGGGAGATTTAGATGAGATATAAGGAAAAAAATTCTTGCCTGTGAGGGTGGTGAAGCCCTGGCACAGGGTGCCCAGAGAAACTGCGGCTGCCCCTGGATCCCTGGAAGTGTCTAAGGCCAGGCTGGACAGGGCTTGGAGCAGCCTGGGATAGTGGAAGGTGTCCCTGCCCATGGCTGAGGGTTGGGACGAGATGGTCTTCAAGGTCCCTTCCAACCTGAACTGTTCTGGGATGCTATGAAAATAGTGCAGGTAATCAGCAATTACTCCTTTATTTACACATCTTCCTGTGGGGGAAAACAGCGTGAGGATTCCCAAGCTGGTCCACATGGAGCTGGAGAGAAGAGTGGCACTTGGTTATGTGCAGGGAGGAGTGGCTCATGTCACACTGCTGGGCACACTCTAAGGACCCGAGCGCTCCCAGCTCTTCCGTGTGGCGATCTGAGCAGCGCAGTTGGTGTTCCTTGGGGATGCCCTTCCAGTGGGATTTGGCACGAGGCCATGCGAGCTGTACCCCCAGCGGGGCCGGGTGATTGTCCAGCCCTTCTGCAGCAGGACCTGCCTGGTGGCTGGGATTCGTGTCGCAGGCCAGAAGGTGGCACTGCCGATACTGCCTTGGAGAGGTCCCCTCGGCTCTGGCCGGAGCAGGGAATTTGGGGGAAATGCTGCAAAAACGAGGCACTGCCGAGCGGGATACGTGGAAGGGTAGCAGGGTCTGAGAGAGCCTAAAGCAATCAGCGTGAATGGACAAGTTTGGAAACGAGTGGTGTGAGGGTACGGGAACATCCTGGTCCTTCATCTTCCACTGGCAAGATTTTTAATCTTATTAATCGCAGAATCAGACTGTGCAAAATTGTTGAAACTTGCAGATTATTGCAAACTCCCAAAGCGAATGAGCCTGGCAGGAGGTTTACAAAGTGAGCATTGCAGAGGAGTGCTAGGCTTTGGCTGGACAGAATGGAAAGCTGGGGGTTTTTTCCGCTGAAAATGGGCAAAACTTTGCCTTTCCTGCCCTTCTGTGGCTGCCTTGGCAGTGCTGGGTCGGGAGAACTGCTCTTATCTCTTGCATTTCTCTCTGACAGCAAGTAAACACCCTTTTGTCAGCGAATGCTCAGTAATGAGGGAGAAACTGATGGGCTTTGGTTTGGCTAAAAACAAGAGACTGACATTGGAAGGAAGGAGCAGGTGAATAGCTGGCTGTGAGCTCTTTGTTGACGCAGATTATATATATACATATGTATGTACACATATATATACATACATATATATATATACACATATACACACACACAGACACACTCTCTGAGGTTATAGACCTGGCTTCATTTAGAAGAGGATTTTGTGCCTTGCTCTGAGGGAAGCCTCCTAAAGACAATTTGATTGGGAATTACTGTGGAAGGCCAGTGGGCAATTCATCATCCAAATGACTTATCCCTCCCCCAGAGTTTCTCTAAAGTTTCCTGTCAGAGCTCATGTGCCCTGAGGAAAAGTGCTTTTTCTTTCTTCATTCCTTCACTCCTCACCAGCTACTTGTGTGGGTGTCCTGGGGTCTCGGAGAAAGCGGTGCTGTGCCTGGATTTGTCTCAGCTTAGCTCCACTCTGATTCCATCCAGACCTGTGTGAACCTGGAGTCATGTATTAAAGCCAGCGGTGTCCACTCGTGGACAGGCTTACTGGGCACATCAGGTGCAAGCTTTACCTTCTCCAGAGCATGTCCCAGCTGCTCCCCCTCCACAGTCCTGTGGAGATGCTTAAACAGGTGACAGGAGAATGAGGATCTCCAGGTCCTAACGCTGTTAACCCTTGTGAGCAGTCACCCTGGCCAGGATTTGTTCCTGGGTACAATGCTCAGCTCAGGAGAAGAGCAGAGCCTACGTGGAGATGCTTGGAGCTTGCAGCCCTGTCAGGACCATCTGGATGAAATCATGAAGGGTGACAGCTTTTCCTTCTGCTGTCCTGCTTGGGTAGGAGCTGCCAGCAAAGGGACAGTAATGAGCAGTGGGACAGAAGAGACTCGTGAACTGGGAAGATTCACAAGAGCTGAGAAAAGACATCAAGATCAGTGTTTTGTCCCAGGAGCACTAACTCTTCACCTGGAACAGAGTGTGAGGGGGCAAGAATTCGGTCTCTGTGCTCTGCTCTTTATTTGAATGTGTAAGAAATGGCTTCACCGCAGAGGGCCAAGCCCCCAGACAGATGCAAGAGGCTTGTGCAGGGGAGGTAAGTCCTGGTGCATCCTACCCTACTCCCTCTTCCCCTCTGTGGGCAGACAGGGTGGCTCGCAGTGTGACCAAGCGTAAATGATGCGGCTCTTGGAATTGGCAGGGAGGGAATTTGATTTTTTTTTTTTGGTCAGGATTGCACTTGCAGTTTACAGCAGGCTGGTTTCTGCTGAAAGGCAGATGTGACTTCACTGTGCTGCAGAGCCAGCCCCCATCCCTCCTCTGTGAGCCCTGGTGGAGTCCTGAGGCGGAAAAGCCGAGTGCAGCTCCGAAGGGCACACGTTTCCTGTCTCTTCCTCCTGGCAGGTTTTGTCTGCAGACACTGGCTTGAGTACCCCGTAATTACATTTTTGCATTTTTTAATATAGTAACACATGGCTGGGCTTGTGGTAGGGAGCCAAGTGATGTCTTTGGGCTGTGAGGACTATAAATAACTAAAGGGATCATTTTATTTGGTTATGGAAGGAAGAAGGTCTTTCTTCAGCAGTTGCTGTACAAACACAGCTTCAGAGAAAATAAGGAAGGGCTCTTTTTTTTCTATATGTTGGGGAGATACACATGGATTCAGCAGAATGCCTCAAAAGTGAAAAATCTTTTGAGTTACATTTCTTTACACAAGGCCTTCACGCACTGTCAAGCTGTCCAAATTATAGCTTTGTTTTCATTTTAGTTGTGGCAATTGTTGTGCTTTTGTTAAAAATACCACTCTGTGTCTATTCTAAGCTCTCAGTAGCAAGGACTGCCTTAAAATAAATGTATGTGCAGCGCCAGGCACAATAGATCTCATCTGTGCCCAAGACCTTGGGGCACAACCGCCATGTATACAGCAAACAGCAGGTTTGTGTGACTAGATGCAACTTTTCAGGTCTAGATTTTGGCACAGTGAATCTTGAAATCCACGATTCCTCCTTTTTTCTCCGCCCTGTGCTCCTTGGCACTCATGTGTAGGCTGTATCTGAGTGCACTCTGCTGTCAAACAACCTCGTCCCTGCATCCCCAGCACATCTTTCCCTCACTGTGGTGATGCTCCCTGGATCTTCACCCTGATCCCCACATCCAGGCAGCCCTTGGATTTGTACCCTGCGTTCCACACCCAGGCAGGCCCCGGATCTGTGTGTAGCTCTGACCAGAAGTGCTGAGCAGCAGACAGGAACAAGGCTGTGGTGCTGCCCTGCCTTCAAGGGAATTCCTCACGGCAGCAGCCTGAATCCTCAGCATTTCCTCACTGGGTGGGTGGCCTTGTGTCACCCAGTGCTGGGATGTGCCCTGCTCTGAGGCCTCAGCCTGGGAGCACATGTCATGCTAGGAGCAGCCATCCACACCTGCCACAGGGATCATGGATAATTTAATGTGGAATCCCAGAATGGGTTAGGTTGGAAAGGACATTAAAGACCATCTTGTTCCAGCCCCCTGCCATGGGCAGGGACACCTTCCACTGTCCCAGGCTGCTCCAAGCCGTGTCCAACCTGGCCTTGGACGCTGCCAGGGATCCAGGGGCAGCCACAGCTGCTCTAGGCACCTGTGCCAGGGCCTCACCACCCTCACAGGGAAGAATTTCTTCCCAATATTCCATCCAACCCTGCCCTCTGTCAGTGTGAAACCATTCCCTCTTTTCCTGTCCCTCCATCCCTTGTCCCAAGTCCCTCTCCAGCTCTCTTGGAGCCCCTTTAGGTACTGAACAGAATCGTTGAGATTCCTCTAACTTGTGGAGTTTGCTTTTAGTGTGAACGACTACACACAAAGCTTGGGGCAGGAACATCTCAGCCTATTGTGAATAGCTTTAGTTCTGCACTGGAGTAAGTGTCCCAGTGTCTGTGCCAAGGGCTGGATCTGCCATAAACAGTTGCACTTGAACACAGAACTTGAACACAAGCTTCTCCTAACAGAAAAGAGATGCTCTGAGGGCTTACAAACATGTCTTGTGCATCTGCAGAGGTCACACACCAGAGAGACCTTTCTCTGTACCACAGACCAGGACACCTGGTGCATCTATATATTTGTTAATATGTGTGATAAAAACATAGCCAGATAAAATGGGGACATTTCTACCCCCTTTTTGTGGATACAAAATGTGTTTAAGGCATCCTCAGACACCCCAAAGGGGCGAAGAGTATTTACCACAGCCTTTCTCATTTACGTTTGGGGAAACATACACAATCCTGCACACGATCCAACTTTGAGCACAGACAAGTGCCAGACCAGGAGGTTCCATCCCTGGTTGTGTGTGAGCTGCTACAGTTCCGTAGGGAAGGCACTGTTTCTACAATCGCATCGGTACAAAGAGGCCACAGTTCCATGATTGCCCTCAATTAGCAGCGCTGCCAGATCATTCCTAATATTTTTTTCCGATGGGCACAGCAGTGCAATGGATCTGACAGTGTGTATGTTTGGATGGGGTGCATTGACAGCAGTGGTGTCTATCAAGAGGAACAACAACTCCAGATTAAATAGCAGGGCGCTCTCTCTGTCACGATGGGGCAGTTTCGGGGAAAAAGCTCCCATTGTTTCCTCGGCCATATCGACGGGGCCGACACAAGGCCCTCTTGATTAAATGAACTGGCAGCAGAACAGCAAGTTCTTGTTAACCATACATGCCAAAAGGCCCTAACACAAACAATCCCCATTATAAATTAGGCCTTTTACAAACAATATTTCAAGAAACTACTTGTCCGTTTTCCATGCCATTATGCATTTTTAGGATGATTACATGTTTCTGCTGGATAATGGCCTTTTGCCAAAGGCAAAATGGAGTTTCAATAGGATTCATTATGAAGTGAAAAATTTTTCTATTCCCTACCTCCTGGAAGGAAAAAGCCACTCACAGATAAAGCTTGCGATATAATTACGTTGCTTTAGATAGCCAGCGACATTACTTCCCAAATGATAAGTACTTGTTTTTATCTTTCCTTAATCTCACAGGCCCCTTGTAGTCTTTTAATAGGAAGTGGTGGCAGCTGTGAAGGCCACTTGATCATTTGGGTCCGAGCAGAGTGTGAGGCTGCCCGGCTGATAAAAGCCAAGACAGCTCCAGCTATCAGGACAGCTATTAGAGGAGGAAGTGCTGTCTGTGAGGACAGGCCATGCCAGGCAGCTCTTCAATGCACCGCTAAATAATTATGTTCCATTACAAACCTTTCCCTTCCCCCTGTTTGTTTTACAAGAGCCTGATCTTTCCCGGAATTAAGACATGTTGTTCATATCTTCTAGGGAACATGAAATGCTGAGCTGTGGGGATGGGGATTGTCAGGGTTTGATCCTGCAAGGGGCTCAATGACCATGGTAGGAGCCAAACCCTTGGATCCTGGTGCTTTGCACAGGAGTTCAGCAGTGCTCAGTGTAACAGAGGAGTTACACAGCAGTTTTGTGATTGGGATCCTGACAAAGGCAGAGGTTGCCTTGGGGATTGGAAAAAAAAGGGGGAGGGTGGGGTGAGGGGGGGGTCTTGTAGTTCAAGACCTGATCTGGGTCTCAGGAAACCTGGCTCAGTTTTTCAGTCCTCCTTCAGAGTCCTTGGTTTTGATCAGTTGCTCACCGCCCTCATTTCTCATTTGTTACCTCTGAATGGAAATGATTTCTCCTTTTGGCCAACTCTTAGGATTATAGGATCGGAAGATAAAGACTCTGTCATCCATACAGAATATCGAGATCAAGTGGCTTTTGCCTGTCTTAGTTGAGATTTTGAGATGTTACTGTACCAGATCCCATTTCTCTGATTTATGGCTCATGTGACCACTTTTGTTTATAAAGATGCCCATCATTCTCCATTACATGCTTCCCTCATCATTACTGCAGGAATTTCACCAGGAGGGCAAACAATTAACTTGGTGACTGTGAGAACAAAAGCTCCAATTAATGAAAATTCATTTCGAGGTGGCAGAAGCAATTTATTATACCCATATAGCAATTATTATCAAGTTAGTCATTCCAGGATTTCATTACTATTATTAAGAAGACAAGTCATCTACGCTGTTATAGTCTGAGGTCTTTAGGAGCACTAATTAGGGCTTTTCAGCACTGGAAGGAAGGAGGATCAGCTCATTTTCACTGGGAAGGGAGTAGGGAGTTGAGTCTCTTGCCTGTGTGACAGTGAGGAGTCTGCGATGACATCTAAGGAGTTAGATGAGGTGAAGGTGAGCTGAGGCCACCTCACCCTAATTCTGCTTCCCCAGCTGTGAGGAGCTAGGAGAGCTGAGAGGAGGAGTAACCTGGGGGAAGGAATGTACTATCCAAACTGAGGGAAGGTGTGGGAGTTTGACTGGGATGTGGAGGAGCAGGAAAAAAAAGGGTGACCCTGGGATTCAGACAGTGAGCTGTGCCTCTCAGGCTGCTACAGTGGTCTTATATGAGGAAAGATGCTTTTATTGTCTTTATGTTCTTTGTTTCTGGGTACTGAGCTTCATCTGATTGCAGGTGAGTTTAATGCTCCAAACTGTGTACATGAAAAATTGTGAAAAACACAAAATACTTTGAAATATCATGCTCTGGACATGCAATATTTTTGACCTGTGGTGATGTCATCCTCTCCTTTCCCTACTCAAGAAGGGAATAATTCCATCTGCTTACACCACAGAAGAGACAGAGCCACAAAAGATCATGTGGAATTAGGGTGACGGGTCAGGGAGAAAGGAGATTAGGAGAGTTTGACAGATGGTTGTATCATGGGCATATAAGAAAATATACAACCTAAGCAATTCCCATGATTTGGGTATTACAATATAAAACAGAACAGGTGGTTATGGACTGTTCACACAAACAGACAGGGAATTTGAAATATACTTGTGGGAAATTAGTTTTTAGGGGCTTTTTTACAATATAAGTGTGTTTTATATAATACGTTTGTTACCTGGAAAAAAACAAAACCAAAAATGAGGGAGAGGGACTTTTTATACTGGCAAGGTCTAATATATAACAGTGACAGGACAAGAGGCAATTATTTCAAACTGGAAGACAGGGGATTTAGATTAGATATCAGGAAGAAATTCTTGGCTGTGAGGGTGGTGAGGCCATGGCACAGGGTGCCCAGAGAAGCTGTGGCTGCCCACAAGAAACTGGAAGTGTCCAAGGTCAGGTTGGATGGGGCTTGGAGCGTCCTGGGATAGTGGAACGTGTCCCTTCCATGGCAGGGGGTTAGAACAAGATGGTCTTTAAGGTCCTTTCCAACCCAAAACATTCTATGATTCTGTACAAATGTGTGTATATTAGCAGTATATGTTTTTATTTTGGAAAATGAAAGAGATAAAAACATATACATGTATAAAGTAATGCATGCCTGGTGAGCTGGGCCTCTTGGACTATGAAATTGAGTTCTCTCATGCTGTAGGCACATAGTGAGTGTGAACAGGCATCGCCAGCTCCTGCTGCCTCTTGTACGCAGACTGAAGCTCTGACTGACGGCAGGTCACAGGGACCTACAAGCTGCCGAGGGGTGCTGGGAGAGACTCACTCAGTGAGGGTGTCACCTGTGTTGCTACAGCCTTGTGCAGCCAAATCACATAATTCTACCCCTGGATTTACCAAACTCCACCTGTAAGTGTCACAGTGACGGGAGAAGGAGTCTGCAGGCCTGACAGTGCTGTCCTGACAGGTCACACACTGATAAAAGCAGCTGTACTCCCCAAAAGGCTGTTAAATGCATTAGTCATTAAGTATTTAATTACCTCTTTTCACCTGGGCTCAGCTGACCTCTAATGACCAATATTTGAGGGCACAACAGCAGGGATGAATTGAAACAGAGCCTGAGAAAGTCTAAGGACAAGTGACTTGTTGCCTAAGGTCATGCAGGAAGGCTGTGGCAGAAACCCCAGCCATAAACCCAAAGTCATTCCTGCCTGCTGGAGTCACACTGCTCCGTACCAGGCTGCCTTCACGGGGACAAGTGAAAGGGAGGCAATCCTTTCCCAGGCCTGGGAACTGGGAGCTCCATCCTGTGCCCTGGAGATGGTGGAAAGGCTCATTGTCTTCTGTGAACTTGGCGTGGAGCCGCCGCGAAGCTCTCCCGCGGAGCGCGTGGGGAAAATAGGCTGGAAAATCTCCTGAGATAATGGGAAGAAGGAGAGGGGAGAAGCACTGCTGCCCAGGTGGAGAATAGCCCTTTCTGATTGTCTAACAGCTGCCTCTGGGCCATCACAGCTACACTCTCCTGATGCAGGGCTGTGTCCTGCCCCACAGAACAGCAATCCACCCTGACCCAGAACTTGTGTGGGGAGACACTTTCAGCATGGGAAAAATGAAGGCTGTCCCAAGAGGACACTCCAGAAATTTAAGTATGTAGCTATACACTGAAAAGACCAGGGTACTCTCTCCCAATTAATCGCTTGAGCCAGATGGCAGAAAGAAGGATTTTATTGAGAAAAATAAGCTTTATTAGGGAAGGGGCAAGAAAACCTGAATAGAAAACAGATTGCTCCAAGGCACTTGAATTCTCTGCCCATTTTTGCTGTCAAAATCACCTAAAGCATGTTGACAAACCAGGAAAAGCTTAGGAAGCCAAACAAATAATAAACCCTGATAACCAGCAAGCTCCCCAAAGCCCCTGAGTGCCTCAGGAAGGGGAATTCCAGTGAAAATCACCACATTTCCAAACTGTTGGTTTCAGTGTTAATCTTCTGGAGCTGTTTTTAAACAAGGTCTGCAGCAGCTTATGTAGCCAGCTGAGCAGATGATGTGAATAAAAGAAATGAGCCACAGATCAAAAAAAAGTCTACAGGGTTTGGCTTTTAATTTTACCTCACCGTCTTTTACCCAGATGTGGCTGTGGGTAGGTATCAGCCAAGAAATCGCAGGTGGCATGGTTATCTTGCTATTTACTGAGCGATGATGCTGCTACCAGCTATTCAATAATAGGAAATGACTAATGATGTGGTGGAAATTATGAACCAGGATTAATAAAACTTGAAAAGGAACAGTCTGGTCTGTTTGATCCTCTGAAGAGGAAGTCTGTCTGTGTACAAGTCTTTTCCCTGAGGTGGTGTTCTTATTAGTCTGATCTGAGTATGGAGCAAAGGGAACCGAGTTTGGAAGTGGCTTAAAAAGAAGACAGTAAAAGAGGACATGAAGTATTGTTGAAAAACATCCCTGGGTGACAGGCTCCTTTCTAATGCTGCCTTGCAGGAGGGCGGGGGTAAGTCACAGGAAGGCAGCTCCAGCCTGCGCGTCGCTCGCAAGTGAAAAGGAATTTCTTGGAGAGCTGCATTTGACTCAGGTCCGATTTTGCTGTTCTTTCTCCTGCCAAATCCTCCTTGAGTCATTTTGCTTGATGAGGGACTATAGTCCCAGGCTAATTCCAGTGCTGTGAGCAGCCTGGTGAGCAGGAGGTGCCACTTTGCAAGTGCCGTGGCAGTGCCATGAGTAATTTCTTGAGGAGAGCTGGAGGCCTTTCACAGGGCTGGTGCAGGTGCTGTGATTTGAAAGCAAAAAGGTGACCTTAGAAAGCAGGCCCAGGAAAGAGAAGTGGAGGGTCTGAATGGAGTAGATTCCTGAACTGATCCTAATGGAAGAGGTTTTGGGATATATATCCTAAAATGAGTGTAGAGGTCTTGGGGAACTGGAGTTTTCCTGGGTAAAACCACCACCAGCTGAGATAGCACCAAGATGAAAATATGTTTGATGTGGCAAGGCTGACCTCTAGGATACATGGTGGGTTCCAGGTTGTTACCACAGGGGTGGGGAAACTGGCATTCCATAAGTTCCGTTCCATTTCCAAGAGAAGAGACTTGGGGTTTCTTGTTTTCAAGGCAGATTATCTATTTCTTCGGCTCCTTGATATGTCAAATGCCCATGACTGCTTTGGTCAGCCACTGATCTCTTTTGCTCTTCTTGAGGCAGCTCAAAATTGTAGCTACAGTGAAGTTCATTCAGTAGGGAACTGAGTAATGATACTGAGTGGCCTGTAATGTTGGATAATGTGTGAAGGAAATGTTCTTCTGGAATAGAAGATGCTGTGTCATTGGCTGGGATTGCGGAGATGTGAGTTCAGTGTGGTTCTGTCTGGTCCAATATTTCCACCAAAAATGCTGCTGGAATTTGACAAACTTAAATATTTGTGCCCAGCACTAGTCCTTTGCTTTGGGCCTTCTTGTCCTTGCCACTGTTTGAACCTCTCATGCTCTCAGGCATATGGTGGGAATCTTTGGTTGTCTTGCGCAGGGCCGGGAGTTGGGCTCCATGATCCTTGTGGATCCCTTCCAGCTCAGCATGTTCCGTGATTCTATGATAGTCTTCAAGTTCACCACATTTATTAAGCTCATATCAATCTGTTGGATCCACTTTAGTTGCAGTTAAAACTTCAGAGTGTCTGGCTCCAGCCTCACCTGGTCCATCAATCCAGATGGAGCTGTCAGTACGTGATGTTCGCAGCTTGGGCCTTATGGAGGAACAAACATTTGGTTTCATTTCAGTCAGTGAGGAAGAGTCACCCCTCAGACTCTGGTGTTCAGGGTTTGCTGCTCAGGCCAATGGACAGTCAGTAACTGGAGTGTGAGTTGGAGCCCCAGAGGAGGTGCTGGGGTAGTTTGTGAGAGGCTCTGCCCTTGTCCTCTCCCATCTCTTCTGTTGTCTCTGGTTCTTTCATTTTGCCAGCTTTCTTTTTCTCACTCCTCCTTTGGCTTCCTCTTAGTCTTTCAAATAATTTATGTTTTAAAGTGAAACTCAGCTATGCAACTGGTTTTATATTTATAAATTGTATTGGGCTGACCCTCTCCTTACCTCAGAGCTGGTATTTTTAAAAGCCCCGTTATTTCCCACTGTTTCAGAAGGTTAAAAGTCCAATCTCATTACAAATGCTGTGCATATGTTGTTGTTTAGTGTTATATCAATGCATTACCTCAAACTGCACAACCAATCATAACCCTGGAGGACTGTGTCTCACGTCATCACATGGATGGCATGGAGGCACTCATGGTCATTAAAGACATTAAATCCTGCTCCCTGCTTTGTAATATCTCAGGATCTTCCTTTTGTCCTTTTGGTATCATCAAGCATTTTCCCTCTCTGCTTGGGCAATACAAAGAAACATTCAGGACTTGAAATCCCATAATCAGCTTTGATCATGCTGCTTTTGGGATAGCAAGGACAGATGACTTTGTCTTGGTGGAATGTTCCTCCCTGCAAATGCTTTTGAAGTTCTTTTTCTTATTATTCCCCTCTTGATTTAAAACCAGCCTACTATATTTTTGTTACTGTTGTCGTAAGCTATGACTCTTTTTCTTAGTTCTTTTTGCCTAAGGATTTTCTTGACACCAAGTTCTTTATCTCCTAAGGTGAACAGACTAATACTGCCTAATACTTGATCAAATTAAATTTGTAGCGTCACCTGCACCTTTTCTAGTTTTAGAGTTCTCAACACTGAACATTTAGTACCAGAAGTCTTTGCTTGTGTTTGGCATGGACATGGTCCTGTCATGGTTAAGTAACAATTGTATTTAGGACAGCATATCCAGACTATCCTGTAACTGACCCCCAGAAAGAAAGTACATTGATTGTGGGGAGCACATTGTGATTTAGTTTAAGCCAGGAGGAATGAATGTAATGTCCTGACCCATTGCTGCTGACATTTGGATACAGAAGATTCAAGCCCCAAATATCCACACTGGGTGAATATTACCCCAAAATGTAATGATGGAGGTGAGGCTCTCACATACACCCTTGGCATCAATTTTGTCTGTGGTGATAATGGTAATGATAATAACAACAACAACAATAGTAATAATAGTGATAAACAATAACAACAACAATAGTAATGCTATCTTTGTGTTACTGCTTCACCCACAAAAGTAGCCTCAGCTCAGCAGTGGTTCCCTCTCTTTGTTCCCTCAGAAAATGCCCACTCTGTGCAGAAACAGATGCTCAAGCCATTTGTTTTCCTTCTTTTTGCTCTAAGCTAGATGAATAAAATGTTCTCTGGAGTTGTAAAAGACTGTTTTTGTATCTCACAGTCACGTTTCAGTATCAGCAAATATTTTAGATATGAGTTAAGAGAGGTACCCCACTGACAGAAGAAGGCTGGCGGAGCTTGTAGTATCACATCGTAAATTCCCTCTTCTGCTATGAAAATGTAATAAAATACGTGGCATGGCAGATTTACAATGACAATGCTGCTGCTGTGTTAAGGCAACTATTTTATCCCTTTGTTTTAAACCACAGTTTTTACTGTACTACACACAATGAGCCTTTCCTCTGTGCAACAATGCCTACGAGCCCCACATTAAGTCAAATATGATCTCATGGCGACTCTTCATCAACTCATTACACCATTATCTCTCTGCTGCTAATAAATTTTAGGAGGGAAAATTTATATGCAAATGTTTTATTTCAGCTATCGTTATACTTGGCTTATCGTGAGCCTGGTAGTGCCCCCACCCACTGACATCATCCTTGGAAAAGTTCTGTTCAATAGGTCTTTTACAGTCTTAGTGCAAAGTAATATTCCCAAGGCTGACCACACACATGATTTGCTTCCCAGCTACCTACAGCAGGTGATGCAGGTGGGCAGGGTCCTGCTTGCCAGGGCAGCTGTAGGAACTCAGGTTTTGCTTCTCACTGCCTTTTCTTGTGGGGTTCTGGCCTCAAAATGGCCAGTTGTGATTGCAACATTTTATTAATCAAACTTGTGACTTCTTCCATCCCCTGCTGTTAGGTTGTCATTCAGATGCATGAAAGTCAACTTCCTTTAAAAATTTCCAAACCTTGTTAAGATGATAAAATGCATTTCCTTTTAAGGAAATTGCCTAATTATTAAGGAGGTAACCCACAATTGTTGTGATTTACTTTTATCTTCTAATATATGTTTATGTGAATGCCTCAGTACAATGGCAAGGATAAAATTTAGGAGGTTTATACCTCTCTGCTTCCCAAAGACACAGCGGTATAAGCTGATCCTGTGACTCTTGTTTTTACTGTTGTCTCCAGGTATTTTTCTTCATTGTGCAAATTGTACTTATAAAATTGTATGATTACTTCCTCTCTGTGTTTGCAGCTCCGTGATAAGCTGTACTGGGAACATCCAGACAACTCCCAAAGACTAGAATATTGCTAAAGCCAAGCAAACCTTATCTTACTGCTTTTCTACTCTGTCACTGGGCAGGCTGACAACTGAAAGAACAGGAAAGAAGTCTGTAGGTACTAATCTCAGAGGCTGTGATAATTTTAATCCTTAAATAAAGAATATCCTGAGTATTCATGGGAAGAGAGCAGAGGAGGAAGCAGGAACTGGAAGAGTGAAAAAAAATTAGCTACACAGATTGGCATTTTCAAAAATTTTTATCAGATTAGACATATGTGTTGACAGACTTATGATTGTCATTGATACCTATTTGGGAACCTCACCATGAGGGCTGAAGGGGATCACCTTGGAAAGGTGGAAGAAGAACATAAAATCTGGCACTTGCTCGCCTGGTAAGGAGAGCTTTCCACCCAGGAGCCCAGACTTCCCTCAGCAGTTGCAGTGTGCTGCTGTGTCACTGAACACATCTGCTGCACAACTGTCAGAACTGTGGCACTTCAAACACACAGGGGCAGAAATACCATTCCTTTGACAAATCCTTACTCAGCAGCTCAAAAGTCACAAAATCAAAAGGCATCAGGAACCAGGAACCCTTGGTTTGGAGTATACAAAAATATTGCAACTACAATTGCTTCTAAATCTTAGCTGATTTCTTCCTAATACTTAAGAGACCAGTGAAAAGAAGTAGCTACAACAATCTGTCCATGGGTTAGGAAAAGCCTGGCTCTATGTTTGAAGTAATTAATAGAAGAACGGCAATGAAAATCAAAGGAAAAAATGGAATGGCTTCCACTGTTACTCCAGGTCAGCAGGAGCTGCTCAGCCAAGCAGTGGTTTAACATTAACACACATCAGCACATGTGGGCAACTCCAATCAAGCCAGGAACTGGTTTTTCTATGGCCATGAGGAAAGTTAACTATTGTAAACCAAGTCTTCTGACATTTTTTTCCGAGGAGCAGAATTTCCTTTCTTCTTCTGGAGAGGTTTGCATTTTGCGAGGGAGTGTGTTTATGATAGATTCCCACATCAGAAATGGTGACATCAGTGATTCCTCTTGCAATTTCCCATCCATACCCTGGGGACAGGGCTGGCCTTCCTTTGGCAGCATGCGCAGAAATCTGGGGACAGCAGGTGCAGTAACACACCAAGTGCAAGTTCCTTCTCCAGGCTTTAAAGCCAGGGAAAGTGCAGGAATTACCTCAATGCACAGCCCATTCCAGGGTCTGCTTGCCCTTAATTTCATGGAGCTCAGTAAGAATGCTGTAGGCCAGTAGTGACAGAAAGCAGTGACTCTGTTGCAATAACCATTGCAATGGAAGGAATCTTCATACTCCGTCCCAAACTAAGCAAGAACGAAGGTATTTTTAAGTGTGCAGCCTGTGAATCATTTGTGTGATTGCAAAGGGAAGACAGGTGTGGATTCACTGGTTGGGTGGAAATTACCTCACCCCCCACTTGTTACTGCTCCTTCTTTCTTTTCAGGTCCTAGGGACAAGCTGGGGCTGCCAGATTAACCTTTTCCCAGACTTTGGGCTCTGAAGCCCCAGGAGGTCTGATCATCTTCCTTCTGTCCCTTGGTGCAGGAGATGGAAAGAATCCATGTTGTTCCAAGATCTGCATGTGTTTGCCATGCTGGAAGCTCTGTCTTCACCCTGTGCTGGTGAACCTGCTACAGGTGGTCTGGGCATGTGGGCTGTCTGTAGTTTTATTTCTAAGGGCATGAGCTGTCTGGCAAGTGAAAAATTGGCTTTTCACTGAGTTACGTTAAATATGACTCTTATCTTCTTTTTCTTTTTCTTTCCTCCATGTGGGGGGGATGTCCCTGTCAGGATAAGACACACTTCACATGATGCCTGGAGATTTAAAAGCACTGTGAAAAGAGATTGGGCTTGCTTTGGATTTAATTAACAACTTGTTGAGGTCATTTGGCTCTCCATGATTTAGCAAACTGATAAGTGGTTAAGGGTAATTTTCCAGTTAGCTTGCTGCTACTTTTTAAAGTGTCTGATGAACATCAGCAGCTGAGCTGATTGATAACTAATCATCTATTTTGGCTGCTAATTGCTTGTTTAGCCATCCAGCTCCCTGTTTGTTAGATTTTCAGGTGGCCATCAGAGATAATCAGTCTTCTGATCACTCGGTCATGACTTGGATGTAGTGAGATCAGTAGGCTGTTAATGAAATATTTTTAAACCCAATCTGTAGAAAATCATTTACGTTCCCAAACAAGGACTAGAACTCCAATGAGTTTTAGACTATTATATGACTTTCCCATGGAGACACCCCTCACCAGAGGGGCTTTAAAGGTTTGTTACCAAGATGGTTGGAGCTAATCCTGCTGAGGTTGCCTGGGTGGAAAGCATGTGTGTATTTCTGTATCCCCACATACCATGTGTTTCTCTTCTGTGCAGTCAGGAAGCAGATTTGTCCTCCTGCCATGTATATTCATCAGGTGTTATCTGACCTCGGGTCCTACTTAAGGAAACATCTAACTGAGGCTGATGGAAGACTTGCCCAAGTAATGACATCATTAACAGGACTTGTGATAAAAGTGGAGTGTCACCCACAGTGATTGCATGGAGCATTGCATGATAGCTGGGATGTCTGTAAAATCTGTACAAAATTAACTACAGCTGCACAATAGGTGATTAAACTAGTTTTCTCATGCTGTAACTCAGCCCTCTTTAATACTCATTTAAGAATTCTTTCTTTTATAGGACTGTAATATGCATGAGCCCATTCCTTTCCACCCTCCCTATTACTCTACAGCAATGCCTTATTTAATACCCTGCTCTTATTTTTATTGCTTCTAGCAGTCGATCTCCTCTCCTCGGCCTCTGTCCTGGGTAGCTTAGCCAAGAAATAGGGAACTTATTGGTGGAGAAAGTGATGGAAAAGGAACAGAACTACACCAGGCTTGTTGAACTAGTCCCACAGCAGAAGGAGCTTTCCCAGAGAACGACTGGCACAGGCAGGTTCCCTTCTCTATGATTTTTCCTCGCACCTCTGAACCTGCATATGTGGAGTCCGTGTAGAACAGGATTATGTCACTTCTTCAGTCTCCTCAGATCCTTTAGTGGGTTAAGAGGAAATTCCTACCAAGGCTTTGTGATGCTGCTCCGTAAGTTTTGTAAAACCTGGGAAATCTGAGGGACGAGGTTTTCTTGCAAATGCCTGTAGATCTGGTAACCCCTTCAGGAACTCCTGCTGAAGGAGAGGAGAAATAGTTAGACCTACTTTAGGTAAAATTCTGATGTAGTTCATCTCAAGTGAACTGGCCATGCTGGCTGAGAGCTCAGGATCTGTTTCCTATAGAGTGAGAAATGTCCTGTAAAAAAGGGCCATAAACCAAGCAAGTTTTCAAAGAAACTGGACTCAGTGCATCAACACTGCCAGTGCATAACATTGAAAGCTCATGAATTTGTCACCACAAGCACAAAACCAGGGCATTTGGGGTTCTCTTCCCATCAGTGAGTAGTCTGAGGTCCCCGGGAGTGGTTCTCTATTGTGATCTGAGAAATACGAGCTGGAGAATTTCACTGTGTGATTCCTGAGTAGAGCTTAAAAACCCATGTGCCAGACCACCTACTGCCTACGAGAGGCCCATTTAATTCAAGATGTTATTCCATCTTGAATTAAAGACTTCAAATTAGAAAGAACTTAACATATCCCAAAGTTAATTGATGCACTGGTTGACTGTAGGCAGGTACTCATATGTAAAATATACCTTATGCTTTTTAACCTTTGGGATTCCTCTTTTAAGATTTTCTTCATGCCTGTAAGGATTTGAAACTTCTTTTAATTTTTAATGAGCTTGAAATTTTTATGTAATAACAAGCTGGTGGGACATGGGACTTTGAACAACATATTTAATAATGGAAGACAGCAGTAAAACGGTTGGAAGGATGGATATGGCTGGGTTACCTCATCTTTCCAGTAGCAGAAGGTAATAAGTGAGTTGTATTGTTTTTACTAGCAAATGACTGAAGATATTTTTCTGGAAAATAAATTCAGCCCCATCAAAGAGACTCCTATCTAGTGAAATGAAACAGATTTAAAATAGATTTATCCGTTAAAACATTGAGCTAAGCTTCCCTTGGTCCCTACTGAGCAGAAGACGCCTGTCCCATCCACCTCTAATCTGAGAAGCTCATCGTGTCTCGCAGACCTATTTGCAGCGAGACCCTTGTGGGAGATGAAACCTTGGCATGGGAGGTTGCTTGTCTCCGAGGGCTGTTGGAAGGGGAGCAGAATTCCTTGTCTGCCTCGATCCACCCACGCAAACAGGAAGGAGGCCGTGCCAGATGATAAGTCCAACTTACCATCCAGGGTAAGTAGATGCCAGAGAGGATTGTTTTCATTTCCACGGGATTTCTAATTAAGGGACATGCTTTAACTGTGTTTTCAATGGCTGGACATCCAAATGACAGTTTGATATGCGCAATTTGTCTGGCAGGATAGATAAATTCATACCAAAGCTAAAGGATTTTCCGTTTAAAATGGGTACACATCCTTAGCTGCGAATCGGATCAAACATTCCTGTAACTAAAGAATCCCCTTTATGTAACAACTGCTTTTTAACCTTCATTCTTTGCACTTTTAATGATCAAAGTCTCTCCTGATTTGTCCCCAGTCATTGACTCTGCCAAGTGCTTGTTTTTTTTTCAGAGCTCTCAGTCTTGTTCCAGTTTGATGAATGAAGGGAAATGTCTATTCCCATTTCTCCTGTCCCACCCAGCCCTAATGAGCAGCAGCATTGTCTGACTGACTCCTGGGGGAATTTGCCACCTGCATAGTGGCTGGGCTGGGCTGTTGCATGCAGCTGGATTTCTTCTGATCGTTGTTTTTCTAGAGATGTGATCCAGTACCTTGAGAAGAGATCGAGAGGGAAGGTGCAGGTGTCTCTGTCCTGGGAAGATCAGTGCAGCCTGATTAGGCCACTGGGTGCTGTGTGTTTCACAGAATAAGAGAATCACAGACTGGTTTGGTTTGGAAGCGACCTTAAAGAGCATCCAGTGCCACCCCTGCCGTGGGCAGGGACACTTTCCACTCTCCCAGGCTGCTCCAAGCCCTGTCCAACCTGGCCTTGGACACTTCCAGGGATCCAGAGGCAACCTCTGCTTCTCTGGGCACCTGTGCCAGGGCTTCATCACCCTCACAGCCAAGAATTTCTTCCTAACATTTAATCTAAACCTACTCTTTGACAGTTTGAAGCCATTCCCCCTTGTCCTGTCATTCCATGCTCTTGTAAATAGTTTCTGTAGTAGTTTCTGGAATAGTGGAAGTCCATCCAGTCAAGAAAGGTGTTGCTTTGGTTGGGGACATGCTGCCTTTTATCGCCTTCACAGAAATAGATCAAAGGCACGTTCACAATACCCACGGCCAGCAGAGGTGATGTGGGCAAACATTAAGTGGGTTTGTTCCTGTAGGAGTCACAGTTTGAAACTCTCTTGATAACTTTGCCAGGTTCAGCTCTAAAGGCTCTGACATTTAGTGCTGGTTAATGAGAACTGTGAGCTTTGAAGGTTACAGGATTGCATGTTCTCCCTTCCCCCCATCATCACATGCCACCATTCAAAATATGTCTGAGCAGAGAATACAGTTATTTTTGGTACTGGCCCAGAAACTTATCAGGTGAAGTGCAATTAATGAATCAAGTGCCTTAAAATATCTGCCCAGAAGCAGCAGGTACTCTTTTGGTGACTGAGTACAGGAATTTCATTCAGAAGAACAGCAAAAAGCTTTTCTTGCATCATTTCTTCACAGTGTCTTTGTCCTGCTGCCTCCAGGGATGTTGTATTTTTGCTAAACCAATACAAATCTGCCTTACCTTGGCATATCACAAGACTGGAAGATTTCAGTCTGTGTGTGCTCAGTGGGGTTTCAGCTGAAATCCTGTTGGGGTTTGTCTGCCCCAAACATAACTGCATAACAGAGTGCCAGGAGAGGGACACACAGAATCATGGAATATCCTGAGTTGGAAGAGACCCACAAGCATCATCTAGTCCAACCCCTGGCCCTGCACAGACACCTCAACAATCCCACCCTGTGCATCCCTGAGAGCATTGTCCAAACTCTCCTGGAGCTCTGGCAGCCTCGGGGCCGTGCCCATTCCCTGGGGAGCCTGGGCAGTGCCCAGCACCTCTGGGGGAGAACCTTTTCCCTGATATCCAACCTAAACCTCCATTGGTGCAGCTCCAGCCATCTTTCAGGTCCTGTCACTCATCACCAGAGAGCAGAGATCGGATCTGCCCCTCCACTGTCCCTTGTGAGGAAGCTGCATCTGCCATGAGGCCTCTCCTCAGGTCTCCTGGCAGATGTGTGTTGCTTTTAGAGCTTGTTCCTCTTCTGCTCTTCTTTCCTGGGTCATCAAATTCCAGAAAAAGTAGAGGAGAAATCTGTGACTTAAATTCAGAGGAGACCAGGCCTAGTGCAAGGATTGGGGAAAGGAAGGTCAGAGCAAGGAGTTTTCCAAGGTTACACCTGAAGAAATGCATGAGGAAACAGAACAGAACTTACAGAGAGATTGAGAGTAATGAGCAAAAGGAAACTCAGAGTGCGTACAAATACTGGGATAGAGCCAGTTGTCTGGGAAAGGACAGACAGAACTTGAGACAGAAAATGGGGTGGGAATAATAAAATCAGGAATGTATGGGACAGAAACAATCATCTGTGGTGGCAGAGAAGGGGAGGAGGATGCAGGGGCATAGGATCATTGTGTGCAGAGAGGGACATTTATAGGACAAGGAGTGGGGACTCACTGGCCAGGAAAAAGCAGACAAAGCTTTTATAAACAGAAGTGTGGGTGTGAAAATGGAACTCAAGTGAGTTGACTTTGAGAGGAGACCAAGACTGGCATGAAAGCTACAGGTGGTTCTCAAACAAAATTGAATGGAGTCAGACTTCGGGACAACTGTGGGGAGATCCATGTCAGTTTGTCCCCAGGCTGGAAGCCACAGGTGCACCATCCCAGAATATCTGAATTCCTCTCCACCTCTGCAATCCATAGAGAGCAGGCCTAATACCAGTGGAGAAAAAATACAGACTGAGCATAGAAAGGTGTGTACATCATGGCCTGTGCTCTGGGGGCTTAAGGCAGGGGTATTTTGACCTGTGCATTTCTACCTGTGTGAAATGATTGAATTTCCAACTGTACTGCCCTGTCTGAATGCAGACTCAGGGAATAACACAGAGCAATGGGTTAAGGAGACAGGGAAGGGTTATGCTGTGCAGAAGGGAACAACTTTAGCAGATAAGTAATTAGAGATAACAAAGCTGGAGAGCACAGGGCTGATAGGTCATGGCTGAAATACCCACGTCTATTAGCAAAGCCAAGAGGCAAGGACTGTCTCTGTGCTCTATTTTCTATAGTACAGATGTCTGATAATCTCAAAAGAGGTCAATGCTCTGGTGCTGGGCACTCAACACTGTTAGAGGAAGATGGTATTTGCATTAAGGAGCCTACAGTTCAAACAGACAAGGCAGACAGAGTGGGAGAGGAGCAGGAGCACTGAGAGGTAAAGCAGGTGGCCATAGTTAGCAGCAGAGCTGATTCCTGAACTTTTGAATCCCAGTGCACTGGTGTGTCTGTTAAACTGTGCTGCTGTTTGCGTTCTTACTGAAGCCAAAAGGATGTCTGAGTAAATGCTCAAGGCTAAAAGCACTATGGGATTTCTGCCCTAGAAACCAGAGTCCAAAATGGGCTGATTTTATTTTTTAAAGAAAAAAGCAAATGGGTCAGTTCCTCTTCTGAATGGTCCTGCTGCCACACCAGCACATAGTGAGTGCTCTGTATGAGAGGAGAAATTCCACTAAAATGGGACTACAACCTTTAGTCCTCATGGGAGATGCAGATGCACTGACATCTGTGTGTATTGGCTGGAAAATACACAGGTTAATAGGGGTTTTAGCACGTCCACAGCACACAACCTCAACGCTTTGCAGAACAAACAAATTAAGTTGTTAATTGCTTGTCCTGAGGATTTATATAATGCACTAATATCCTACACAAGGGAAGTTAGGGCAGCAAGAACAGAACCAGGGAATCTCTGAGTGGTTTGGGATAGAAGGGACCTTAAAGTCCATCTCTTTCCAGCCCCTGTCATGGGCAGGGACACCTTCCACTAGACCAGGCAGAAACCTTTTTTTGCAGAGCCCATGAGGTCAGCTACACCAGCAGTCAAATTTCACACCAGATTTAGCAGGAATTTATCTGAGTCTTTTTGCATAGAAATCTCAACTCCTCTTCCCTCCCATCAAAAATAGCTGGAAGTATCAATACGTTTAAAGATTTGATTCTAGGATTTTGCTGGTCATTTAAAAATAATGACAGTTTAAAAATTAATTCAAGTGCTTAGTTGCTTTCCCATACAGTGATGTTTGACTGACAGCAATAAACCCATCAGAAGCAGCCAATCTGGGTAGTTATGTCACAGCTGAAATGAATATGACAATATATGTTCTAGTTGAGTTTATTTAGGACATCCTGCTGCTAAAATCAGCCCACAGAATGGTTGAATTTCATAAAGGTAACATCCAGATTATTGGTACTCAATGATATGTTTATTTAAGATTTCCTCTCAGTTTACTGATGTAAATGTATTGTTCATTTTTCACATACCAAACACTGTTGTTTAGTCTCAAGGGAATTTTTGTTACAAATTTAACAACTGTGACATATTAAAAAGCACATTTAAGGAAGAAATTAAGTGTTGAGAGGATGTGACCAAATGTTTCCATGGTGTTTTGCCAAAATGTCACTTAAATGCCATGGCAATTTTGATCAGAGTTGCTCTTTCAGAACTCATCTTGCCCACCAAAAAAGTTTAGAAAATCTTGTCCACATCAGTAGCAGGCAGGCCTTCAATGCACTTGCCAGAAAATAATTTCCAAAGTTTTATTTTAATTTTGGAAGCTCCTTTCAGCTCCTGGGTAATGCACAAGTCAGCTCTGTGTGTTGTGCAGCTGATGGGTGAGGAGGAAGTCGATGGCTCAGAGTGTATAAGCAAAAATGTTCAAATGAAATGCCTCATGTAGGCACCTGCATCTCTAATTAACAACTAGACCATAATGTCAGGAACTGATTTTCAGGAAGTTCTTTGTTCTTTGAAAGTCAGGCCCCAAAGTGAGCAATGAAAAATTGAAACCTGAAACATTGATGATTACTTCAGGGAAACTCGAGCCTCATGTCAAAGCAAATTGTGAATGTGCATGTGCAAGTCTGGGAAATGCTGTCTGTGCTGGTTTTTCTCTAATTCTTATTGCTTTTGTGAAGTTACTGAAGTGAGATTGGTGCAAGAAGCTGTTTCTCATGGATGATTTTCTATGAACTTTCCTGGGAAAAGCCGAAGTAGTGATAGAATTCATTCCTGGGAGATATATCCCCCAAATTAATATTTGTTTTAAGCTAAGTATTTTAACCCAGAATAAGTTTTCTAGATCTGTTTTATTTGTGTGGAAAATGTCACAGTCTAAAAGCTCCAAAGGTGATTTTCTCGTGCCTGGGGGAGGTGGGGTGAGCTGAGCACTATCTTCTCATCACCTCCCTCCAGCTGCCTGCCCCAGGTGTCACACTGATGCTCAGGATGGTGGAATGAGGAACAACCCAGGCTGCTTTCTGGTTAGGATGGCTTGAACCTGCAGGCTTAGCTCAGCCTGGGACTGATGGCCTCGGGCTGAGCTCCTGGGCAGGGGCGTGCAGGGAAAGCCAGCTGGGCCATGAGTGCCCCCGGGGCCCTGACACAGAGTCACACTGCTGATGCTCATCTAGGGAGCAATTTGGGAAACAGAGTGATGCTGTGGGCCTTGCACAGGTGACTCCCTTGGAGATGGTTCAGATACTGAAGTGCAGACCAGCAGTGCTAAGGGAGCAGAGCTTGGTGACTTTTTCCTCTCCCACAAGCAAGACTGGGTGTTCTCCCTTCTACAGCAGATTTTGTTCATTTAATTATCTCGCAAGGCTGTGATTGTGTATGTCCATGAAGATCTGATTTCTTTCCTTCTTGTCCAAGAAAATCTGATTTCTTTCCTTTTTGTCTTGAAGCCGTTAATTGTTTTCAGTTGTAATTAAAAACCAAAAGTGTAGGAAGCACATTCCTGAGAAATCCTACTGCCAGAGCCTCTATGTTTTTTCAGAGTTTTCCTCTGAGGAGAGCCTGGTCCTGCCACTTGCTGGAATGTGTTTCTCAAGTGCTGGATGCATATGGATCAGTTGTGGGGACACGTGCAGAGGGCTGGGATGCCTGAGGGAGGGATAGTGAGGGCAGCAGCTCCTTGGGACAGCTCAAGGACACTCTGGTGATTTGGATTCGATTATTTAGCTGTACCTCATTATGGGGACATTACCTCCCTTGCCTTGGCAGCAGCTGTGACATTAAAATGTATAAGATGTGAGCAAAGGAAGTACTTGGCAAAACTTTTTTTCAGCTTCCCCTGACAAACAGCAAATGCTCTCAACAGTGGTTGGTTCCGGCTGTGATTCACTAATGTCTTCATAAGGATGTGCTCTCCCTGCAAGGAGCAGACCACAACCAGCTAAATTAAGCCAAGACAGGGTAACCTTTGTGGTTGAGGGGCACAGTGGGGAATTCCCAGATGGTTTTCTGAGATCTGGATATTGTACAGCACTGCTGGTCTGTGTGAGTGCTCTGCAGGAGTTCCCTGAATCTGGGCAGGACAGATTCTCCAGTGCTGCAGATTGCTGTGGCCCTGTGGTATCTGTACAGATAATCTGGTTTTTACCAGCTGAAAGCTCCTCTTCAGGAGTAGGCCCTGGTTTCAAATGTTAATGAAAAGGTGATTTGGATGGGACCCTGAGCAACCTGATCTAGTGAGTGATATCCCTGCCCATGGCAGGGGTTTGGAACTAGATGATCTTTAAGGTTCCTTCCAACAGAGTCTACGGTGATTCTATAATTTAGTAATTTCTGGTAATTCTGATAGTTTAAGTGAGGTATTTGACATGGAATTTAAAGGGGACTTTGAGCATCCTGTAAAATTTTATCTGGAGATAAAATTTAATCTTTTTATCTGATAAACTGTTTATGAAACTTTGATTTCCACTTTTGAGCTAATCTAGGACTCAGGACCTTTGTATATGGCCCAAACTGTAGAATAAGTTCTTCATGCTACTTCCAAAGAGAAAGTATGGTGAGGATGTGGGATCATGACGGGTTCAGAACAATTCACAGAAAAGATCTTGGAGAAGTGAACCTTCATTCCTGGGTGGTGCAGTAACAGTTTAGCTCGCACAGCCGATTTTACAAAAATATTTATTTCAGTGAAATTAATTCCAGCTCACTTTTAGTTCCTTCTTTTAGTATTTTTCCTTGTTCCTTCATTTGGCTGGTGATGAGGTGAGAGCTGCAGCGATGGCATGTAGAAACTCCTATTTGCAATAACACCACTCCACCAGTGCTCTAATGAGGAGCTCCATAAGGCTCTGTGCAGCCATAGGCACTGACCCACCAGCACTGGGATGTCGAAATCCAACTGGGAACGGCTTCACATCTGCCTGGTAAGGTAACAAAGCAATATTAACATTTTCATAAAATGTTCTGAAGTCAGTTTGGCTTGGCTGGCCGTGCGGATATTCAAGCCAAAGAGACTGTCCTGAGCGTGGTGTCAGCAGAGAAGCAATGCAGAATAGTAAGTGAAGTTGCAGGATTTGAAGAGACATTTTAATAAGGCAAAGTGCAGAGCTTTGAAAAATCACTTGTTTTTTCTGCCTGTGCCTACGTGAAAAAGATGTGAGAAAATCCTGCACACACCACTACACAGTGTAGAGGCATCTTGATGTCTTCATCCTGATGCCCCCTAAGAAATTCATAGGCAGTTCAACCTTTATTCGATATTTTTCCTGAAGTTCACTTCAACTCGCCAATGTTTAGAGAAAGGTGCTGCTTGACTACTGTGAGACAGTCACTGTGAGTGCTGAAAGAAGAGGTAAAGAGTGTATTTGACTGCAATGTGTGCATCACAAAAAGGTACCTGAGGTGATTTTTAATCTAGCAGTGAAAGGAATAACATGAACTGATAGGTGGGAGCCTGACTAGGATAATTTCTGAACAGCAAAATATAAGCAAATAGCAACACTGAGTAATTAAACATTGCTGCATTTTACTAAGGGATGCCTTGAATGCTTCATCACTGAAAGCCTAAATAGCTGTGCAGGGAGGATACTCTAACTCAGCCACAATTTATCGGGGTCAGCACAGGAATTAGAGGTTGAAATCCCATTGCCATTGGGACAGAAGTTTAATTAGAGTGGCTATAACCATTCCTTCAACGGTGATACTTTTTACTCCACCTGGGCTTGCCAGACTGAGGCTGTCAGTGTCGTTGATAACTCTCTGTTTATGCCTGGACAGATTTTTATTTGCATGCTAGTTTGGGAATTGGTTGTTCTTTGTATGTGTACTTGCATTTACATGTGAACAAGTATATTTGTTCTTCACCAGCCTTTGTTCTCCTATTTTTAAAAGGTTTACTCATCCCCTCAAAGATTAGCATCAGCACCATCCGATTTAGGTGACAGTTCTCACCCCATGAGCAGCAAGAAATTGAAATGAACTGTTTCTGGAATGAGCCATTGTTGATCCAAGCTGTCCAACAAGTACTTGAATAACAAATATCTCTTACCAAACCAATGTTGGTCCATGAACAGAGAAACAGAATGAAATTCACGGTATTGCTTGTTTGCAAAACACAGGTCAGCCTTTTCTTTGCCAAAGCCGAGCTGTCAGGAATTAGATCCTTAACTGCTACGAACCAACTCAAGTCAATGACTTGGGTTGCCGGTGACAATTTACATTAAGTGATCACCCAGCCTCAAAGTGCAGCGGGACAGCGGCGTGAAAAAAACAAATGATGGGAAAGGCAGCAAAACATTTCAGAATAGCCAGAGACATTTCTGAGATAAATTGCAAGTTTGGTCTGATTTTTTGCAGAGATAAGTTTTGGTGAGGGGGTGCGTCTCTTATCTCCTGTTTCACTTAGCGCTTGCAAAGATCAGATCTGAAGCTAAATTTGTAAGGAGGGATAGTATCAGCACAAGTGATGCAGGTGTGCAAGTGGGGGGATGGACAACTTTTGGAACAGAAGCTCTTCCTCTTGACAAGGTTCTTCCCCCAGAGGTTGATTTGGCACTGAACAGGCTCCCCAGGGAATGGTCACAGCACCAGAGCTCCAGGAGCGTTTGGACCATGCCACAGACACAGGGTGGGATTCTCGGGGATGGATGATGCTTGCGTGTCCCTTCCAGGTCAGGATATTCTGGGATTAATTTTTGCCCTTTTTTGTACCGGTTGATTCAATAAAGATTATCACTTGCAGCTAGAAAAATTGCTGTGCTCATGTTGCTGGGTCATCACTGTTACAGAAACACCGTCTGACCAAGCACATCATATTTTCCACCGCAGTTGTGTTTATGGGCTCAGCTGGGCAACTGGCTCGAGTATTAAAACCCCAGAGATTTCAAATGTTAGAAATGGAATCATTTGCTTGATCTGCTCTTCTGTGGTTTGGTCATGAGACAGTTTTACAAGGAGGCGTCATGCCCAGGACATAGGAACACTGTGAAATGGTGAATTTTATCAGACCAAGGGAGCACTGTGTAGTATTCTTCACCTGTAATGTTTCTCTTTGGATAAACTTTATGGGGAAATTTTGCCTCCTTGAACTCAAAACAGATCTGAAATGAGCCAAGCTGGGCTCGGCTGCTGTGTGTATTAATGGGTGTTTTGAGTTAGTGCAAAATCAAACAACTGTATGAGGAAGATTCAGTCATCCAAAACATAGAATCACAGAATCATTTAGGTGGGAAAAAGACCTTTAAGATCATTGAGTCCAACCATAAATGAAACAACCTGAGGAGTAAAGCAACTAAAATGTTCTTGTTTTACGCTGAAAATGTGTCTCTGGGTGTTTAGAGGTGTGAGGCTCTAAAACTGAATGGATGATCTGTGGATTCAACTGAGCTGGAGAGGAATCTTGATGGAGGAGTTCCCCTCCTGCCAGAAGGGCAAAAAACAGCCTTCAGCACTAAGCAACTTTCCATTAACATTTTTAAAGCTAATTTGCTATCATTTAGCACATTCATTTAGCTACATTCATGGCACTTGGAAACAGGAATTAAATAAGGCCCATAATTAAGGGTTATTAGCATTATTTACTACCAGTGTTGTAGTGTTCAGCGGCACTTTCTCAGGTTGCTTTTTGCTCTAACTTATACAAACACATAAGAAGAGGCATATTTCCATTTAGGAACACTGTTAGCATTAACAGAAATAGCCCCAAAAGTAAAGCAAGATCTCTTTTCTAATGCACAGATGAAATCAGCTATCCAAGCAGCTTCACTTTTTGCTCACTTGCTACTCTTGTTTCATGGATGAAAAAAATGTAAGTAGGAGATTTTTAAATTACTTGTGCAGCAGGTGATGTCAGTGGAAATGTTTTGAAAGAATTAATCTGTAAAATCGTATAAATGCTGAGGCGGAGAGTACATACGTTAATCGTTAGTGGCTTGGTGAATCCTGGAGCTCTTACCTTGTTCCAGCTGCAGGAGGCATTTCTAATAAACTTCTGTGGAAGATAGGAAAAATCTGGAAATTAGCCGTAGAGTTTTAAGCCATCTGAAAACAAGAATATTAGTGAATAGCTTCTCTAGTAGCCTGTTAAATTTCAGGGGTCCTTCAACGTCTGTAATTGGGAATAACCTGCCTCTCTCCAACCATGCCGCAGCAGCTGAAGATTTGGCCCATGAGATGTATCCAAAATACTGCAAATTCCTACAAAAAGGAATTCTTTGTCTCCATTAGCATTTCAACACACACTCACTACAGAGATCTCACTGGGGGTAAAGCATTAAAACCCTTTCAGAAGTGGTTTAGTTGGCTAATTAGACAATAAGCATAAACCTGATGCATCCAGCTGTACAAATAAAACGTGACTTTAAAGTTTAATGTCCTGAGCACAGAGTAGTCGTGAACTTGGAGCCAAGAGGGGCTGAGAGGAAGGTGGCTGGCTTACAGCTCGGTAGTGCTGTGTCTGAAGGCTGAAACCTTCGGAGAGCTCAAAGAGGGTTTATTTTAAGTGTAACTAAAAGGAACTAAGTACCAGTTACCACAAATAGGGTGATCTTTATCTTCCTTTGTTGGCTTGTGCCGAGGGAAAAAGAATCTTAAAAGACTTGTGGCAGCCGCAGGCTTCCCAGAGAGGAGATCTCCCTCACATTGCTGACATGTCTCTCATTTTTTGGGTGCTACCTTAGTGCTGAAGGAAATTAAGAGGTCATTTTAATGCCCCCTTGTGCCCTTGGCTCCTGGGTAGGTGTGATCAAGTAGCTAAACACATAACTGACATTTCTCCCCTCCGTCCTAATGCATTCATCCTGCAATTAAGGAAGGAAAATTAGGTTGCTCTTGTGCAGTTTTCCAGTTTGGCTATCTGAGAGCGGCACCTGTAAGCGCTCACTTTGAGGGATGGTTAATGTGCTAATTACCCAGGACCCAAAAATGCAAGCTGTAAACAAATGAGGACTGTATTTATAATCAATCAATTTTATGACCTTCTGATGGTGATGATATCAGTGGAGTTTACATTGAAATCCCTTTTACTCCTCCAGGGCAGCTGTGCCCTTATGTTTTAGTTACAGCTCGAAGAAGATTTTGCTAATTTACTTTATGGTAGGCGTACTTAAGAAAAATATTACCTTCCCTAAACAGCTGAGCCCATTACCAAGTCTCATTATTGAATAATGAAAACACATGGACTGTCAGTACCTTCAGGGTGTATTGTCAGGTGACGAGCTGTTTTCAAAACATCCATGGCAGAAAGTAATGACTTCAGAGCAAAATATTGTTCTCATTGGTATAAGTTGCTGTGAGACAAATCCCACACCCTCTGATGTCAATGGAAAGACTCCATTTGACTTCAAAGAAGGCTGGATCAGGCCCTGAAAGAAATGTTGCCATCATAAAACACCAAAAATGCTTTATGGTTTATACATCTTTAAAATGCTCTGCTCGCTGGTGATCTTCCGTGCAATTTACCTGGCTACATGTAATTTCTATGTTTGCTTTGCAGTGGATTTATGAGAGAAGAATGTCCATAAAGCCTGATTTGTGAAGTGTTAAAATGATGTCCTGGAAAGCCACACAATGCCAAGGTATACAAGATGCCCTGTAATACCTCAGCCCCAGGGAGGCTCTCCAACTTTTCTGATGTTACTAAGTTCTCACAGAGAAAAACAATGTTGTTTAACTGTAGACAGATGTGTTAAAAATAGTCTGATTTTGTGCCCCTGTTTTTTTATTGGAATTGCTTGCTTTTTAGTGAAAATCCAGGTCAGATTTCAAGGACAGAACTACTTCCTACATTTCCCAGAGCTTTGCTTGGGTGGTTGCTGGTTTGAGCAACTTAGAAAAATGGGGCAGGATGGGGGTACACTGTGTCCCCTCAAGCTGGAAATGCAGAGAAAAGCTCCAAACCAGTACCAGATGCAAGTTACTCTGCATAATTCCTTTCTCTCAGCATTGTACATTTACTTAAGCATGGATTATAAAAGAGATTTGTTCCTTAGGGTTGCAAAGGATGTGACTCTGCAGAGAGGATGAGTCCCATTCTTTTCCTGTATCACAACTCCTATGATCAGATGCCTGAGAGGACTGTACTGCACCATGGGTGAAATGAGTCGTCCAAAAAGTTTGGAAGGTTGGAAAGATTGGAAAAGCCCTCTAAAATCATTGAATCCAACTGCTAACCCAGCACGGCCAAGCCCACCCGTGTCCCTAGATGCCACATCCACACATTTTTGAGCACTTGCGAGGATGGAACACTTTCACCACTGCCCTGAGCAGTTTCTTCCAGGAACTGTGAATTAGTGCTTCACTTTTGCTACGGAGCTGGTGAGCACCTCTGCCGCCCTGAGATCTCTGCTGGGTGGGCTGAGCTGCTCCTGCCCATGGGCTGGCATTGCCAGGGACAGGACACAGTGGCCCCTGGGGACATCCTGCTTCCCTGGGCTGCAGGGAGGCAGCAGGCAAGCGGCAGTGCCAGGCAGAGGGTGCAGGAGCCCCTGGGAGAGAGCTGCCCCCACCTACCAAAGCTCTTGTGGTCCTGCATGCAGGGCAGGCAGCCGGCCAGACAGCTGGATTGCCATGGCAGAGACAGTGTCTGGCCTTTTTAAAAGAGAAACTTGCTGGATTTATGTGCAGGAATGGATGTGGTCCTCCTGGAGCTGACGCGGTCTAATGAATGAGATGGGGAGTAAAATACTTTATACTCACTATCAGGGGTTAACGACTCCTGCCCTCTCGGTTTTCCTCTGCTCATGTTTTCCCTCTCTCCCCCTCCTCCACGCCCAGGCTCCCGCTGTGTCTGTATTTTCCGAGCAGTGGCACCACCTGGTTTGTTTTCTGTGTCAGGTATATTACAGACTGTCTGTCAGAGATTAACTGCCCCAGCCAGCCTGGCCTTTTCTCTTCTCAGACCTGGTCTAAACTCCCTTCCTGCCTCAGTGCCTCTGGTTAGGTTTCCCAGAATGTAATGGCACCTGGGAAAAGAAGATTTTTTTGATCATTTTTTGTTTCATAGTGGTTAACAGGATGGTGAGGATGGTGGCTCTGCCTGCCCATGGTTTTAAGAACCCACTCAGGGTGCCCCCATAACTCTCCCTTTGTGCTAGAGGTCTGAAGTTACACATCAGAGACTATTTTTGCCTTTTCTGCTTTCTAAAAAACCTCTGATGTGAATTTTCCTCTGTTCATGCCGACTCTGGCTGTGTCCCCAGTTCATGTCAAAGAGGTCAATAACCCTCCCCAGCTGCCTACATGGAAGGGAAACTTCAGCCTGCGGCTCAGATGGAGCCCTGGGGTGGTTGTACAGGTGCTTGGCCTTAACCCTGAAAGAAGCAGGGTCCCCTGTTCTGGGCCAAGAGTGTATCTGGGCCCTGGAGAAAGGACTGAAATCTTGGCTTCTTTCAGGACTGAGGCCAGGCAAAGAGGAAATTTAATACAAGTGTTTGAAGTTCAGCTGCAAAGATGATGGGATCAAACTCTTCTTGATAGTGGCAGGTGACACAACAAGGGGGCAAAGGCCACGGATTGCAGTGTGGGAGCTTCATGTTGGACATTAGGGAAACTTTTTTTCCTGGCAAGTGCAGGACTGAAACAGGCTGCTAGTGGGGAAGGAAAGGAGGGAAATCTTTATCCCTGGAAGTTTTTAAGACTCAGCTAGAAATAGATCATCTCACACATGGCTTTTCTTCAATGGGCACTGGCACAAGCCCAGGTACAGAGTTGCTCAGCAGTCTCAGGACTGTCTTAACAGTCTCAAACTACACACAAACTCATCCCTTTGGAAAACTGAACATGTTTTACTGCAAATCTGAAGGGTCAACCCAAAACTTTCATTGTACCAGCTCTCCAGACTGTGAAGGAAATATCAGCATAAAGCTGCCCTTGATGCAGCTTCCCTGTGATAGAAACCTTTAATTGTATCTCCAGAAATTATTTTGTGTTCTGAGAGAAGTGTGTGCATGAACCATTTCCATTCTCCTAGTAATGTGGTTATTGTCTGCAAGGTTCCTTTCTCTGCTGGTGCAGCAACTGGAAATTGTGTGATGAGTGACCAACTGGATGGTCCCAAAATCAAGATGTTGTCATGCTGGCCTGAGAAAATGGGCCTTGTGGGTCCCTAGGCGGGGCCACCCTTAACTGGATATTTCCTGGGGCTCACTGTTTGCTGCTCACCTTCTACTGCTCACCTTCTGACTAAAAATCCTACAAATTTGGTATGAAGAGCACAGGACCACCAGCAGCCATGTTACTCAACAAGAGCAGGATGTTGGATGCATGAAGTACTATTTAATGCTAAGTACCATGAATAATCATGTCCAAGGCATAGCAAATCAGGCTCTGGAAATTAATGAGCACTTTTGACCTCCTTTCTGTGCCTCAGCTCCTTGCCCATGAAATGGGAAATGTACCACGTCCCTGTTTTGCAGGGTGAATGGGAAGTGATTACTGTTGGGCAAGCACTCATCTATGCCATTGAAATATTATTTAGGAAAACCTACAGAGAAATTATTAGTCCCATCTTTGCAGCAGGGTTGGGGTTGCAAAAGAAGGTGTAGAGGGCGGAGCAAAATACTGAGTGGCCGCTTATTGATTCAGGACTGTTCACTCTGTGAATTAAGATATGTAAAAATGGTCTGAAATGATGATGTAATTGAAGACTTCATCATTAAATATAAGCACAAAAAACCTGTAGCGAGATGCCTGCTTTCTTTAATTGACACTGCTTGATTTTGAGGCCTAAATGTGGACTTTTTGAAAATTTCCCATTAAATGTGGTTCCTCAGGATGGAAAGCTTCTGTTCAAATAAAGGTCTTTAACCTGATTAGCCAGGAATTAAATTCCTTTTTGCTCTTCAGTGTTTTAAGTGAATGAATTCAGAGAATCATAGAATATCCTGAGTTGGAAGGGACCACAAGGATCAGTTTTAGAAGAGATGCCCAAAAATGAGGTGCTTAACAATACACATACTAATATTACTTCAGAGAAGGAATCAAACCATAGGAGTTTTGGAAAGAGCCTTCTATTTATATAGCTTCAGTCACTGAATCAAAACCAGCAACCACATCAGGTGTCTCAGAGTTCGCAGTAAATACAAATATTTGGATTAACAGGCACAGGAATCAGCTCAAATCAAATCTATAATTCAAGTGTATTTATGCAATACTCTATGAAATGTCAATAGACACCAAAATCTGAGTGCAGGGTATTAAGGTTGATTCGAGATGAGTAGAGAAAAGGTATTAAGGTTGATTTGAGATGGTTAGAGAATCCCACATACAATGGGTTGATTGTGAAACACTAGTCAGACTTCCTCACTGGAGCAGTAGGCAAAATGATGGAGGTTTGTGATGCAGAACATCACAGATGAAATATGAATCAGAACCAGTTCTCAGCTCAAAAGCACCAGCAGGACTATAGCTGGTACAAATAAACAATGCTGCTGTTGACAGCATTTTACAAAGGTTAGGGTTGATCTTCATGGCTGGAAATATTTTATCTTGGACTTGCATTTGCTGCATTTTTTTCCAAGTATTTCGCATTGCCTGTTAGCCTGTGGAACACCAGAGCATCTCCAGTGCCCCTTTGCCAAGTTCCAGGAAGAGAAGAACAGCTACCAAGAAAGGTCGTTTTGCTGGTATTCCAACTTGCACATTGAAATGCAAAGCATTTGAGAAATAAGTCTGGGAACTTGGCTGGTGCTCCTTGGGGATTACCCACCCATTCCCCATTCCCTGTCTCACAGACCGAATGGCAGGACTGAAATGGGAAGGTTTCCTGAGAAGAACGAGTTCCCTGGCTGGTTTCATACTTCTCTGTGGAAGAGTAAGATCTCCCTGAAACGTGCATGGTATCAGATTATCTCCTCCCATCTCTGTCCCAGGCATGTGGCAAACAGATCCTCCCCTCCACACATGGACAGGGGGTTGTGGTGCTGTCAGCCCCCAAAGCACAAAGCAAGACACTGCTGAGCAAGGCTCCTGAGCCTCTCCTGCCTCAGCCTCGCTAGGATGCTGAAGGGCACAACGTGAGACCATCTTTCAGGTCTAATTGCTACGCAGAGATCAAGAAGTGCAGTCTTACATTTGCTGGTATTTGGCAGGCGTAACAACCGTTTCAGGGATGGAATATTTTTGCCCTGCATTTTACTGTAGCTTAGAAGGGGAAGAGTTGTACCCCTTACAGTAGGTTCAGATCTCTCCTGCCTTTCTTTTGAGGCTTGGCAGGCTGGGGGCTTCAAATTTGACTTCCAACCAAGTTTATCACCATGAGCTAAACCTGGTGCCAGCCTGGGCAAAGATGTGAACCTGGCGGGTGGGTGAGCTCTGCCTGTTTTTCTCTGCTCTGTTCAGACTCCTGTGGACGGATTGAGGTTATTCCTTGGGTCACAGGTTATGCAGAAGTGCCTCCAGCCTGGATGAGAAGACAGCATGTGCTATAAAGGGGGAAAACAAACTGATGAGCTGCAGGCAGTCTGTTCAAAGCACTGTTCTCTGTGTTCCTGGAGGAGTATCTCTGGGGCATTCAGAATGCACAGCATTGGCAGGAAAAATCCCTTTTCCATACTTTTTCTTGCTAACTTGTTCCAGAGTCCTCCCAGGGAAAGACTCGTATTTATCTCAGTGGTCCTGCTGCCCTTTCAACTTGAATAACAACAGAGGCTTTTCCAGACACCTCTAAATAACATGAAGGTGACCCATGGACTGAACTAATAAACATGCTCAGCCCTCTCTGAAGGATCGGACTTCAAGTCTCAGCTTCACCATCACTTTTGGTTACTGCAGGCACTTAGAATCAGGGTCCTAAATTTTTCTCCCTTGCTGTTATTTCTCTGCTATGTTTAACCAGCCTCTCATTAGTCTTCATTTAGATATTAATTTTTCATGGGAGCTAATTTTTTTGACCCACACAAGCAATTAATGGTTATTCTTAGAGCTTGAGTGTAATGTCTTGCATGCAGCTGCCTTTGATTACCAAGTTTCTGAGGCCTCCCTATTATTTTGCTTCCTCAGTAAAGCCTTAAAGGATGCTATAGTCACTGATAGCACAGCAAAAACTTTGAAAGTCTGGAAAACCAGAGCAGAAATAATTGTCAGGAGCTGGAGGTTTCATTTCTGTGACATGGTCACTGCCTGCAGGAACTGGAGTTCAGTGACGGTGAAGTGATGAGGTTCTGCTGAGTCCTGGTCACCACCACCATTACTCCTGAGCATAAATCATTCAGCTTTTCCTTTTTCCACGTTAACCAGATGGTTGGGTGGGGTTGTGGGCCTAACACATCAAACCAAGTGGCTGGGGAGGTGCAGAGCTCACCTGGATTTGTTTGATGCCTGTGAGATCAGGGCATTATTTTGTAGCAATCATTTGGACTTCCTTCTGCAGAAGTCTGGAGGAGCCTTGCTGTCTTGAAAGGCTGCCATGAAGTTCATTTCCTTGAATTTTTCTCTTTCAATTTGTTTGTAAGTTTTTCCTTAAAGCTTCTTGCTTTTAGTAAACTCTTTTATGCGACAAGGAGCAACTGGGACTTTGCTCAGGCCTGAGGTGATGGTCTTAAACCATCCTAAACTCCTTATTCCTAAGTGAAGAAACAGAAGTAAATAGGGGAATGGCCCTGCATTTCCAGGGGTGAATGAAGGAGCAGCAAACACTGCCGGGGCGATGTCTGGCTGGGATCAAGTGGTGCAGAGCCACAGATCCTGTGCAGTGTTTCCAGCAATCCCACAGCTGCTTCTTTTGCTGTATGAAATGACTTTCTGAGAAGTGAAAATTAGTCCATTTCAGTCCTAAAGCAAGGTTTTGAAGTCTTCTTCAGATAAGTTATGAATAGCTTTTTACAGTATAACATTTCCAACCTAATTCTGCAGAGAAGGTTACCTTGGTGGGTTGCATTAAAGTAAGTACTCCCATCTTCACAGAGTTGGTGCGCTCTGAAGAGCTGGATGGAAAATTTGCTGCTGCAACAGTTCTCAAATGGTTCAATGGCTGCCAAAACCCAACAAAAACACTTTAAGAAAAGATACTTTTTAATTTTATAACAAAGAGTAGGAAAATATTAAGGTAAAGGATTTTTGGTTTTTAAGTTTCCTCTGAAGTTTTCATAAGAAAAAAAATAATTTCGTGAGTACTTCCAGCTTTAAAAGTGTCTTGTTTGATGAGTTGAGTGTACAGCAAGCTAAGGATTTTGGTTTGGTTGGTTTTTCTTCAAGCAGGCCCACGTTGACAGAGATTAACACTGGATAGAGATGAGCAGAGATTCTCTGATACGTGAACAGATTTGGCAGATCAAAATTCCTTGCCCATAGCAGGAGAGTTGGAATTAGGTGGCTTTTAAGGTCCCTCCCAGCCCAAATGTGTGATTCCATATGACTTTAGCCACCAAGGAGCTTAAAACTCCCAAGCAGTTTTGTCAACTATAGAAAGCCAAACGCATTTTTTAAACCCCAGATATTTTAAGTGTCTATAAGCCAGCACACAGCTATTGATTTTAACTTCAAGGGTGTATCCTAGTGTTTAAAATGGTCACGTTACAGTCCCCAGCCCGGGAGCAGTTGCACACAGGAGCAGCTCTGCCTGGTGCAGGCTCTTCGGTAGTATCCACTGGAAGCAGAATCAAAGGTTGTGTGGTTCCTGCTCTCCACCCACGTGGCTGCACACATGGGGCACATCCCACAGGGAGCAGAAGGGCCACCTGCAGGGTGTTCCTCTCTTTGTGAAAGAAACCTGCAAATACTTGCATGTTTTGAGTCACCCTGCCCAGGGGGTTGAATGTTTTTACTCTACCTATACCATATTTTCTGTGTTTCAGAACAGGGGCAGTTTCTTGCTCTGCAGCAGGCAGATTCTAGCAGGGCCTCTAGGTGCTACCAAACTGCAGATATTGAGAACAGTTTGCAGGCCTGGGCACCAAAGTTTGTTACAACACTTATTTATTACCACTCTAACTCATTCATGGTAAACAATGCAGGTTTTATTATGTGTAAGTAATAGGAGACCTTTGCTTTTTCCACTAACAAACATGCCATGGGTAATTATTCCTGTATTAAAACGACATGTGGACATGTTTGCGACATGCAACAGTTCCATGGCTTTGAAGAGAAGTATTATTCCAAACAAGGTTAGCCACCATTTATTTTGAGGGGCTCTCGCATTTCTGTGTTGGAAGCGCTTTGCGGCTTTCCTTGTCTATTTGATAATCATTAACATGTTCCGTCGTTAACCTTCAAGCAGCTCTGCTTGAAACTTTATATGCAGCTTCTCAAACATTTGCCTTGCATTGCAGACTGTGGTTTGCTGGGGCTGTTTTTATGATCGCTCGTGGTAAAATCAGGAAGATGAAAAATGGGTGTGTATTTGAAGAGCAGCGTATCCAGCTTTCTAGGTCTTAAATTAGAGTGATGAGCATAAACACTGCAAACAGAGCTTTTTCAACTCGATAGCAATTATATTTGAAATTACCTACAATTACCAGTAACCATCTCAAAGCTAGAAATTAACTTTGTAGGCTTTGCTCCAGATGGATCAGCTGTTAAATGTGCTGTCCCGTGCAGTTGAATGGAGGGGAGGAAAGAGGGTGAGGAGGCATTGCAATGGCAATGTGCTGCCTTCCAGCTGAAGCAGAGCTTGTGCACGCTTTTCCCTTTGACACAAAGCCACTTCTTGAGACATGGTTTGGGAAGCTGTGGCTTTGCTGACCCTCTGCTTGGGTCTAGCACAGCGTCCTCCCTTCCTACGTGGAGCCTGGTGGGCTGTGCCGGCAGGGAGCAGATTCTCCGTGTCACCTTCCCTCCGTCAAGCCATGAGCAAAAGGTTACGTTTATGGCAGTTCCACTCTCTGCCCGACCAGCTAGAAAATAGTATTTTCTAATTCTTTCTCTGCCTGATGATTTCCTGCTGTTATTTCTTCAACTGATCTCTTCATAACTCATTTGGATATCTCTATTCCAGTTTCTTTCACAGCTGCTGTGGCCAGAGAAGCTCAGACTCTTCTCCCTCTTCTTCCAGAACCATGGCACAAGGATGTTGCTGTGGCTCTGTAGCCACAGCCAACCTCACTGATTTTTGGCTGGTGGGGTTGAGGGAGGTATTTTGCCCAAAGCATCTCAGAAATGCTTGTGATTTCAGTTTCCAACATGACTCTGAGCTGGGGAATGAGGACGTGCCAGGGCTGTCAGTGACAGCTTTAGAAATAGATTGTTTGCATAAACTTGAAAACAGTACAAGCATAAATGTATTTCCTTTGTTTAACTTTTCACTCTTGTTTACTCATCTCTGCTTCTAAAAGGCTTTGCAAGTAAACTCTGCAAATCTTTAAGTTTTGCAGGCATTAATGGGGGCTGGGAGCTCTGGGATGGTTCCTTGGCCATGGGAGCTGAGGTGCAGAGCAGGGACATAAAGCTCTGATCCACAAGTTATCAGAACCAGCAAGATGATTCTTACTTACTTTGCCTCTGTGCTGGAAAGTGATGTCTGAAAAGTTCAGGGAATTTCCATGTGCTTCAGGGACATATGGGCAATGCAGAAAGTGACCTGGAAAATCAGGCAGGGTCAGGATTGCCTCAGTACAGCTGAGGAAAATAGAGGTTCCTATGGACTGAAATGGCCCTTGCTAAAGAAAAACTACTTAGGCTGTGAGTTTTTGAGGGAAACAACTGGGTTTTTTCGTGTGTTTTTCAGTACCATTGCAGTGGAGTCCTGGTCTATGAGCACTGCAGAGAGGGGAGAGGAACTTCAGTTATACAGCAATGAAAATCCAGGTCTCTTGTCACCTTTTATAATATAATTGCTCCTCCCCTGCATTTATCTAGTTAATCATCTTTTTAAAGCTGTGCTGTCCCTGTTCTGCATGGATTTAAATGGGATGTCCAGAGAAGGGAATGGAGCTGGAGAAAGGTCTGGAGCACTAGGAGCAGCTGAGGGAGCTGGGGGGGCTCAGCCTGGAGAAAAGGAGGCTCAGGGGAGATCTTCTCACTCTCCAAAACTCCCTGACAAGAGGGTGCAGCCAGGTGGATATTAGGAAAAATTTCATCCCTAAAAGGGTGATCAGGCTAAAAGGGTGGTGGAGGCCCCATCCCTGGAGGGATTTAAAAGCCCTGTGGATGTGGCACTTGGGGCCATGGTTAGTGGTGGCTTTGGCACTGCTGGCAAATGGTTGGACTCAGAGGGCTGTTCCAACCTTACTGATCCTATGGATGCAGGTGTTGGTGGAAAGGGAGGACCAGGAGGGACAAGCTCAGGCAGTGTGGGGTACATTGAGCAGCCTCCATATCTTGCAGGGCTTTCAAAGCCAGGGCACACCCAAGGCAGCTCTAAATGGGCTCTGGAGCTCAGAGAATGGTGCTTTACAGCTGGTGCCTCTTTTGGGGACTTGCAGATTGCTGGGAAAATGGTCAGAAGGCTCAGATTGGCTCCGCAGGGGTCCAGGCTGGGCTGGAATGTTCACAGAATTTCTGCAGGTCTGGCACGCTGGCCGTGGCTTGCTCAGAAAAAAAGATCTGCTCTTGCAGTGCAGGCTCAGAACCTATTTGTGAACATAAAGAACTCTTTTTGTTTTGGTGCAGGTGAATGGAGCCTGGCATGAACTTTGGCAGGACCAAGTCCTCCAAGCACAACCACATGTCTGATATGTCACAGTCTTGTGTTAAATGAGCAAGAAGCTGCAATAAGACAATGTGAAGTGGTTTATTCAGTCCAATTTCCTGCAGTGAGAGAAAGATTTATGCAGCCATGCTCTGTGTGACTGTTTGGGTGTGTGGGTCCCTGACCCTGCTTTTTGCCCCCATCACTCTCTATCCATAGCCCAGTTTCACTCACATCTGAGAAAGTCTCAAAAATATTCAGTTTTAACAATTTCTATGCCAATATATGGCCAGGCATCAGAGAGAGTCCTAATTCCTCCTCCCAACACAGGGAAAGCTAAGCTCAACCCTTACTAGACTGGAAGAAGCAGGAAAGCAGGAAAAGGTTAGAACATGCTGTAATCTAAGTGGATACCAGAGAATCCACCCTTCAATTAGAGATAATTTTATGTGGCTTCTCTAGTGTTCAGTATGATGCACTGTGGGTGATAATTTATCAAAATAATCCCTGCCCTCTTCTGACACATGATACCACACACCTTATAAAATAACAAACAGCAGTTTTACTTTTCCTTTCTCTTTTAAAAATGGCAGAGGTGCCAACAGTCCCTTTTCTAGACAAAAACCTTGAAGCAGGATGTTGACCCAGTGCCTTCAATGGGGCAAGAAGGATTTTACACACCTCTTCTGTCTGTGGCCACCTTGGATCTTTTCCTTGTGTCCTGAGCTATGGGGCTGGGGCACAAGGTGCAGGCAATATGCAAGCTTTGGTGGGCTTCTAACGTTGTCAGATTGGATTATCCCTGTGAGGTGCAGAAAATTATTTGGTGTAACAGTGTGGTTGTTGCAGCTTTGCCTAATTCTGCATCCTTTCCGTTCCTGTATGTCTCTGTCACCACCTGCTCCCAAAGCTTGTCCCCTGCACGCTGGGGGAAGCCTTTCCAGGGCTCCACACTGCATCACCCAGTGGTCACATGGGACAGCCTAAGCAGTCAGGAAAACATTGCTTGCTCCCCAGGGTTGCTTTGCTCTTGATTAGATTCCAGCTGCAAAGGGAAGAGCTGCTTCTGAGCTTGGATTGTGCCTCTCATGGTAAAAAGCTGGGTTGCTATCACTGCTCGTGCAGGATGACTGATGTGAAAGTGCTTTTCTTGAGCTGCCTGGTGGGTCCACATTTCAGCTTTGTTCAGTAAAGCACTTAAGCATGTGCTTAAAATTAAGTGTGCTGCTGACTGGAGGGCTTGGACAATAAATATGCTACTGGAAAAGTCTCTGGACCATACATTTATTAGTCTGTCTAAAAGCCCTGTTATTTCTTCTTCACTTCTGAAGTAAATCATGTCTTTCAAAAGCCACAGTTGTGGGTAAATGCCTGATTTTGATAGGCGTTGCATATTGCAGCCATTGCTGATTTAAATAAACTTATAGATGCTCAGTACATCTGCAAATGAGACCCAGCTTGGCTCCTTTCAGTGGTTTGGTGTTTTTTGAGAGATCTGTCTTTGAACTACCCATCTGCAGGCTTTTTCTTTTTACTGTCTGTGTGGCCATCCTGCAATTACCTGTGGGTTTATGATCCTTCTCTAGAGAACAAGTTGGTTGAACGATAAAGATGGGGGTGATAAACTGGGGCAGGGTATGATATCAGTTACAAGTGTCACGTGAGTGTCCCTCCAGATTTACACTGCTGCAGCTTTGCTCTGGATTGGGCTCCAAGCTTTGCCATAAATCGCCATTTCAACAATTTTGGAGTTATGTCTGTTGAATAAAAATGTGCCATCGAGGCTTGAGGCCTTTGTGACTGCAGTGAAGACAGACTGGAGTGAGCAACTCATTGGCAAAGTCAGCATAAGGTAAATCTGTGGGAGTGGGAGGAAGAAACTAAACCGTGTTTTTAAAGGGTTTATGGCTGGCAATTTATTTCCTTAACCCTTGGTTCAGTGCTGGGCAACAGTAAACAGTGAAATTTAGTCTCATAGTTGCCTCTGAAATGAATTGACCGTGCAAAGAAAGGCTGTAACTCCCCAAAGCAGCAACAGACTTCAGGAATCTGCTTGAAACGTTCTGAAAGGATTGGGGAAGTTGAGGTATGTGCTTAAGCCTTCTTGAAAAACTGGATTCTATGAGGTTGGAGGATGGACAGATCTCCAAATCATTGCTCACTTGTTCATAAATCCCATCTCTGATTATTCCCGTGCAGGGTCACATGTTCAGTTCTGTGAAAACCCTGGAAAATAAACAAGTAGAGATGAATTCAGGAGCTGAAGTGAGCACAGGCAAGTCAATGAGAATCAATAGTGCTGCTCAAATCTAAAGTCAGTGCAGAGCTGGGCCTCAAATCAGCCATTTTTAGCAGTCAGCAGTGCAAGAGCACAATCAGTCTATATTTACATCAGATAATATTTGTGTTTAGTGTGTAATTACCATCGACCCTTTTTACACATATAATTAACAGTTTGCCATCGCATCCCACTGGGTTGACATCTGTAGGACTGAAAAAGGGCGCAGGATCTCCAAAGAGTGTTTTTGTTTCAGGTTAGATGTGGTCTGATTGTCTAAATTAAAGACATGTCAAACCACATGAAAAGTTCAGGACAGAAGGTAACCACACAGGACGTGGCATGTGGGCCAGGTAATCATAGTGGTGGAAAGAACGGCCACACTTGTGAGGAGCCTCTCCTCTACAGGCTTGGAAAAAAAAAAAAAAGCTCCTTTTTTGTTTTTAGTAGGAAATAAAAATTAGTAAATGCAACCCCTGGCTGCAAGAAAGCCCAAATAAAGCAAACCAGATGTTCATTAGCTAATCACTTGCAATTTTTTCCCCCTCTTGTTCTTCATGGAGGAAAAGAAAATTGAGCATGTGGGAACTTGCCTGTTGAGAAAACATTTGGATCTTCAGTCATTTATCTGTTTCACCTCTGACTCGGTTCAGGCCCCTGTTAAAAGGCAGGCAGGGTGCTATCAGAGAGAAAGGTCAGCGGGGATCACTGCAGATGCTTTTCAGCTGGGGCGACCCTCGAGGCGATCGCGGCTTTTGCGGGCACGGAGAGTCAGCTCAAAACAAAACAGCAAACCAAACACAAGCCCAGCGAGTGCGGCGGGGCTTTGAACTCCATCACTCGTGTTTGTCTTATTCCTAAATTGCAGTGTCATTTCTGTACAGTGCTCGTTATAATCACATCCATCCATCAGGAAGTGTGTTTATTACAGCGAATACCAACGAATCCTGAATGGCGAGCTGCTTGTTTCCCAGTGTTATCAAAAGAAAGCAACATAACCTTTATTCCCTTTGGACTGACGTAATTTTATTTTCCCTGCCTAAGATGAGACAGAAATAGGCACAAGTTTGTACTGCAGTCGGTGGATTTTATCAACAATAGCATACGAGTACATAAAGCAATCTATGTGCATAAGCACCATAGAATCATGGAATCATTAAGGTTGGAAAAGCCCTCTGAGATCACCAATCCCAACTCAACCCAGTACCATCACCATGTTCACCACCAAACCACATCCTCCAGCCTCTCCAGAACAGTGTTATTCCATTAGGAAAGATTACAGTAGCTCAGTACTTGCTTCATGCTTTGACAACATTAATTTAACAGTGTTCATTTTAATGCACAGTGGCCTAACAGCTTTCAGGAACCTGACACTGCTCAATAAATTGGGCAGGTGTAAGATCTCAGCAAGATGAGCCATCCTCACTGTGTCTTGGTTGTCATATGACAACTTGCTCACTATGGAATCCCAGAACCCTAGAATGGTTTGGCTTTATCTCCCAGAAGACCTTCCACTAGACTAGGTAGCTCAGGGCCTATTGAGCTGGTTTACTTGGGAGAGTTGGTCTGGGAGAGTTCAAACAATCTTTCTCTGCAAGGGTGAGGCTTTATCTGGATGAAGAACCTTTTCCTAATAATTTGATATTGTGCTGTTTACATCTTTAACACATAAACGGGAGATTGAACAAGTATTGCTCAGATGAACCGCCTGAGTGACAACAAGCAGCATGGGAAAGTATCTGGCTGGGTATGAGTGGAGTTCACAAGGATTTTTCTTGGGGATGGATCTTATTTAATATTTTTGTGAATGACCTTGGCACAAAACACAGCATGTTGCTGAAGTCTGCTGATGACACAGAGTTGGGAGATGTGCCATGCAGAGAGAACTGGATGATCTTGAAGACTGGAGTAACAGAAAAGAGATGAAATCTAGTACTGAAAAATGCAAAGTCGCGAGTTTAGGGAGTAATAAGAATTTCCACCATAGAGATTTGTCATTTGTAGATGACAGAGGAGAAAAACGTGTGGATAATTCATGGGATGGGCTCTGAAAAAGGTATGCACACCTTCATATATCCCAGGAGGTGTTTCTTCCAGGAGAAGGTGAATATGCCAGGAACTGTAGCATCCTATGGATCATTCTGGTCCCCATGTTCCTGAGGTGTGAGTTTGACCTAGGCTGCTTACTCAAAAAGATGGTGGAGAAGTTGGGAGGGGAGAGCTTGTCTTTTGGGAGAAAAATTGAAGAGCTACATTTTTAACCTAGAAAATGAAAGCTGAGAAGAAAGGTGATGGTTGTACATCCAAACACCAGGACGGTAAACATCAGAGAGGAAAATAAACCATGTAAGGTAAAGAACACGAGGCTAAATGGGTACAAATCTTAGACTGGATGTAAGGAAAAATTTCTTCACTGAAAGGGTGGTCAGTCATTGGCACAGCTGTCCAGGGCAATGGTGGAGTCACCATCCCTGGAGAGATGTAGCAGCCATGTGGATGTGGCACTTGGGGACATGGGGCAATGGTGGCCTTGGCAGTGCTGGGGGAATGGTTGGACTTGATGATCTTAAAGGGTTTTTCCAGCTGAACTGATCCTATCCTATGATTCTGTGACTACACTGGTCTGAGTACATTGGGTTCAAATCAGAGGAAGGTTTGTGACTCTGTGGAGCAGGGAGGCTTATAAGAACAAGCCTGACATGTTTGTGGAAAGGATTGTAACACTTGGGCTTAGAGCATATGGACTTTGGAGGTGGTTTCCTGGGGAGTGGTTACATCAGAAGTCTTTTTGTGGCTAGTAATATCCTTACCTGTTCATGGCCTTGTTTCCCATGGGGGCTAACAGCATATGTGGTGGGGGCACAAGGCCAGTCATATCTCTGGGTGCTTCAGTATTTACTCGAGTTTGTACAGTTAGAGGTTGGTGGGAATCAGATGTTTTATGTTTGGCCTCCCTTAGTGTGTATGTGATTAATCTGGTTCAGTTAATGGACACTGCACTCCATCCTGTGGTTTCTGTGTGTTGATTCTGAGTGTGGTGTGTATTTTTTGGGTGTTTGAGTTGGTTTATGTTCCTGGGTGTCTACATGACCTGATTAATACTCCCAGGTTAATGCAAATGCAAACAGAGACCACAAAGGAAGGCCTGGCCAAAAACTGCATATTGCACAGCATATGACTGGCTATTGGTTCATCAGATAAATAGGAAATGGAATATATTAACCCACTGCTGTTAATCTTGTCATTGGTGGTTAAAAATTAAGTATTTAGGTCTGGAGTAGCAGTAATGGATAAATAACAGCATTGTTATTTTCAGCTGCTAGGCAAAACCAACTCATTGTCTCTCTTGTATCCCTTGCTGTACCCCCAGAACAAGCTTTCCATAGGGCTCAGAGGGACCTGCTATCCTTGCTTTACATGTAGCCATTTCTAGTCCAGAGCTGAGAAACTCCACCTTAAACAAACCCATCGATCCTCAAAACTGAATTTCTCAAGACAGCAAAAAACCCCTATGTGCTGTTCAAAAAACAAACTGAGAGAGAAGCAGAGAGAGATGTCAGTGAAATCCAGGCTCTGGAGGAGCCAGCAGGAATGTCTCCAACCACTCCTACAGAATTTCACAGGTGGTTTTGAAGAGTTGGCTGTTGACTTCAAAAGAGTGGAAAATATATGAGAAGTTAGGAATGGTTTTGGAATAGGAGATTTCTGTCCCTGCAGGTAGCCTGATGCACTGACCCCACGCAGCCTGAGCAGGTGCTGGAGACAGAATCCTCTGCCTGGCAAGGGAGGCTCATTCTCTGCTGTGACCACACAAACCTGTCTTGAATGTCTGTGAGACACGAGGGTGCTGATGTTCCCATTGATTCCAGTGGTTCCTTCAGGGTTAAAGTTAAGCATGTGCTTAAGGGCATTGCTGGATCAGAGCCAGCCTAATCTGCCTTGCTAGATGCTGGCCCAAAGCAATTCCCAAAAACTCTTTTCTTCCCATCAGCCAACCTCTTGATTTGTAAACTCTTATCTCCCTGGAGCTTCTTAGGCTGTATGTTATTTTCTGGTACCTGCAACACTGTGATGGGGAACTTGTGTAAATTCTGTTCCAATATTTCACTTTCTGAGTCTTCCTTTGTGAAGATTTCTTTAGCATAACCCAGCACATCTGGCCACTTTTAATAACCCTTGGGAGAACATGTCAGTTTAACACTCAAGTCTCTCTTCCTTTGCTTTACTAACCAAAGTGTTCAGTGCCACAAGAAAAAAAGGGATCTGAAGGGATGGTCGATGCAAAGAGCAAAATTTGCATAATGGGAAGTAAGGAAGAAGCCAAAGAAAAGATTAAAAAAGGCTTTTTAGCCTGCACCTTTCCTCTAGCTCGATCTGACCTAAAGGACAATGACTATTTAGCATCGCTGGAGGGTGGCAAGCACTTTCTTCTGTCTATGACAACTGCTATGATTTAAGGGGCACTCTACACCATGTAGCTGACAATTAATAATAAACCTGCATTTCCCAATCATCTGGCATCACCTTCCTTGCAGGGAAGTGAGCCCAACCTGCCTGTGAGTGGACAGTAAGATTTTTCAACTCTTCCCTTGCAATTCTGCACAAGTGAAGAAGCGTCTACATCATCTCTAGGTGCTCCAGAAGCTGCCTTTTCAAAAATGGTGCTAATTAAGGAGATGACTGTGGGTTCCCTGCTGAGGGTGAGCTCACAAAACCAGTTGACTCCACAGGATCAGCTCCTTATGGAGATGTGGCAGATTTAGTCTGTAAAGACCCTCTCTGTTGTTGGGAGGTCACCACTTCCCTCCAAGAGACTCAGCACAGGGATAGCCATGGTACTCTGATTCCCTGGCTGAAAAATGGTGTTTTCTCCTCTTTCTGGGAGGCTTTTGCTGTGCTAAAGAGACCAGAATTTACTGGGCAGGAGAGAGAGGGGCAGTGTATCTCCTGCTCTCTTTGCCCAGGGCATATTGGCTTTTGGTACAGGTTTTGATTGCACTCTTCATTAAAAGAGCCATTTCTCCCTCCAAATTAGGTGGAATCCAGCACTGAAAGAATCCAGCCCAAGTCCCAGTTTATTTCTCCATAAAACATCTGTATTGTTCTTCCAGGATGGCTCTGCCAAATGAGTCGTCAATAAACCCAAAACCTGGCAATAGACAAAACGCTAAAAAGCGCCTTTTTAATATGGAAAAGTATCCTGCAGTGTCGCAATCTTCCAGTGGAGACCACCCCCTGCCCCTGAGAAATGCAGAATAGCACCAGGCCCACAGTTTGCCTGGGGTAAAGCAACAGAGCTGGGTCTGTGCTGATTTACTCCAGCCAGAGGATCTGCCCTATAGTTTCTTGGAGTTTTTTTCTTTTTTCTTAAAGTTCCTTAACTTCTTTTTCCTCCTTTTTTTTTTTTTTTTAAACTTTTTTCTTTTCCCTATGGATAGAAGCTTTGCAAGCTCCTTCTTTTATTGTTAACTCATTTGGCAGGAGCAGCCAAGCAACAAAAGTGTTTTATTTGGAAATAGTTGAGGGGGGAAGTCGACAATGTCCGAGCTCTATTCTGATTGCGTGAGCTCTGGGAGGTTTTCACCTCTGTTTCCAGGCTGCACCAGGCTGGGATTATCTCATTTGATTTCATTGGATCTGTGCGCTGTTAAGAAGTGGGGAAAATTAAAGGTTAGTGAAGTTTGCCTTTGTGTCATACTAGAAGCTTTTAGTTATTTAAGTGCAAAGTGTTCACTCTCTTCTCCTTCTCTGTGGACTGAAATATCCTGCAGTGTTCTACTTTGCCAATTTGAAAGTGAAATGTGACTTCTACAGCTTATATATCCCATTGCAGAAGAAATCCTGAGGAAGAAGCACAGGGGAGATGCCTGTATTGGCTAAAGTGCTAAAACTGAGTGTGTGAAAGGCACTGAGAGCTGAATCTGCTCCATCTGAGCATAGCACTCAGAAATGCTCTCTCTTTTATGGCCAGCTATAATACCTGCTATGATTTTGATCTGTGATGTTGTCCACTGATTTATTTCCAAATCTTCCCCTCCACAAAAACTCCACTCAGCGGAGATTAAAGGCTGCACTCAGGAAAAACTCAAACCAAATGAGGAACAGTGCATTAATGTGAGCAGATCTTTCCTCTTTTCTTCCATGCTTGAGGCTCCTGTGGATGGGTTGGGATCTGTCCTCTCCTGTGCAGCACCAAATGCACATGTGAGCTGAGGTGTGTTGGTCTCTGTGCTCTGCAGGGCCAACCCAAAATAGCTCAGGGCCAGATTTCTAAGAATTCACCACCCACAGTCGGGGCCAAGTTGGGAAGTCAAGAGTGATCTGAATGTCACGAGTAGGACACATCTTGTGGCGTGGGGAGGAGCTGTGTAGCTGTGTATGTTTATGTGGGTGTGAAGTGATTCCCCCAAGTCCAAAGAGGGCCTCAGTGTCGGCACCAAGAGCAGCCTTTTGTGGCCTGGGAGCAGATTTTCAGCCCCTCATTTTCCACCAGGACAGTGGTGATGAGATTGTGGTGCACATGGGCACGCTGAGCTCTTTGGAAATCCTGGCTGTGCTTTGTGGTGTGTTGGTGGGAATTGGATTACTGGGGAAGCTCATCCTCTGCTGAAGTGCTGAGCTGATAAAAAGCCAGCCCTGACCCTGATATCCTCCCTGGCCTGGGGTTGAGATATGGAGCCTCGGTGCGCCTCACAGCTTCCTCAGCCTGGAAAAACATTTTGTACTTCATTGGTGAGTGAAAGTCAATTAATTGATGCTTCTAAGGCAATGTGATGATAGAAAATGCTGTTTGCCAGATGAATATTACCGGTGCCCTGTGGGCGTCTGCAATTCCAATGTGGTATTCCCTGCAGGGACTGACTCATGTCATCCCCACGGAGCAGATTAGGGAACTGTCACATGCTCTGCACCAACATCAACTAATACCTGTTATCAGACAGGGCACTTGCCATCAGTTGTTGGGTTCTCTATAACCTGTTGTGCCCCAGATCACAGGGCAGGCCCCCAGAATTGCAAAAACCTTTCAAAAATCATGAGATGTTTTTATTCTGTGAATGCTACTTTTAGCCTTTAGCACATGTTCAGGCCACCTCCTGGAAAGTGCTTTCTTTGAGACCAGAAAGACCACAGATTTTTTTTTTCTTTCTTAAAGTGGAAGTGCTGGATGGAGTGGCACATCAGGAGCTCGGGTTTCATATATCATTAGGGACGATTTGCAGTAAAATCACAAGAGCTGGCAACAGAGGGGTTTTCTTTCTGAAGGGCCGGCACGGCTCGATGTTCCAGAGAGCAGCTCCTTGGCTGGTGCAGCTCCAGCTCTGCAGATGCCAGGGGAAGGATGCAAATTGGTGGTTCCTGAGGACATGCCACCCTCGGGCTCAGTGCTGGGCAGTGTTTAAAGGCCCACAGAGAAGCACCAGCTGATGTGGTGCCTTGCTGGAGATATGCCAGCAAGGGAGCACAACATATATTTGTGTCCCTGGAGAGCTGCGTGATGGAGAGGAGGGAAAGCTGAACCCCTTCGTCCTGCTCTGCACTTTGGGGGTGGCTGGTGCACAAGTCCCGATGCTTCTGTTCAACACCACACTCCAAAAAGGAGAGGGAAAGATTTCAGCATGGAAAGCTGTGCCTCTGCCCGAGCTTTTGCCTTCAAACAAGCACAGCCTGTCCCTGCTCTACAGAGTCAGGATTTCAGGGCATCTGGAAAGTAAGGCTGGATTTGGAGAAAAAAGATCAAGGCTTGCTTTTAGGAGGGGACTTTGACAGCCTGGGCTTGGAGGATTCTCTCTATATTTGGGGGCAGGATGGCTGCTGTGCTGCAGAATTGCCTCCTGTCCTTTCCCAGCTAAAATCCCCCATCCCATCGGGGTCAGCCCGCCAGCGTCCATCCTGCCGGCACACACAAAGTGCGGCTCTTGGAAAAGCGAATATAATTTTAAAGTTGGCCTGAGAAGCCTCCATCTAGTTTTCAGGGTTCCAGAATGTTGTTTTATTAGGATTACAGTCTTGTTCTTCTTAGGTTTCAGCAGGCGTTTATGACTGTTACAACAGGAATGAAAAGCTGGGGCTGGAATCGGCATCGCGTTCTCCTGCCAGGCGCAGGGTTCACCGTGGAGGCCAGACATATGTCTTTCTCCCACAGATGCTACTTTTTTTTCTGGATGAGGAGGTGAGCTCTGTCCTCTCCCTGGAAGAGAGGGCTGGCAGCAGCTCTGAGCACAGACACGGTGGGGCTGCAGGGGGGCCCATCTGCTGAAGGTAATTGCCCTGCTGCTTCCCATGGCTCCCTGTGCCCTTGGTGATGAGGAGAGAGCGGCCTGGCGGCTCTGCAGGGAAGGTCGTGTTTGGGTCGGGTGTTCTTCCCATCTCCATTCTCTCATGCCTCATGGACACATTTCCTCGGAGGCTCTGAGGTAAGCAGAGGGCATTGGTGGGGGACAGAGCACTGCGGGCTCAAAACCATGTGTGCCTACAGGTATTTCTCTCTCCTTTTCTCCAGCCTGCTTACTCCAGACCCAATGCCATTCATCCATCTGTGTTTCCCTCTGTGTGGACCAAAATATCTCCTCAAGGAGTCCTGAGCCAGAGAGGAGTTCCCTGTCTCTGCAGAGCCCACACTCTACAGGTGAGGGACACAGCCATGAAGGTGAGAGTAAAGGCAGGACCCACCACCCATCACCAGTGCCCTGCTATCACAGAATCACAGAATGCTTTGGGTTGGAAGGGAGCTTAACTCTCATCCAGTTCCAAGCCCCCGCCATGGGCAGGGACACCTTCCACTGTCCCAGGTTGCTCCAAGCCCTGTCCAACCTGGCCTTGGACACATCTGAGGACAGCCACAGCTTCTCTGGGCAACCTGTGCCAGGGCCTCACCACCTTCACAGGGAAGAATTTCTGCCCAGTATCTAACCTAAATGTAGCCTTTTATGTCTTGTGGCCGTGTTGATTTGGGCAGCCAAATCCCACACATTATCCCCAGAAATGAATGAGTTCAGTGTGTCCAAACAGCCCAGCCTGGGGGAAGAACTCAGGCCTCTTCTTGGGTAATTTCTGGCTACAGGATGGTCGGCCCCTCTGTACTGTAATAATTAGCAGACAGATCCTGCTGACTTGGGAAACTCATCTGAGGTTTTGTTTGTGTGTTTGTTGTTTTTATGAGAAGGTCCATATGCCTTTCAGATTTTGTTATTTTCAGAGAGTTGATGATCTGAGGAACAGAATGAAGAGTTGACATCGCCGGTTGTTTTCTTGGCCTGCTGTAAATAGCAGATGTAGGTTGGTAGAAGGGCTACAGCTCGTTGCTTTCTACTGGGAGAATTTGATGAGTTTTATTGCAAAGGCATTAGGGGAGCTCATGACAGCCCTCGACCCGGGGAGAAAAGAGAAGGCTTTGTACCTGGCAGGTACTGATCATCCCCAGCACCCCTTCATGAGCTGGAGCATATCCAAGAGGCAATATGGGAATTTCTGTATGTAGTTAAAGTTTATGAGACTGCCTGCCTGAATCCGTGTGTGTGTGTGTGTGTGTGGAGTGGAACGAGGATCTCCGGCACAACGCTTAGTGAAAATCCAGTTTCACCAGTGGTATAAGAGAGATCAAGCACCAACTGAATATGATCCTCAGGGTCTGCCCCTACGGCTCAGCCGTTGTGTTTATGGCAGGCACAGTAACTGCTCACACACCTGGTTTATGATTTACCCTGCAACCCTCAATCTGACCTGGATTTTCCAAATCAGACATTGTTTTAAATCTAAAGATAACAATGCCTAATAATCCAGGCATTTGCTGATCTCTGAGGCAGTTCTAGTTCAGTGCTGGCTTCTTTCTATCTAGGGGATGGAAATCCTGTCTAACCTTTTGAATCTGATGGTTCCTCTGAAATGTCTGCTCACTCAAGGTGTTTAGGAAATGGGGAATAGAGTTTGAGCCACAGCTTTATCAGCAGAGAACACACTGCTCAGCTCTAAGTGCTTGCTAAGGCCATCCCTTCTTTCAGCACTTTCCTCCTCCTGCTGAATAATCCATATTTAGTGTTGTTTTTATCAGGTTTTTGAGATTAAGTCTCTCTCCCTTTTGAGAGCTGGGCTTTCCATAAGTGAGAGCAAGCACTCTCATTTTACATCTGTTTTTAACCTAATGAGGCTGCAGCTTCAGAATCTTGGGGCTCCTTTTGGGGTCCTGTTTGCGAGCCCCACTGGCATGGCCCCTAGAAACCTTCCCCTCCTTATTCCTGGCCACACTTGCCAGTGTTGATCTTCCATTTACTCCATCCCTCTACTGTCACCATGTCCCCTGGATCTTGACCAGCCTTTGCACCTGTTTTCCACACTTATCCCACTTGGAACTAATCTGTTTCAAACACAATTGAGCAGAGAATTCATCAGAAAGAATCACGAGTGCCCTACACAGAGTCAATGACTGTAGTAAGATGTTTGTATTAGTCCCTGAGTCATCTTGTGGTTTGTCGGTCATTTCCTCAGGTATGATATTCTGATCTTCCTGTTACTGATGATGTCTTTTAACTCTGTGCTTCAGGCAATGTGGATAGAAATGATTCCACATTTAGCAGCAGCATGGTAGAGGCAGTGTTAACTGCCGTCATCCCACAGCTGATATTGAGAATTCCTCCAGTAACCTCCCTTCAGTTCGCTTCTTCCATCAGTACAAAGTGCTCTCATCTCCATTTTAGACAATTTATTATCCTCCTTACAACACTTGTCTCATCCCTCTGTTCTCCAGTTTCACTAGAAATGTCGTGTGGCAACATATCAAGGGTTTACCTAATATTTGGATAGAGCAGCCTGGTACAAGAGCCTGACACTTGACAAGCTTGTCCCCAGTGTCACACTTTGCCACAGCTGTCTATACTTTACTCAGTGTTTCTTCAGAACCTTTGTATAATATTGATAATGCTGTTATGAGCCTATGAGTGCTCAAGTTGTTTTTTTCTCATTAAATAAAGGCACTACATTTGCTTTCCTCTAAGGTATCAGTTTCAGTGTAATAAATCTTATCAGCAGATTTGCAGTTCCATGTGCTACTTCTTTCAGCATGCAGAGCTAGACTGACGTTGCTCCCTCCCTGCTCAAGCACATTCACTATTTCAGTTTTATCTGGGTTAGTGGAGTGAGGATTTCTCCTTGAGGGACCAATGCAAACTCTGTATTCTGGGTGTTGGTCTCTTCACCCAGGTAACAAAAGATAGGACATGAAGAAGTGGCCTCAAGTTGCACCAGGGGAGATTTAGTTTGGATATTGGGAAAAATTTCTCCATGGAAAGGGTTGTCCAGCCCTGGCACAGCTGCCCAGGGCAGTGCTGGAGTCCCCATTCCTGGAGGGATTTAAAGCCCTGTGGATGTGGCACTTGGGGACATGGGTCAGTGGTGGTCTTGGCAGTGCTGGCGGAATGGTTGGACTCAATGATCTTAGATGGCTTCTCCTACCCCAATGATTCTGTGACTCTCTGTACCAAACACAGCTAAAAAAGATGAAACTTCACCTTTTTACTCACTCTGTATTCAACTTCTATCTTGACCATACAGAGCTGCCTTAGATTTCTGCAGTCAGGAGCATCTCTACAGCACATCTGCTGTCACTGAGCCTGTGTGAGGAGTTTTTCCTGCAACAGGCTCAGGTATACACAAAATGGGCTCAGAATTCCAGAATGGCTTCAGTTGGAAGGGACCTTAAAGCCCATCCAGTGCCCCCCCTGCCATGGGCAGGGACACCTCCCACTGTCCCAGGCTGCTCCAAGCCCTGTCCAGCCTGGCCTTGGACACTGCCAGGGATCCAGGGGCAGCCACAGCTGCTCTGGGCACCTGTGCCAGGGCCTGCCCACCCTCACAGCCAAGAATTCCTTCCCTATATCTAACCTGAGTTTTCCCTGCTGTTGATTTAGTTCTTCCCAGCAGAGGAAAGCTCAAGGAGCTGGATCTGGAGGAGGTAACCTCCCCAGCCGAAGGAAGGAGGACTTTCTAGAAAGAATGACAAACATCAAAACTTTCGCCAGTTTAGTAGCATTTTCCAAACTAATTTCACATGGCAGTGTCAGGCTCAGAGCACGTCACAGGCACCAGGATTGGAGTCTTAAAGGAAGCTTCAGGATAGTGGCACCACATGGAACCTGCACCTCTGCCAACAAACCCAGTGTGTCCTCAGATTTTTGGGGTGCTTTCCATGAGGATCGGGTTTTCCTCACAAATTTTTTTCCCCCCAAACATTACTGGAAAAAGGGAATTCTCTAAGCATGGAAGACAGCTTCAGATTGGAAGTGAAATTAGAATTTCTTTCTCCATTCAATTTGTGCCTAAGTGCAAACAGCATTTTACAACCACTCGGAATTTGGTCACATTTAGTGGCAGTTTCACATGACAAGTGCAAGGCCTATTCTTTGTCCAGAGTTTCCCTTGATAGGAATTTTTAAGCCCTTCCTGCAAAGAATTAGGACAGCAGAACATTTCAAAGCACAGGGCTCAGGGTTTGTTTGAGCAACCCCTGGAGCAGTGTTTGTTCCCCTCTGAAACAGGTGAGTCATTCTGCTTGATATTAAAAATATATTTAAAAATCCTCCCCACACACAAACCAAGCCTGAGGCTTATGATTAACGTGAGGTATTTCACCCATGTGGCTGGAGTGGGGCAACATTTTAAAAAAATAAAACCATATTCTTGCAATAGGAAGTATTTAATTTTCTTTATAATAGACAGTAGTGTTACCTCTACCTTTAACAAAGGGTTTGTTCTGCAAAAACTTATTCAGGGGCTTTGTTCTGAGAATATATATAAGTGTTGGCAGGACCAGTGACCCATGGAGCTATAATGCAGTGGGTTGCTATAAAACAGGGGAGAGAAATCCAAAGTTTTATTCTGGCAGCCTTAGTGGAGGTGAAATCAGGGAGTCTGAGAGTGGGAGCTGTGGGGATTTAGTAGGAAAAAATCCCCACTTGTAATTTTCCCATTAGGAAATATGCTGTAAAAACATAATTTTTAAAAGATCTGGAGGAAACCCTTACTTTTTCCCAATTTATTAAGGTTTTCCCTGCTTCACTTGAAAAGAGAAAAATGAGTTATTTCACATATTTCTTTTAAATGTTTTTTTCCCTGGAAAACATTTAAAAGTAGATTATTATGTTATTTTCTTAGGGAGAGGGTTTAAAAGTGAAAGGCTGTGTTTAAATGTGAAAAGCAAAACTTTTAAAAGCAAGATTGAAGCAATTTAAAATGTTTAAGGCTTCTAAAAAGCAAAGTACTCTCTTATATATGTAGTTTTTAAACTTCACTCGTTCTTGGGGAGAAGTCACTTCATTAAAAAGAGAAAAAGAAACATTTCTAGCAATTCTTACACCTAGATGCTTTAAAAAATGGGGTTTTTTTTATAAAGCCTTTCATTTTGAATTTAAAAATCCCATTTAACTGAAAAAAAAAATTACTTTCAGAGAAAAGTTGCCGTCGATAAACCCCAGATTTTCAATTAAGAAACTTCAAAGTTTGCTTAGTTTAACTATTTGGGGTATAAAATACAGAGTAGTGAAATTGAGGGTGGCAAATTTGTCATCAAAAATTTGCTAGAACCTCTGGACTTTTCCTTCCAGGCTATTTAAATACATTGCTAAAATATGAAAGCAGAAGGGTTTTCCTCAGAGAAATGTGAGTGAAATGTGAATGGTGACAAGGAGTGATGTTATAGGAGGTGCTGAACCTGCTTAATCATCTTTGGTTCGGGTTTTAACAGGCTTCATGAGGTTTTACTTATGTTTTTCCTGTTGTTTCAAAAGCAAACCAACGAGATTGAGATGGAGGTGGCCTAGATCAGGAGGATTTGTTTACCAAAGAGATGATTTTGCAATGCTGCGTTTCTCTCTCCCCTGATGTGTCTCTGATATCTCTCCATCTCCAGAAGAGTGCGGGTCTCAAAGAAAAAGGTGAATGTCCACTTTGCGCATCCTATTTTGTGCTAAACAGTATCTTAAACCCAGCGACGGTGGCAATTAAAATAACGAGATACATAAAAGACACCTGCTTTAAATAAATACAGTAATCTGCCCAAAGCTCCCTGAGTGGGTTGGTATTCAGCAAGAACCTGCAACAAACCCACCCTTAACAACATAATCATTAAAGAGCAGAACCCTTCCCTTCTAATCCCCCTCACACAGGACAACATGTGGATGTTAGCATATTTGGACTGCTTTGCATTCCTTCTTGCCTGCTTTTGAGAACATGCTACATTTTAAAACTTGTTGGGTTCTTTCATGTTTTATTTGACCCTATGTAATTGCATTCCTGAAGGAATAACAGGCTCCCACAGTGATTTATACCCTGTATTAAATGTCAGTTTTGAAGAGACACAGTTAGCAGTTTGGTTTAACCTCCTGCCTTCCTATGGAAGTTCAAAACTGAAGTGGAGCTCAGGATCCAAAGGGAAAAGTATTAAAAAAAAAAAAAAAACCCAAAAAAAAACAAAAAAAAAAAACCAAAAAAAAAAAAAAGAGAAAAAAAAGGGAAAAAGAAAATGGACTTAGAGGCAGCGTGGAATGAGATGTATGTGTTCCTGGCCCCGCACCTTTGGAAGCCACCGGAATGAGATTCCATAAAGCCATCTCTATTTTTAACTGTAATTTGTGTACTTCATGGCTGCCCTTGACCACTGGGGAAGGCTGTAAATTAGCCCTGTGAAAGGCTCTGCTCTTTCCAGGCAGAAACTGCAGCCTCTCCAACGAGGGGCCGGGACATTTTCCCTGCAAAGTCAACTGGAGCAACCACCAAACCAACCCCCAGTGGGTTTGGCTTGTGTCCCAAAAAGAAGGTCAGCAAAATAAATTGTCCTTGTAATTAAGAGCTGCTCCTTTGTTTTTATGTGTTTAACTGTGCATAAATAGCAAAGCAGGATAGGTATGTTATTACGGTTTTAAATATTTCATTCCCTTTGTAGACTTCCTTACGACACAGTTAACAACTGCTTAATCATACCTCATGACCTAATTAGGGGGGTTCAGTTAAATAAATCTTGATGTAACAGTATATTCTTGATGTAATGGTGCTCTGATGGCTGCATTTATGTACATTTGGGCATTTAAATGTAAAAGTAAATGCAGCCTATGGAGGACCTGACACAGGACTTTAATGATCATCATCTTTAGCATCGCTGGTGAAACAAGTTAGAAGGAGACTTATTTTAATCAAGAATACTGTACATACAAGCCTATTTCCTATACCCAGGAACTGAATATCCTGGTGAGCACTGCCTCTAACATACAATTTTAATGTTTCATTTCCCGTCAAGGAGATTTCACTGGAGCTGCTCCACAGAGGATTCTGTTTTCACACTGAAAGCAGGAGATTTGATCCATCAAACCTTTGCTCTGATTAGCTTTTCCTACGTATCTTTGACAAAGGTATTTCAATTTTGTATGATCAGGCCAGGGGAACATTGGTACTTGTTCTGACACAGGCAAATGACTGTAGTTTTCAGCTGAAGTAATTCAGGGCATTTCCACTGCCTTCTCCAGAGCCTCACTTGCCCATCAGATGAATGTGGAGTCCAGATCTGACCTGCTGTTTGCCAGGTGGGAAGGCTGACAGTGATCTTTTATTTCAAAGTGAAAAATAATGTAGGTGACAATGTTTCCTTAGGGTTGGATTTATCTTGCCCAAGACAGGTGTCTTAAAGTCATGGAATAATTTGCCCTCTGGAAATCCATCTCTCTGCTGGGTGTTCAGGAAGCTAAAATGACTGGCTCAGACGTGGGGCTGCCTCTCAGGTGGATAGGGTTAGGTAAGATGAATCCTGCCATGTGATGTGCACAAGGTATTGTGTATCAGCTCCCCGACTTGTAGATGTGCTGCCAGATCACTGTAAAAGGTTGTGCCTTGCTGGGAGGGGCCTGGGATAGGTTCTTCACCAGCTAAATCCAGCTGGAAGGTAAGAATTTTGTGTTAATCTGAGGGAACAAGCCCTTGGGGTGCAGTTAATATCTGGAGTATAGGACGAGATTTGCCTTTCATAGCTTCAGACAGCACAAGGAGAGATCTCTGTTCCTGCTCTTGAAATCCCCAAATGGTTTGGGTTGGAAGGGACCTTAGAGACCATCCCATTCCACCTCCTGCCATGGGCTGGGACACCTTCCACTGTCCCAGGTCACTCCAAGCCCAATCCAACCCAGCCTTGGACACTGCCAGGGATGGGGCACTTGTCACATTTTGGGATCAGTGGAGGCAAGCAGCCCTGTCTAATGGGATCGTTCCTGATGATTTGGTCAGTCCAAAGTCAGAGGATCAAGTCTCACAGGTGGACACTTGTGCTTCATGGATGGTGATGACGTAGGGTTTTACCCTGGGTGTAAATCTGTCACCCTCCCTGGGGGGTTGATGGAAGCAGGAGGTTACCCAATATCAGAAAAAAAAAATAAAATCTTAAATCAGTGTGAGTAGAGAAAATCAATTCCTAGTCAGCATCCATATATCAACATGATTGCACTTAATGGCATCCAGCCCTACAGACAATACTTGGTCTAAGTAATAATAATTAGGAATTAGATAGCTTATTGAGGACTATGTCCTGAATTTCTCAAATATTTTCAAAAATATTACTATTTTTCAGACATTTGAGACTCTAAAAGCTGAAACACCAGCAGATGGAGACAAACCCTGTTATCAGACCAGCCCAGTCGAGCAGGACTTGTAGGATTCACAGCTTTTCTATAGGAAGATGAGTTGTAGACCTGAAGGAAGAACTCCTTTTGTGAAATGTTGAGTTTTATTGTTGTCTGCACATGTTTAATAACATAAACTTAGGGAGAAAAGAATTTCTCTTAAAAAAAAAAATCTCCTGGTACCGTTCTAAATGTTTATTTGGCCTGAAATAAAATGTTCCATTTATTTTTGGTAGGTTACATATACATGGAGATGTGTGTATGCACAAACCACTTTAGAAATGCAGTTATGCCAACAGTTTCAAAAATTCATTTCAGATGAACAATCAGAACATTTGTAAAAAGGTTCGTACAAATACTCTTGCCTTTTTCTAATTTTATTTTCTTCCTTTTTATGGAGGGTAAATTTCAGCTGGGCTTGGCACAAGAAACTTTTAGGCATGAGCACTCTAAAACTGTGTTTTCAGGTGACTGGGATAGCTATTTGAAACATTTTAATCAGATTGAGTTATAATGGTTGTCCTGAAGTACGATGGCGACACAGACCTCCACAGGTAAGATCATTTATTGCCATTTGAAAATACATTAGCATAATGAAGAAACTGCATCATAAAAACTTCGTTAAGGTGTAAATGGCAGAAGATATTGTGCCTCACATTGGCTAATTTTGCTTTGCAGATGACACACAATAAAGTCAAAAGTGGATCCAGAACCCTTTTGCTTCCATGAAATGCCAAAAGAAAACATTTCCTTGCTGTCCATAGCATCTTCTCTTCACTGGCCAGAGGTTGGTTTTCTACTCCATTGTCCTTCGTGTGGGAGGTGAGCTGCAGGGTTGACACAACTGATATGAGCAGAGCTGAGATTCAAAACCTAAACCCAATCCCTGCTGTGGGGCTGATGGTTGTGGGGCTGTTGTCTTAACTGGAGGAAAGCTCTTGAACGGAGTGCAGAGATGTCATTTTAAAGCATGAGCCACAACAGAATACACGTGCTGGGGAACAGGGCTGTAAAAACCATCCTTTAATTAATTGTCCAAATAGAAATTAATGTGGATGCCTTCAAATGCACTGCAGCTATCGATAAAACAAGCAGTAAAAATCTCTGGGAGGGCTCAAGAAAGATTTTCTCTTTCTTTTCTTTGGAACAAATGTACTTTTGATCATTTTAACCGGTATAAGTATAGACCAGTAGTAAAAGGGGCAGAGAGGACACTGAGAGTTGATCTATCCCTCTGCCCCAAGGCAAGATTTGCCTGGTCTGAGCCATTCCTGGTGACTGGAGAGTCTGTAGCTCCATGACTAATTTACTCCAGTTCTCACCTGTCCTTCCTCTTAGGAAACGTGTCTAATGTTTGACCTATATCCTCCTTGCTGCAATTTAAACCCATTATTTCTTGCCTTATACCCAGTGGACACGGAGAACAATTTATTACCTTCCTATCTGCAACAACCTTTTACATAGTTGAAGGCTGTTATCATGTCTCCCCCTCAGTCTTTTCTTCTCTAGACTAAACAAACCCAATTCTTTCAATCTTTCCTCATAGGTCATGTTTTCTAGACCCCTGATCATTTTTGTTATGGAAATAAACATCCTTTAAATCAAATTCTGTGAATCAATCTTGTGTGGAAAGGAAGGGAAACAGAGAGGTTAGAGTCAGCATTGGGAACAGGAATCTGGTGGTGAAAGAAGTGAATTTTCTGAGGTCTACTGAGAGTACAGCCTTCCATTCTTCTTTGGGTTTAGGAAGTGTATTGAGCACAGTCTTCTTTCCCCAACTTTCCTGGGAAACTCTTTAATGTCTTTGCTATCAGAAGGAAGACAGTATTTCATTTCCACAGGCTGTAGGGAAAGTGGTCTCTGGGAAAGCATTGAGTAGGGTACCAGAGAGAAATTAAAAACTGTATGGTATGTCCTTCATGCAGACTTTCTAAAATCAACTTGCCTGCAGTGATACTAACCCTTGTTCTCCAACACGTGATGTAGGTCATCCCCAAAAAGTAGTTTAAAAAGGGATCATAACTCCTGGACATTTAATGCAATCACAGACTCAGCACAGAAGATGCTGATGAGTTTTTGGTTGTAAATTCTCCTTTATTGCATGGGCTGCTCAGAGAACATGGGAAATACCAGTGCATCCATTTCAGCTGCAAAAACCATCCCAGGCATTATCGTTAGAGGGATATCCTGGGCCCTTTTCCTTTGTATCAGTTTTGATGTTGAGAGAAGGTGGATCTGATGCCTCTTACAAAAGTTTCATCTATTCTGCAGAGTCACTATGAGCTGGATCTTTGCACAGAGGAATCAGGGAGTTAAGAGGATCACCAACTTAAAAACCGGATCCAGGAGAAGTTCCCTGTGTTATCCTCCTTTCCATCCTTAAAACATCAAGGGCTAGGCTGAGGTTATTTTAGGGTGTTTATCTCAACCTGGGATTGGGGAGGACTGTGCTGCTGGTGCTGCTAGGCAAGCACAGCCTGGAGCAGCCTTTTTTTTGTGGTGGTTCTCATGGTGGATGCATCGAGTCACGACTTCCCTGTTCCTCAGAGGCAGGTGTGAAGCTGCGGTAAATCTAGTTTCAGATCAAAGACTCTGAAGCCACATGATGTAAAGCATTCAAACAATCACTTTTCTTTCCAAAAAATATTCTTCTGAAGGCTTTATGCTGGGTTCAGATATCACCTGTCTTCCCACAGGCTGTATAAATAGGAAAGCCAGCAGGAGGACCAGGCTGCGTGCTTTGGCAGTTGAGAGAAGTGGTGTGTGCTCACATCTGATCCACATTCCTCACTAATGGCCGTGGCCTCACTGTTCAGCCTGCAGAACAATGAATCTACAAACAGGGGACAGCATAAAATTTTATAGAGAGCTGCAAGTCCAAGAGCATCTGAAGCTGAGTGCACTGATGCACCTTGTAAAAGAGTTCAGGAAGATGTATTAGGAGAGACAAGTTTCAGTCCTTTTGGAGGAGATGCAGACAAGGTGAGAGGTTTCCTGTTAGCTAGCATGTGTTTTGTGAAGAAACTTCCTGGGAAGAACACTAATTTGACCTGTCAGACACATTACATTTCAGGCCTTGTCTGATCGAGATAGCTGAGGGTTCTAACACTTTAGCAGAGGTCCAAAACAAACATGGTGCAGTGAAAAAAAGGGCATTTTGCTTTATGCAGTTTACTGGGAATGTTCTTCCATTTGCTACCTGACCCAAAGGTAAAGGCTCACTTGTCTTCCAGAGCCAGACTCATCCTCTGAGCAAAGTGAAGGAAGCCAGGGACAAAAATTTGGCTCAAGTGAGACACTTTTGCTGTTAAGATGGCAGTAAGCACATCCATTCCAAAAAGGAGTTTTAGTTTGATTAGACTGATCATCCTGATGGGACAGTGTTGCAGTATTAGCCAAGGAAAGGTTCTGGTTTTAGATATTCTTATTTTTACAAATATCTAAGAAACTCTTCCCTCAGCTAGTGGTAAATAGTGTTGTAACAGAATCCGTCTTAAAGCCACTAAAGACAGGCTTCCAGCATCCGATCCGATACTAAAAGTTGCACTTTTGAGATGGTCTCCATGTAATTTCTCCCATATGGGCCCTAAAACCCCAGATGCTCTAGAAGTGTTTAGGGCCCTGTAGGAGACAAGGCCATCATTAATTAGCAAAGACCCCAAGCACATGTTTAACTTTAAGCATGTGCTTTTCTTTCCCAGGAGTCCATAGAATTAAGGACTTTAAGTGAATGGGTTTAGGGATATGCTTAAAGCTAAGCATGTGTTTAGTTGCTTTCTTGTGCTCTGGCTCTATTTGTTTTTACAGGAATAAGAGAAATGAAAGATCTTATTACAGATCAAACACAAATAAATGTCCAAAACACAGCAGGGAGGCTTTAGGTCTTGGTTTGGAGCCCAGTGAAGTCAATGGAAAAACACCCCAACACCTCAGCGGACTTTGGAGCAGAGTCCTCAGAGGATTCTTGAAGAGCCCACTGCAGAAACCTGTTGAATGCCTCATGTTTCCCTGCAAGGTTCCCTTATCTTGTATCCAGATGTTGCTAACAAGGGTTTTTATTAGCTGCTGAGAAGTACAAGGGCAGCAGTTTTTCAAGTCCTAAAATCATGCACATATAGATGAAATAGAAACAGTGTGCTCTGCAGTAGCGATTGTGGTCTGTGGAGCTGTGAGTGCATTTCAAAAGTTCCCCAGTTCTTATTATAGAATGCTAGAATAGTTTAGGTTGGAAGGGACATTAAAGACCATCTTGTTCTACCCCCTGCCATGGGCAGGGACACCTTCCACTATCCCAGATTGCTCCAAGCCCTTTCCAACCTGGCCTGGAACACTTCCAGGGATCCAGGGGCAGCCACAGCTTCTCTGGGCACTCTGTGCCAGGGCCTCCCCACCCTCCCAGGGAGGAATTTCTTACTAATCTCTAATCTGACCCTGCCTTCTGTCAGTTTAAAGCCATTCCCCCTTGTCCTGTCACTCCATGCCCTGGTAAAAAAAACATGTCTTGGTCCAACTGATCTCAAAGTGTTTGCTCTCGCTTTCACGCAGTGCAGTGAGGCAAGTGTTGTCACACAGTTCCTAGGGAAAATGTTGCCTCTTTGTAGAGGGTGAGGTTTACACAACAGGAAGAGCAGGTTCCTGTGAATAGCATTTCTCTTTACTGCCTTTAGATCTCCACAGTGTGCACAGCAACACCTGACTTACTCATTTGGATTCTCCTTTTAGCCGTGCAGGGAAATAGCCACTGCTCGAGAACAATCTGATCTATTTTTGATCTCCATTTCAGGATGACGCTGAAGATGTCTCTGTTTGATCAGCTGAATTTCCACCCATACAGCTGGATTTGGATCCTTTGGTTCAGGCTAGAGGTTTCCTTATTTCTTCAGAGACTGCCCTAGCCAAGGTCAGCAGAACTGCCTGAGCCACCAGCCATTACCCAGCAGGGAAAATGATCATGTGCTGTCTTGCCAGGCTTGTCATGAAGGCAGGTGTCATTAGAAGGTGTTTCTGCCTCCTCCTCTTCCTCAGAAGTCATTTGGGTGCCAGCAGCAGAGCCATGGGACAAGCTTTGCCCGAGCTGGGGAGCAGAGTGCCCACCACGGGTCTCTGCAGAATTGGTAAGCAGTGCACACTTGCTGAGCTGATGGTGCCTCCTGTGCTTTGGTTACCTGTGTTTACGGGGTCAGGCTGACACTGATGGGCAGGGATGTGCCATGGCCACATCAGAGCACCGGGCCAGAGCCTCGGGAGGCTGGCTTGGCTGTCAGGACGTGCTGATGTCACCGCACTGCCTGTGTTTGCTGGGGCAGAGTGACACTGATCCACCACGGTGAGTTATGGTCACACCTTCATTTGGCTCTGTCACTCCAGGCCTTGCTTTCCCACCGATGAAAAACTTCTCGTGGTATCCGCTGGGATTAACTCTGGGGTTTGGTGTGCTGGGAAAGGGTCCTGGACCAACTGCAGGCACAAGGGAGTCGTAGTGTTCATAATAAAAGAGAATAAAGTGATATTATTTGCAGTGTGGATGCCCACTGGGTGAGCCTCACAAAATACCTTTGATGTTTTATTCATGTTTGGCATCTTGATCTTTCATTGAGGTCTCATTTTAAGAAAACCTGCCAATATTCACCAAATTCCGGTGCAGAAAATGCAAAACCAAAGTGTTGGGCCTGCTCTTTCTCCTCCTCCAAGGCTCAGAAAATGCAGTGAAAAGGATTCAAAGCATTTTTTCCAATAACACTAAAAAAGAGTGTGGCTTTTAAATATGCATTTCTGTTGAGTGCCAAGAGTTGTCCTTTTCTTTCCAGCCATTTCACAGAACTGGAAGACACAAATCAGTAGGTAAATGTTTAGTACTACAAGTCTAATTATTATTTCTACTTTTCTCATTATTATGACAGGAAACACTTTTTACTTGTTCTCTGGAAGAATTATTTATTCTACCTAGTCCCTGTCTTTAATTTTTGTAGCCCCCTGAACAGAATCTGCAATCATTTGTAGCATTAAAAAAACCCCAAACCACCCCTTGGCTTGAAAGGAAAATGTGAACTTCTTCAACGAGGACAAAAATACTTCTGTTGCTTAAACGTAGGTAATTAGACGGAGTACTTTCTCCAAAGTAAACCCTGACAATCTAACAATAATCTTTGGCTTTTGCACCGCATGGAGTTTCTCTTACATTGTTAAATGCATTCCATGTTTCAGTAAATGACACCAGGCTCACCAGCAGTGAGTGAGTGATTAGTTTATCATCCTCTTAGTGCAGCCATCTAGATCTTTAACTCTTTAAACAGTGGCATTTAAGTCTTGAGAACACCCAGGATCACGCCTGAGGCTTTAGACATTCTCACTTCAAGCAAATCTTGGATATTGAGTGAAAATGAAGATAAGAAAGTAGGTGCTTGCATTCTGATTACACTTTAAACAAGTCGGGTAAGGTAAATTGCAAATAAACACTTTTTTTTTTAGGGTTTTATTTTTTGTTTTTTGGTTTGTTGCTTTTTTTTTTTTTAAATTTAGAGGAAGCCAGTTCCTCTTTCCTGGGACCACTTACGTCATTAGGTGCCTGAGCAGCATAAAATTACAGGGAGAAAATCTAACAGCATACAAAGAGACTGAAAGGTGACAAATCTACATTTCCTAAGATCCAGGGATGTGGAGCAGGTTTTTTTTGGCTGGATTTACAATTCATCTCTCACAGGGCAGTAGAATGAACAGTTGTACAAAAGATTTTATTATGAGAAAAAAAAATTATGTGAGCTGGAACATACTGTGCCAATTCTCTCGTGCTGAAATCTTGCTCTAGCAGGGAAGTTTAAGTACATAAAACCTGGAAGCAACAAAAGCCTTTGGAGAATGAAGAACCTCTACTTTGGAAAAGAAAGGTGCAGGAGGATTTTCAGACAGAAGGGAAAGACTTTGACCTGTGAGCTGCTGCTCAGCATCATGGATCTCCATCTATCATCTGATCCTGCTCAGTAACGCGAGCCAGATCACTGTGTGTGCCCTCTGCCATGGGAGACATGGAGCTGCTCACCCCACAGCCACAAAGCTCTTTGGGAGCTCTGTTGCTGGGAAGAGTTTGAAATGTATGAACAGAGCATTTACACGCCCCAAGCAACAGAACAGAGCCCAGCCTTTAGTTAGGTCTTATTTTAAAAATGCCTTTTGTACACTGCTGTGTTTTTGGGTTTCATTTGGGGTTTGAGGATTTGGGGGGTTTTGGATTTGGGTTTGTTTGTTTATTTGTTTGGTTTTGGTTGGTTTGTTTGTTTTCTTGTTTGTTTGTTTCAGACTGGGCATTGAGTTTTGTTGGTTTGGGTGAAAGGAGTTTTTGCCCAGCTAGGCAAGGATGATGCTGTGTGGAGAGGGAAGGGTGAGGTAAATTCTCTGTATTCTGGAAAGGGTTGAGAGTGGATTGTGAGATATTCTGAGACACTGGAGCTGTGCACCTCCTGCAAGCACAGGCACAGTGTTTGTGTCTCCAAAGTTCTCGTGACTCTTGCTCAGCCCCCAGGTCACAGCCATTCTCAACCCTGTAGATACCTTCAGGAATCTGCTTCCAGTCCCTCTCCTCCAGCGGAAAACCTGATGGAAGGGATCCAGTTGTGCCACCTAAGTCAAGGCACCTCCTGTGGTGGTCTCATCCTGAGCTCCTGGTGGCTTAACAGTTGGGGAACCTGTGAAAAAGGAATGGTGGCTGCTCTGGGGGCAGCCAGTGGTTCCAAGACAGGGAAACAAATCACACAAAAGCTTTGCAAGTCCAAACTCTCCTCATGGCACTGCCCTGAGAGAGATTCCGTCAATCTAACCTTGCTATTTTGTGCTTTGGGTCTATGGCTTGTCTCCACTATCCCTGACTCAAGTCAATACTCTTGGACTCTATGTCTTCTTCGACCTTCTCATTTTGTCCTCTGCTCTGCAAACATCTGTCTTAATCCACCTAATTTTTATCCTGCAGTCCCTGAAGCCCCAACAGCACTCAGCTTCTCCTCAGCCTGGGCTGGAGGGGATGGGCACCAGGATTCCTGCCCCACTTGGCACCTAAGTCCTGTGTAGGGAAAGAGTGATGAAAGATGAAGTGACTTGCTGAGGCCTCTGAAGACGGGACAGGTGACCTTTTGGCAGCCATGGGGTTACCTCAGCGCTGGGTCTTTGTGAGGAACAGTTGTGAGCTGATGCCAGTTTTACAGATGACGTCGCACATTTGCTTTTTGCAATATTTCTTCGAATTGGGGTGTGGTGCTGCATACAATACCTGGTTCTGAGGCTTGCTCCTCTATCAGGTGTGTGTACAGAGGGTGGGAAAAGGCAGCAGAGTCAGCAGGACAGAGGTGGAACCAGCAGGAATGCAGGGTGAAACCAGGGCAACAAACAGCTCCTCAGGGAAACTGCTCTGACTTAGCTCTGCTTTCCTGGACGCAAAGTGGAATTCCAGTGTGGAACTCCAGTGTGGAACTCCAGTGTGGAATTCCAGTGTGGAATTCCAGTGTGGAACTCCAGTGTGGAACTCCAGTGTGGAACTCGTGTGTCCAGGGGGATGCTACTGAGAGGTACCAGCCTTATGCTAATTCCAGATCCTGCACAAGTAGATACTACTGGTTCAGACCCTCCATCCTGAGACTTTTGTTCAAAAATCCAGTTTTAAGCCTATTTCTCTTCTCGTTTGGATGGTGCTGTGCTCTTGGCAGATGCATCACTCTGGGTTGTCATTGCAGGCCTGTCATGACACCTTGGTGCCTCTGGCTCCAGTCCTGTTTTCTAGAATTGCACTTGGCCTTGCCTTGGCCCTTTGCCCAGACTGAATTTGCCTTCTTGGTTTTCACTTCTTTCCCATATCGGTTTTCTCTCCTGTTCTGTCTTCCTGCTGATCCTCTGGGCTCTGGCTCTGTAAACCCTCTGCCCAGGTGGACCCTGTGGGGGTGAGCACCCCATCACTTCCAAGGCCCCTAAATATGTCAGAGAGAGAGATGAGATATCTCCACACTCACTCCTTTTTGCCATTTCACTTCTTTTCCTCTTCAAACTGACTTTTAGATATTCCCTTCCTAAAAGTGCCTCTTCTCCCCCTTCTTTTTTTTTCTTTTTTGAGCCAGCTCCTCAGTTTTATCCCTCTGTAAGCTATCTGGTGGCTGGTATTTTAGGAAATAGAAAGGCTGCTTTGCCTGTGGGATGGGACACGCACGGAACGCACGTACGACGCTGGTTTGCCCACATCGTTTGGATAAGGTATCAGAGAGGACAGACTGTCTTTGCATTGAAACCTGCAGGTCAAGAAATTGGCCTCCCTTCACTTCACAGGCCACGTGGCTGCCAGCCAGTAATGTAAAGCCCTGATGAGTATTTCTGGAAAATGCTGGAAACTCACCTCTGACTACAGTGTGTTTAATCTTTAGTTTCTAGGCATATTCAGTTTTGCTGCTTCTTCCCTTCTTCCTCCTATCCTTCTTTTTTTTCTTCTTCTTCTTCTTCTTCTTCTTCTTCTTCTTCTTCTTCTTCTGTGGGTGACAGGTGAATCACAGGTGTCTCTCTCCAATGACAGGGCAGCACAAATTTTTTTCCATGTGCTGTAAGTGAAAGATCATACAGTCTCCGTGTCATCACTCTTCCAATACTTTCCCAGGGCTTGGAGTCCCACTAAAATTATTTGAAAGCCATTTTTTTGTTTGTTTGTTGGGTTGGAAGCTGAGGACCTGTTCAGAAGTAATGTTTATCTTTTATTTATTTCTGAGAATGGTGCAAAATGCTCTGGTTCTTCCAGAATGGAGGCTCTAACCTGCTTTTAATTTGAATTACCTCCTTTCCCCATGTTTTTTAATTACTCTTCACTGTTTAATGCGCTCTTAACAACTTGGATAAAGTAGATTCCCGATGATTCAGCCACTGTCACAGAAGCACAAAGCTGAACCTAGACCTTCTGAAGTCCAAATCAACTCCTTCATCTCTGGGACAACCTTCCTTTAGGCATCTCAGTACTTGCAGCTCTGCACCAAATCTATCGCCTTTGAACTTCCCATGTTGCTAAAGGCCTCCTTTGGGCTGCTGAGTCAGTGTCTGTGCACGATGGAAGCAGGGAAAGGGAAAAAAGATAATTGCTTATGTAGAAAAGAGCCAAAATTGAAATCAGGTTTCCCTGGTGTTGACACAAACTGCACCCCTGCTCAAGTACTTTTGGGTCATGGCTGTTTGGGAGAGAAGGTGGGCTTTGATTCTGCTTTCAAGTGTTTTGTGTTGCCCCAGAACGAAGCTGAGCAGGTAACAGTAAGTAAGAATGTCTCTAATTGAAAATAAACCCAGCCAACACCTCGCTCGTTAGCTCACTTGATCAATAATGGAACAGAGAGCCTTGCCCTGCTGGGCTGGGGTAGGTCCTGCTGAAAGCTTTGGCAGGAAGGACTGCAGCTGTGTCAGCTTTAGATTGGATGTTAGGAAAAGGCTCTTCTCCCAGAGGGACTGCCCAGGCTCCCCAGGGAATGGGCACAGCCCCGAGACTGCCACAGCTCCAGGAGTGTTTGGACAGGGTGGGATTGTTGGGGTGTCTGTGCAGGGCAGGAGCTGGACTGGATGATCCTGTGGGTCCCTCCAGCTCAGGATATTCTGTGAGAGCATGAGCTGGAGCCTTTCCCTCAGAAACCATCCTTTCAGTGTCATGTGTCTGTGGGAGGCTCATGCTCTGCTCACACACACCCTGTGTAAGTTTAATCAGTGAGCACTTTCTAAGAATGATGATTAATTGTGAGTATTCACCTTGTCACCAGGCAACTGGTACAAACGAGCCCCACCAGTTTGTCATTGCTGGAGATGGAGGCCACAGGGCATAGCCATGTTTCCCAAGAGATTGTCCCTCTTGGATCCTGGGCAGGATCCTTCCTCTCTGCTTTCAGGTGAGGATGTTCACATTAACAAACTCAAAATTCATCCATGTGCTGACATTTCCCAGCACTTGGTATAACACTTACAAGTAAAGTCCTTTGCTGTTGCAAAAAATCCAATAGTGCTCACGTGAATTATTTCTGCAGCAGTTGTCCTGCACTGCTTATTTACACCTTGTAGTAGTGTTTGAGATCCTTAAAGCTTCTGCTGGCAGCAGATCTCAAGCTGCAATTAAGGGACAAAGACAAATGTCAGCACCCTGGAGGTGCTACATGGTTGTGTGGAATTACAGATTTGGGCAATGAGGGAGAGCAAAATATCAGTCACAGCAGAACTCAGACAAAGCCACATCTCAGGGCTAGAGTGGTTTGTAAGGTCAGGGAGCTGCCAGCCCTGCGCTGCTCTCCAAAAGCCTTCACGATTCATCAGATCCCAAAAGAATCTGCTTATCTCCAGTAGCCACATGGCTGGACAGAGCTCGTTAGGAGAATGATGGTCTCATTTAGGTACCAGCCACAATTGCAGAGCAGGAGGAATGAGTTCTTTGTTTTCTGGAGGTCCTCCTTTCTTCTCAGGGATGAGGCTTTGATGGAATGGGGAGCAGCACAGTGCGGAAGCAAATGTGGGCTAAAGGCAGCGATTCTTTCCAAAAGCTGGATGAGATCAGCACATGTTCTTCTTGTAACATCCCTCGAGGAAACCCATTGATGTGGAGATGATTTTACAACAGATGTGTTCCTAACACAGCTCAGGGGAATTTTAACAACAGACCATTAAAAGGGCTCTCCCTTTATTTTATGAGTTGCGTTGCTGAAGCACTTCCCTAATCATGGAATCTTAGAAATGTTAAGGTTGGAAAAGACCTCCAAGAGCATTTGTTCCAACCTTTCACTGATCACCACCTTCCCAAGCACACCAGAGCACTGAGTCTCTTCTTGAACACCTCCAGGGATGCTGATTCCATTCCTTCCCTGGGCAGCCCGTTCTCATGGAATTCTTCCTGAAAGACCCACACCTCCGAGTTTTGAGGCCCGGCATCCCTAAAGGAACAATATTTAGCAGCAGAGACCTCACACTCTCACAGCAGAAGACAGACAAGTGTCTGGGCAGCAAGGGGTGACATTTCTAGCCTTGCTCACTCTTGGGCATCTCTGAAAAGTGACAAAGTGAATGAGTCAAGTAACAGCAACTTAAGATTCACCCTGCGTGGGACAGCCAACCTTTTAATAGCATTCTCAAAACAATAAAAATCATCCTTAAAATCTTAAAAATAGAAAAGAGCAGACAATCCTACTGTTTCGACTGCCATGTGTCTGATTACCAAAGACTGCCTTTTTAGAACTGCATTATTTTAATGTTCCCACACAGTGTTTTTGTAGGGATTTGTTAAAAAAAAAACAAACCCAAACCCAGTTTGGAATAAAACAGCAGTGCTGAACCTGATTCTCCTCTCAGCTCAGGAGTGGTACTAGACATGGTCCTGACACCTCGGCAGAGACACTTTAATGTAAAGCAGAAATAAAGTCCAAGCTGGGCCCAGTTCTGTGTTTTAGGAGAAGTATGAATTTATTTATTTATTCAAGAGGAGGCAGAAAATTCTGGTAGAACAGGCCAGCTCTGAAGCACTCAGAGAAATCATGAAAAATCTCAGAGTGGTTGTAAAAAATGTTCCTTTCGCCATTCAAGCAGCTGCACTTGTTTTTACCAGTCGGCTCTTTAGTGAAGAGCTGCTTTGGAAAACACAATCCCTTGGAGTTGTTTGCTCAGTTCCCTTTGTTTTAATTGACAGGCATAGGCAGTTGAAAGGGAAAGATAGGAGGGAATTGATCTTAGCACACTTATGGGCATCTCCTCCTGTAATTCATGTCACTAAAATGTCTCTGGCATAGGCATTTATTTATTTATTTATGGTTTTAGGCTTGTTTCTGCTCAAGCACAAATCTAGTGAGGCAAGTTTTTTTTTTCCTCTTTTTTCTTTTTTTTTCTTTTTTTTTTTTCCTGAGGCAGGTTGTTTGCAAACTTTAGAGCCCAGAAAGGTGCAGCTGCTCTAAAAATAACATAGGATGCAAGAACTGGTTTGGGAAGGTCTGAGTCCAGAGGCATCTCCTGAAATGCTGCCATTAGAGAAGTTTCCCTTGTAAACAGAGCTGGCCTAATTTCTAGAGGTGCTGAACATCGACATGCAGTGCTCGCTGGTAGGTCCTGAGCACACCAAACCTGAAAATGGGTCAGATGTGAGCGGCTGGGATTTTATCAGGAACACGTCTGGGCAAACCCACAATTATCGGGTTGAAACAAAAGCGAGCAAATAATTTCCCCTCAGCTACTGACCCCTCCGAGCAGAGCTGGGCACTGGGGCTCCAGGACACCTGCCAGCCCCTGGGCTTCTTGCTGCCACCAACAAAGTCTGCTGTCACAGCCAAGGTCTGCCCATGAATGACCCCTTTGTCGGGCCAGGCTGTGCAGGGTGACATCCCCAGCACCTGGTGCTTTGCTTCCAGAGGTGACCAATGGTTTTGCTGTCCAGTGCAGAGATTCCCAGAAGGTTTTTCACAGAAGACAGAGAGGAAAAAACCTGGCAGCAGATCCCTAAGTAGGGCTGGGACTGGGTCACAGGCAAGACCCCCACTGTCACCCGTGCGAGGTGTGATCAGGGGAGCTGAGCCTTGCGCTGAGTGGAGACACAACGTTCTCTGGTTTTGATGTGCTGGATCTTTAATGTTGCATCCACCGCTGAATTAAGCAGTGTTTGCTTTTCAAACCTTCCACATTTGTATTTCTAGCTCTGTTTTGGCATCACTTTTTTGGTTGGAATATATAACACACTGGGTTGTTTAGTGTGCCTGGACCGAGTTCAGCCGATGTGTAACTCCACGGGCTGGAGCAGAAGCTCCGTTCAAGGTGAATTACGCTCTATGGGGCTGAGGAAATACAGCTTCTGTAGAAAGGCAGCCCAGCTCCTTTAGTAAATGCTACACTATTTCCATCCATGGTTATTCCTTTGTGGTTTGGGTTATGTATTTACATTTTACGGAATAAATACTACAGCTTTCCCCATGACTAACACTTCTTAGTAACCAAGGAGCTACTCAAATACGCTCTTGCCTCCTACGAGAGCCCAAACCACACTGCTCTGCCCTCGCTCTCTGGCCCCAGCTGGCCACCTCCTCACACAGGGGCACGGTTAAACACTGTTACATAAGCAATTTTTGGGATCTCAGCTTAATGGGATGGCTCAGGAGGGCAGGGACTGCGTGCCGTGCGACTGAATTCCTCAGGGACAAACATTTGCAGCATGGCCGCTCTCTGATCCTAACAAAACCCGAGTGAGGTCTTCAGACAAAGAGAGGAACATATCCCACGAACGGGGAGCCGGTTGCTTTTCCCAGTCCAGAGGTCTATTTTAGGAACAGTGCTATACAGGCCCTCATGTAAACTTTGTTTATAGACTGGAGTATTTTCAATGAAAATGTTATTTAACTTTAAAAAGTTGCACAGCAGCTACTCCCAAAATTGTTTTTCCTTGTTAAGAATAACACACAGTGTGATACATTTGAAATGGCGATAGCAATATTTCACAAATTTTGATGGATTCATAGTCCAAATACCTTGCTAACAGATGTTTCTTTTAAACTCAGAGTGGTATAGGAATAACTCAGAGATATTACAGTGTCAGCACTGCCTTTTATCTGTGCGTGTCCTTTCGGTGACATCCCTGGGCTTTTCTAATGCATGGGTCAGGTCTGAGCTAAAAAAAAAAAAAGTGAAATATGAAAAGAAGGCATCTGCGATGGTGTGTGAGCTCTGGGGCAGCACAGGGAGGACGCCCAGGCACTGGTGTGGGTTTGCTGTGCTCAGGCACAGTGGCCCCGTGGTTTGTGGCCACGGTCATCGTTTCTGAGCTGGTTTTTGGTTGTGGTTAATTGATGAGCTTAGGAGTTCCCATGGCCACATCTTTTGGTCTCATAAATTAACTGAGTGCTCTCACTGCGGGTGACAGTCTGCCCAACACAAAGGGATACCCCAGCAGGGCAAAGGGACAGGATTTTAATGCCCTGGTGGAGCTGACTTTATTTATCATGGGGTCACTCAGTCCCCTCGGTCCCCAAAGTATGTGGCATTCATTGCTCTTCACTGGGGGGTCTTTCCCCAAAACTGTCTTCTCCACACCTTGTTCATACATCACCCCCAGTATGTTAGAGGATCACAGAATATCCTGAGCTGCAAGGAACCCACAAGGATCACTAAGTCTTACTGCTGGCCCTGCACAGGACAGCTCCAAGAATCCCACCCCGTCCTGTTAATGTGTGCAAATGGCAAACCAATCTGTCCCAAACCCCCACCTGGGAGCAGCCTCAAGCCTTGGGAAGCCTGGTTCTTATTCCCAGCCCAAAAGTGGCCTAGTGCAATGCTGGGGTTGAACTGCTGGGCATGGGAGCATCCTTCCTCCCGGAGACCTCTGTCCGTACCTCTCCGGAGCCGCCAGCCATCCGCAGCCCGTTCGGGCCTGGGCAGGCGCCTGCTGCACACCTTGGTGGGGTCCGGGACCCGGCCCGGTGGGAAGGGGGCGAGAGCTATTCAGGCAGCCAGGGAGAAGGGTGAGAAAATCTGGAGGGCTTGTGGGAACCCAGGGCAGGCAGTGGGGATTACCCCCGGCGCCGGCAGCAGGTTCCCAACCCCCGGGAGGGGACCCTGGGGCTGGTGGGTGTTGCGAACACAGGAGAAACCCGCATGTCCCCTTTCCCCGGGCAGCTGCTGCTCGTTCCCAAGCTCTCCCTGCCTTCTCCTCGGGGGAGACAGCCGCTTCCCGAGCCTCCCTTCCCAGCGCGGTCCCTCGGGGCGCCCCGCGGTGCCCGCTCCCCGCCGGGGACCCGCCCGGGCCGTGCGGGGCGGGACGGTCCCCGGGGATGCACCTGAGCGGCGCGG
>VZRL01006822.1:175797-227179 GCA_013397895.1 Origma solitaria
AAAAGATATCTGGAGCAGTTAAATATGTGTTAGCTAATAGCTACCTGTGCTGTGTCCTTGCTAAATTGCTTCCGAGCAGGAAGGTGATTGGAGCCGAGCAGGTACAGTTGGAGGTATCCAGGGCCTTGAAAACCCTGCCTCAAATGCATTGGAGGGGCTGTGTTTGGCTTGGAAAATCGGGAGCTGTGCCTGGGCTGGGTGGCGTGGGGCTCGTGTCCTCGGCCAGGGTGGGAGTGGGAAGGGCCAGCAGGGCAAGGGTGCATGATGCTCTTTTCCTTTTTTTTTTTTTTGTTCTTCCTTCTTTTCCTTTAATGATTGAAGCTTTCCAACCCTCCGAAAGGGGCAGCTTAGTTGAAACCAATAAAAACCGGAGCGGAAAGCTTGCCAAAAGCCTTGGCTCCCTGAAGAGTGCAGGTGGAGAGAGGAGATGAGAGCGGCGGGGGGGAGGCCAGCGTGGCCCCGTGGTTCTCTCGGAAAGAAAAAACCCAGCCCTCGACCTCCTCTGTGCCAGTGAGGCTTTCCCACCGCTCCATCCCAGCAGTGTTCAGGGTCCCGTGTGCTGCTGGGGTGTCTCCAGGTGCTGGGGGGTCCTGCCAGGTCCCAGCACCCCACGGAGGAGCGATGGGTGTTGGGTCTCCGATGGGTGTTGGGTCTCCGGGGCCCCCTCGGCCCCGAGCTGACACTCTCATTCCTGCCTTTAGAAGGGAAATGTGTGGCCTGGGGCATCGGCGACCTGCTGCCTCCCCTTTGATGCCTGCATATCAGACATAGCCGTGCCAAAGAAAGAATTTCATTTTGAAGTGGCATCAGCTAAAGGCGAGCGCCTTTCAGCTGCCTGACAGGGCAATTACACACATCTCCATCGATAACCCCGGCCGCTGCAGGGTCGGCTGGGAAAGAGGGTCTCTGAGCCCCCCGGCAGCCCTGGATGTGGGGCAGCCGCTGTGGGAGGGTATCTTGAGAAAAAAAAATTTAAAAAAAAATCTCTGTGACTTTATTACAAAGAAAGAGGCTTCTCCCAGATTCTCTTCCTGGGTTGTCCTGGAGGCTGTGAGGATGTTGTAGAGCTGAGGGGCATGGGCACAAATGCCTCTTGGATTTAGGTCATTCTCGCTGGAGGCTCCTCACACTGCTTTGCTGCGTTCCTGCTGCTTTATGGAGCTGTTCGTTTTGGTGCTTCTTTTTGCATTGCGTTTCAGTGATGAAATCAAAGCTTTGACCCTGTGGAGGCACAGGCACTCTCTTTTCCGTAGGTGCTGCTCTTGTCCTGAGGCCTTTGGGAGATTTTCCTTTGATTTGGCTGGTGAGATCCTATATGGGGTGTTCTGTTCATAAACTTCAGGAAAAAAGTCAACTCTTAAAAAAAAAAAAAACAAAGTATTTTAATTATATAAATTTTATAGGAATCTAAATTGTGGCTATAAACCTGCTGACAGTAAAAGTGATCTCTGTGACAAAATACTGGGAATTTAGTCATCATGGCTGAACTTCTGCATTTTACACAGCACACAGGGGCTGAGGGTTCCCCTCCCGTGTGTGTCCTTGTCACATGGTGGTGGCAAACTGCTGCATAACCTTGTGTGATTGGAGAGGCACTTAGCAAACTTCTCAGACTGCTAAATCATTTAAAAATAGGAAAACACAACAAAAATGTATAGAAGCCAGAATTAGTCCCTTTCTAGTTTCCATCTGACAGCCTGTGGTGGTTTTTTCCCACCACTTCAGTTTGTGCTGGGCTTTACTGGTGTTGGTCTGAGCTCTCTTCACTGCCCCGGCCAGGAGGAGAGGAGAGAGGCTGCCTTTGGGAAGCTGGGAGTGAAGTGCCAGTGCAGAGAGACCCTGGAATTCCACACGGTGTTTCTGGCCGTTGGTTTGTGCATTTCTTGCAGCATTTTTTGGGGTTTAAGCCCGTGCTGGAATTGATGTGGTGACTGATCCTGTCTGTTTGCTGAGAGCTCTGTGCCACAGCTGTGCCTGTTTGGTTTCAACAGAGAAGAGCCGGAGTGAGGCTTAGTCTCAGGCAGCCAGTTCTTATCTTTGCTTAAAAATATGACAAATTTATTGTGCCATCATCCCTCTGACCGTGGAACCTACCCCTTGCAAATGTGACATTTCAGAGCGAGCGCTGTGTTTGTGTTGGCCGGTGCGGAGATCCCTGGGAGGTCTGAGATAAGGCATATCATTTTAATCCTCCCCTTATTCAATCCAGGGTGTGAATGAAAGGGGAGCAGGTTGAAGGTGGGTGTGCAGCCACCTCCCCCCATCTGGTGTCCTTCTGGCTGCTGTGCCCGTGACCAGCATCCCCAGGAGTGTGAGCTGGATGGGAGATGCTCTGCGGCTCACCGTGACATGATTTCATCTTTGTGCCTTCCCCAGGAAGGCTGTGCCTTTGGATACCTCAAAAGCACTCTCTGCCTGGCTTGTGGATATAGGAAATGAGGAGAAGACATCAGTGGGGTTTTCCAGCTCCCTGTGCTCCCATGGTCACAGTGGTGTTGGTGGGAGCCACTGGAAGCTCTGGAATGACTGAGCACAAGTGAGAGTGTGGGGTCAGATGGGCTGCAAAATGGGGTCCCAGGCTCTGCCATGTGTCAGGAGCTCCCCCCAGAGACCTGTAGTTACACTGATCCCATCCCCAGCCCTTTCCCTCTTGGCTTGTAGGACCCCAAGAGACTTCTGGCGGGACTTTCTTCTCCGAGGTGTAAATCCACCCCCAAGTCCAAGCTCACAGTGTCGCACTGAGCAAAGCTGCTGCCCCAGAGATGTCTGAGCAGGCTGCACAGGCAGCCAGGCTTTGCTTGTAGCCACAGGGGCTGAGGCTTTGCAAATTAGTTTCCAAAAAGGCAAATGGATTTGGAAGAGAGGCACTGAGGTTGCTATTCCGGGGGGAGCTCGGAGGCTTTGCTGCAGAGCCAGCAAAGGAAGACTGGGCTTGGACACCTCTGGAAAACTTCTCACCCATCACAAAATGATGAGCACAGTCAGGCTGGGATGGCTTGGAAATCCTGGCGTCAACAGAGGCTTTGCTCTCTTTTTATCCTGGGGTTTCATACCACGAGAGCAGGTCTGAAGGTCCTCTCTGTGCCTGAAATCACAGGACTGAAACAGGTAAGAGTCTCAAGATATCACTGACCTCCTGTAGATAAGGATCTTGAGCACAGAGAGGTGAAGAGACTTGGGCAGAGCCAGGTATGAAGAGCAGGCAGAGCCAGAAGAGCTCAGGCCCTGTCCTGTGGTCTAGACACAAAACTCTTCTCTGGTCTAGAGTCTGTCCTTCTGAAGATCCATCACTTTACCTCAAACCAGTCGTGGATTCCCGTATCATGCAATGAAGAGGAAGATACAAAGTTCATGTTGTTTTCTAGGCAGGAGTGATAATGACAGGGAGCATCAGAAATGGCCCAGACAATGCTCATCCACTTCATGGGTCTTGCATTCAAGTTTGAAAGTGTAAAATAGGATTTTCCATGCCTTATTTTCATCTGGCTTCTTAAAGAAGCGCCTCAGACTTGCTCCTTAGTCAACTGCAGAGCATCCACCTAGACAAAAGCAGTGAAGGAAAAATTCCATCAGTTACTTGCACCTCAGCAGAGCCCAAGGAGGTCTGAAGGTTCCATGGGGAGCTCTGGCTCTGTTGGATCAGCTGTGAGTCATTTATTCCACCCAGCAGATGCAAAACTGTGCTGGGACTTTGGTTCTGAATGGTCCATCCAGAACTTGCCCCAGCTTGGACCCCTGTGCTGTTTTTCACACTCTCTGCATTTTTCATGCTCTGCCTCCTGCTCATGCCTTGATTCCATATTTTACACAGGAGCAGCAGGGTCCCAGTGATCTCTTGTGCGCTCCCAGAACTCTGGTTTGGTTTGTGGAGAGCTCTGAGCCCATTTGCTGAGCAGTGGAGTGGAGTCAATGGGATCTGTGTCCACAAGAGGCGTCATGGAATCACGGAATACTCTGGGATGGGAGGGACCTTTAAAGGCCTCATTGTCCAACCCCCTTGCGATGAGCAGGGACATAAAATCACAGAATCTAGAATGGTTTGGGTTGGAAGGGACCTTAAAATTAACCTCATTCCAGCCCCCTACCATGGGCAGGGATACCTTCCACTCTCCCAGGTTGCTCCAAGCCCTGTCCAACCTCGCCTTGGACACTCCTGGGATGGGGCATCCCTCCCAGCCCCAAAGCTGTGTTACACACAAGAGCTGCCTCAAACCTTTTGATGACCTTTTGCTCAAACAAGGCCACCACCTGTAGGATTTCATCCTAGAGAGGACCTGTGATGAGCTGCCCATTACACAACATCAGAGTGCCAAGGAAATCTTCATCCAAATCCTGTGCTTGGGATCTGTCCATGTGCTCCAGCTGTGGCTGCATCTCGAGGTGCTTTATACCATCAACATTTCTTTCAGTCTTCTCTTCATGCAGGTGCTGGCACAGAATGTATTTAGAGATGCAGATTTTCCTTTCCACTCTTGGTCTGATTCTCCCTTTTCCTGGAGATCACAGACGTGCAGATCCAGGGAGACCACCCAGTTCCCAGAGGAGACCTTGGCTCCCAGCTCTAGCAGAGTGTGGATGGAAAATGTTGAAGTTACTCTATATTCACAATGAGAAAAAGGAAAAAACTCTGCGCTAATTTTCTCCAAAGGTCCTTCTGGTGCTGTGGGAGAAGGCAGGAGCACAGCAAGCCTTTAACAACTTTTTCCTGCAGCGTACATCAGTCTCGAGCTATTTGCAGGTCAGAGATTCCAGATCCCAAATCAGGGTCACTGTATTTAATAGGCCACTGTCGACTTTACTTCCATTAATTTATAGAATTGCTTTATAAATCTTGTAATTTTTTTCCAGATCAACATAATCCTTTCTGTGCTAGTGATTCCCACACTTTGGTTATCCATTCCTTCGGAAGTGTTGCCTTTCATTGGTTTTGAAACCATCACCTCGAAATTTGTCTTCATGCCCCACAGTTCTGTTTTTGGACACGGTGGAGTCCTACAGGCAAAGAGCAAGTGGTTTTCTGAGGAATCCACCTGTCCCTCACCTTTTCCTTCAGTAATACGAGATTATATGTTATGAAGTGATCTCCTGCCACAGACTCTGCTGTTTTATGTGTCAGGTTTGAGAGAAGAAGGTGACAATCTGCATTGCTGTTGTTGGTTCTGTGGGTTTTGTCTGGGCTGTAATGCACACCTGCCATTTAGTACTGGAATCAGTGAAATCCTTCATGCCAAGATTAGCTCAGAAATGCCAAACTGATTTTACACCTCACCAGGGGAGCCCTGGACAGGATTGGAAGAGTGTTTAATAGGGAATTAAATAAATAGAAGCCAGCACTCTGCTTGAATGCCACACTAAGCCATTACCTGCAAAGGAGGAGGACTGAGGAGCTCAGAGAAGAGCCACCTATGTCCTTTTTTCTGTCTTTTGGAGCAACCTGCTTTAGTGGAAGGTGTCCCTGCCTGCGGAAGTGGAACAAGATGAGCTGCAAGGTCCCTTCCAACCCAAACCACTCTGTGATTATATGAAAATGCTTGTCTGGGCTGGAGAAAGCTCTCTGGGGAGCACAGAGCAAATGGATGAAGTTGTGGGTTGGGCTGGGGCTGGTGGAAGCACCACTGGTGCTTGGTTGGCTGCTTGTGGCAGAGCTCTGGGGCTGAGCTCTGCTCCTGGAGGGGAGATACTTATCAAAAAGGAAATCTGGGGCCCTTTTTCCATCAGAGTCTCCTACTTTGGTGTCTGAGGAGAAGGTCTCTAGTCCCACAAGGCACTGCCCTCCTGTTCTTCACCACAGGAACCCTCACCCAAAGGCCTTCACATCATGAGCACCTCTGGCAGAGGCCCCGAGCGAGGACATCCTGATCCTTCCCACTGCTGGACTTGGAGCATCAGAAACAGGTATTTCTAGGTGTGACTTGAAGAGATTTAATATATACAGCTTGAGGAGTCGCCATTTGTTTTGGTGTTTAAAAGGATTAAAAATAATCACGGCGGTGTTCCTTGAAAGACAGTTTGTAGAGTTGGACGGCTTCCCAGTAAGAGGCAGTCCCCAAGGATCATTTGCAAAGATAATATTTTTAATTTGATTGACCAATGGTAGCACTGAGCAGGACTCACACGTGCCTCAGTAGCAGGATGGAATTTGGGAGCAAAATTTGGTGGTACAGGCACCGAACTGTAGTGAGAAGGGTTCCACAGAGAGCTGAGGAATTCACTTGGAAATGGCAGAAAACAAAGTCCTGGGGGCTTTGCTGGTCAGAAGACAACTCGAGAGAGCCCAAATTACACTTGGGATGGATGAAGTAAGGATTTTCCCCCAGAGCTGCCAAGGCAGGGCTAGATGCTGATTGGGTTTCTAACTGGACTGGTATGGGGATCCAACAACCTTAGGGAACAGCCTGGTGTGGTTTTACCAGGAAAATGGGAGGCTGGAGGGGAATTTTGTGTGTGTCTTGGGGTAAATCCCAATGAGAGGGAAGGGCTGCTCGTCTCTGAGTAGGAACATCTGGGGAACTGGAAAAAAAAAAATCCAATTATCAGAAATGAGATCCCAGCTGGGCCATTTCCCCAGGGCTACCCAGGTCAAAAAGCTGTCCTTGTTTGGAGGCAACTCCTCTTTAACAATGGGAAAGCAAAATGTGGTACTCAGGAGCGCAGAGAGCAGCTCTGCCCTGCTGGGCTCTCTGCACTTTGGGCAGAGGTGTCAGGGGAACACCTTGGCCCAAAGGCACTCGGGGAGCACCTGCAGTCCCAGGTTCACTGTGGGTGTCGCCAGCCACGGTCAAAAGAGAAGCAACCTCAGACAAAATTATTTATCACCATCCAAATGGGGCCAAAATGCCCTTTTTGCTGGTTTGATAGGTAGTGCGGGGGATGTGGGAAGGGGCACTTGCTGTTCCCAGCCAGCCTGGCATTTGGAAGTGGCTTATGGAGGGACAAAGAGGGTGAGGTGCCCTGCTGTGACTCCCTTGGGTGCTGGAAATGTGGCACTGCTCACAAAATCCCTTCCTGTGGGATGAATGGCTGTCTCGGAATGACAACAAGGCTTGTGTGGCCTTGGGGCAGCACAGCCTCTGGATGGGAGAGAGGAGGGCTGGGTTTTCTTCCCCCCTGCATCTGTGTGGTCCAGGGTGGGTCAGTGAATGGCCTCGTGCCTCAGTTTCCCCCCTTGCAAGCCAGCAATGCACTCATCCTGCTGACAGTCCCGGCCATAAATATTATCTCACAAGCAGCTGCTCTTGAAAAAAAATCTTTTATTGCTTCCCGTTAAGCTGATGACTGTTAATGAGGAGAATTAAATTCACTGCCCTGTTGCCATTAGACAAATATGTGCTCCATCTCCATCCGAAAACCCCATTGTAAATAGCTGTGGAGGAGTGGGATAAACATCGTCCTTCCCAGGGCAGGGCCCAGCAGCAGCAGTGAGCAAACACAGGTGTGGAAGATTTGTAAGCTTTAAGGGAGATTGGGGATATTTGGGAATCAAATCTGGTTTTGGTTAGGAGCATCTTCCGTGGAAGAAGTCCCAAACCACCACGGACAGACCCCACAGCCAGGGCGGTGACGGCTGTCTGCAGCTGCAGGCTGGATGTGGGAATGGGGTGGTGGCAGCATCCCAGCGTCCTGGGGACATCCAGGGGACAGCGATCCTGACACTGTTCCCACATCCCATCGTTTTGCCATGTGGCACCTCTGGATCCGTGCTTGATCCGAGGTCCCGTGTGGAGAAACTCTTCTGCGCAGGTCAGCTCCTCCTGCATTGGTGCTGTTCACTTCCTAACTGGGGCTAAGCTGGGTGCCTTCCATGGCTCTGCTTTGTGTCTCTCCCCTTTCCCTTTCGAAGGTGAAGGATTTATGTGGCTGAAATGTGTTAATGCTCACAGAAAAGCAAGGGAAACGCAGGTGGATGTTTTTTTTTTTCGGGGAGCAGAAGTGAAACACAAGTGGATTTTTTTTTCTCGGTGGGCAGAAGTGATTGCTTTGGGGCTGATTCGGAGGCCATGTGACTGATGATTGGAAAAGTTTTCTCTAGAAATGTCTCATTTGTGGAGCAAAATGTGGCATCGAGGATAGCCAACTGTGTACCTGTGCTTTGGGGTCAGCTCCTCCCTCCCTCCTCTCAGCCCTGCCCTGACACCACAGCAGGAGGTTTGTCTCTGCTGCAGTTTAATTTCTCCTGAGAGACCCTCGGTACCGAGCTCAGCCCACGCAGCAATTAAGGCCGCCCGAATGAGACTGCAGGACAGAGTTTTTCCGTGCTGAAGGAGGTCCCTGATGCAGAGATGGGACAGTTTGCCCTGCACCCACCCCGATGAGCCGTGTTTGTCGCTGCCGCTTCTCATCGCAGAGGACAACAGGATGTTTTGCACGGGGCCCATGGCATCCTGCACACATCCGCTGCTCTCCGTTTATCTTGTTCTGGACAACTCGTTTCAGACTCAGCAAAACCAGGAGCAGGGATGGACTAAGTGTTTCCTGACCTTGTTCTTGCGTGGTGACACAGGGCTCTTCCCTTTGCTCGGCAGGCCAAGCAGTGCGAGAATCTGCCACAAAAATCCTGCTGAATGTTCTTCCGTCCCCCCCCTGGAGGAGCCAGCACTTGGTGGACAAATTTGCCGTGAAAAGCTGGTGGGACTCCATCATTCCCATGTTTCCTGAGCCTTGTGGATGACAGCACACATCTGCTGGGAGCCCAGCGTGAGGAGCATCTCCAAATCTGGGGCTTCCGCCCTGCTTTGGGGGTCACCATCTCAGAAGAGGGAGGCCAAGGAGAGGATGTCCCACAGAGCTGCTGGTGGGAGCCGTGTCCAGCTGAGCAGGGAACCAAGTGCCCTTTGAGCAACTAAAATGAGGATTATTTGATCATTATTTCTGCAAGTGGTTATGAAGCCAATATTTATGCTGAGGTGAGGCAACATTGCCTGGTGGTTCCCTGCTGCTGCTTGAATGTCCTTTAGGGTAGAAGAGAACTAAATAATTTCAGTTGGAAGGGGCTCCAATGATGCCTGACCACTTCAGGGCTGACTGAAAGTTAAAGAACATGACTAAGGGCCTTCTCCAAATGCCTCTTGAAGTCTGACAGGTTTGGAGATGTTTCCCCAGCTCAACGAGGATCAGAGCAGGCTCTTTGCACCCCCTGAACTCAAGTCAGAGCACGGATGGTATTTCCTCAGCCTGTGGTGGTGTTTTGGAGGTCCAAAGGCCTTGATTAGTCCTTGAAGCACCATTCCACAGAGTGAATGCGAAGTGTGTGTGCCTGGCATCATCTCCAGTGTTTTTCATGCCCTTTTGAGACCTGGGAAATGCAAGGCAGTGAAACCCAGACCCACAGGAATAACCTTTCCCTTGTGCTGAACCCGTGCCAAGCCCCAGCATCCCAGCCCAGATGTTGGGATTATTGGGATTATTCACACAGCTGTTTTGCAGGCGCTGCCATCCTGATCTTCACAGGTCCTCCAAGGGAGAAACTTCGTTTGCAGATGCCCCAAATCTGGGATTTACGATGGCAGAGCAGCAGCCTCGGCCTTTGTTGAGGAGCTGTCCCATTCAGATGTTCTGTGTCCGTGTCCATTAGCTCGGCCCTTGATATCTGTCCCTTGATATTCCCCTCCAAACTCTCTGATCTCCTGATGGGAAGGACTCACCTCAGAAGCAAGGAATAACCAGATGGCCTCGTGTCACCTCAATCCCACAGAGCTGCAGTGATTCCCAGGGCTCCAAGCCCTGTTCGCTCCCTGGAGCTGAACCTCCCCAGAGCTCTCAGCGAGGTCTCCCCAGCTCCTGCACCTGCAGGGAGAGGCTGTGTCACCTCAGAGCTGCAGCAGCTTGGGAAATCCCCACTGCGGTTCTGGGGCGTCGGCTCAGGTGACCTAAGGAGAGTGTGGCTGGCTGGGAGGAGATGTGGAATCTCCTGGAGCAGTGGTGGGGCTGCTCTCCGTGGTGAACACCTGCACATCTTGGCAAAACGGGCCCTGCGGCCTGGCACAGCTTTCTGCTGAATATTTTGTCTGGATCCATGAACTTGTGCGGCTTTCGTGGCATGAGAACTGACTATAATTTATGCTGAATATAGCCCCAAATATTAAATTGACAGTTCCAGAGCATTACAACATCATTTAGTCCTTTGAAAACAATTTCAAGCCACGGGGTAATTGTTTAATGATCAGTAGACGAGTCCCACATTAAAGCCCACAATTAAGGAAAAAAATCTAAAAGATACCCCCAACCTCCAGCAACTTGAAACCCAAGACCTGTCACACCTGTCATTGCACCAGTGGCTTGAAATTGCAAAGGAAATTGTGGCTCCTGGGGAAATCAAAGTGTGAGGTCCCAGCATCCCAACCAGGGGTGGGACTGGGTGCAAGAAGAGGAAGATGCATTTAGAGATGAGATTTAGGAGTGACCAGCCTGGATGGCTTTAGCTGGCTCATTCCCACTATGAGGGGAGTATCCATATGGCATTGACCCCCCCCAGTGTCCAAAAGTGCTCTTTGGTATCCTCAAATCCAGAGAAAATACTCTAACAGAGATACAGATTTTTTCTTCCTGAGCTCTCTTGAATATATCTGGAGAGATGGCATTTTTTCCCAAGGGAAGATCCTGAGTTTCCTAAGGCGTTTTTCTATGCATCCAAGCAAGGAGAAGTCTCAGCTGCATGGATAACCTGTAGGGACTGGCTGGGTGTCTTTCTGTTTGGTGTGGGTATCTTTATGCTGCTTTGGGTCTCCATGTTGCAAGGTCTGGGTCCAGTTTTGGGCTCCTCATGATAACATTGAGGGGCTGGAGTGTGTCCGGGGAAGCGAACGGAGCTGGGAAGGGTCTGGAGCCCCAGGAGGAACTGAGGGAGCTGGGAAAGGGCTCAGCCTGGAGAAAAGGAGGCTCAGGGGGACCTTGTGGCTCTGCACAGCTCCTGACAGGAGGGGACAGCCGGGGGGGTCGGGCTGTGCTCCCAGGGAACAGGGACAGGAGGAGAGGGAACGGCCTCAGGCTGGGCCAGGGGAGGTTTAGGTTGGGTATTAGGGAAAATTTCTTCATGGAAAGGATTGTCCAGCCATGGCACAGCTGCCCAGGGCAGTGCTGGAGTCCCTATTCCTGGAGGGATTTGAAAGCCCTGTGGATGTGGCACTTGGGGACATGGTCAGTGGTGGCCTTGGCAGTGCTGGGGAAACAGTTGGACTCGATGATCCCTGAGGGTCTTTTCCAACCTGAATGATTCTGTGCTGTCCCCAGAGGACTGAGCTATGCCCAGGCTCTGAGAATCCCGCGGATGTCACCTCCATCCCACGGCTCAACCCCGCTGTCCCTCCCTCCCGTGCTTCGTTTTCCTGCCCTTTTCCCGAGCCGCTGCAGGTTGTGCTTTCCCTGCACTGTTTCTATCTGTGCTGGTAGCAGCCATCCCCACCACGCAGGATTTATTTACATTGAAGGGTAAGTGGGAGGCTGTAATTGGGATGGGATTTGAAGAGGTCAGGAGGAGCCCGTGCGGGAAAAGTGCAAATGAGGGAGGGCTGGGAGTTTGCTCAGTCGCTACGCACAGATCATTCCAGCTTCCACTCAGTGCCATTACCCGAGGGTGAACGTGCTGTCCAGGGACAGATGTATATACATTAATGGGGTTTTTTAAACAGACCATCAGTAATGAGCTGTTAATGTTTTCCAAGTGGTCTTTCAGTCCCGTGCTCTGATTTCCTTCTGCTGCACGGCACGTTCGAGAATTTCGGATCTCTCGGTTCCCGTGTGGGAGCGCAGATCCCTTTCCATGCGCCAGGTCCCTGCTCAGCCTCAGCCCCCCAGGTCCCTGCCTGTCCTAAGTCCCCCCAGCTCTGTCCCCAGCCCCAGCTCAGTCCCACACGCACAGGTTGGCCGTGCAGAGTGTCGGTGTGGCCGGTGAGAGCTCAGCCAGGAGGAAGATGTAGGATGAAAATCCGAGGAATCGCCTTTCCAGGAAACCTGGTTAAATCACAAGCTGAAAACCCGTGGCTCCTGGCCTCAGGCGCACTCAGGAAAACAAGAGCTGAGTTCCTACACCCTCTTTCCTCCCACCCCCGGCTCATCCCTGGGCTACCCTTGGGAGGCCACTTGAAGAATCGCACCAGTGATAGAATCAGTAATTGAGGAAACTGATGCAAACGTGATGTCCCAAAAGGTTGTGTGGGAAGCAGATTTGGGAGGGATGCTCAGATAAGTGGAATTTTTTGCTTTTGTGCCTTTCTTGAGCAACATCACCAGACCTGAGGGTTTCCTGTTTATTTACTCAGCGTTCGCCGCTGTATTACACACACACAGGAAATCACAAAACCCATGAAGCTTTCAGGACAGGTGAGGTGGAAATAAAAGCTGCTATTTAGGCTGGGCCGTGTTGGCTGGTGCCGAACACCTCGTCTTGTGACTGTTCTCATGCCTCGGCGAAGGGAGCGCAAACACACCCTGCAAACATCTGGAGGGAAGATGCCTCAGCTGTGCCGAGCAGCAGCACCACCACCAACAGCCCCGAGCAGCCCCAGAGCTGCTGTGCACCAGCCCAGGTAGCAGAGAGTGCTCTCCAGTGGGCTCTGGGCTGAGCTGTGGCAGAAATCAGATGCAGGGAAGGCTTTGCAGCACCCCTGGGGTGTGTTTGGCGGGGGTGGAGCGGCTGTAGCAGGGCTGGGAGCTGCAGGGGACGGTGCTGTGTGCAGAGCAGCAGGATTCCAGCGTGTCATCCGCATCTGTTCCCCCCGGGGAGGTCTGCGTCCAACCGCTCTCCCAAACCAGAGCACCGCTCGGCCTCCTCTCGCTGCAAAAATGTGCTCAGATGACTTAACTTGATGACTTTGCTGAATTGAACGGTTTCCAGTAGCGCAGTCATGCGTTTGGAGAGGGAAGAGCTTTCCGAAGGAAGCTGTTTGCCCATCGAACCTAAACAACTTTCCACTCCTATGGGGATGCAGGAAAGTCTAAGTGCCCTGCACAGGGTACCCATGACTTCATTCCTTCAGAGCTTGGCACGGGAAGCAAAATCCAGTAAATCGGAAGCAAAATCCAGTAAACTGGAAGCAAAATCCAGTAAATCAGCTCCTTCCCACATTTCCCAGCTGTTGGACAGCCAGCAGTGGGGGACAGTGAGGAGTCAACAAGGACTTGCAGGAAGTCTGAAAAGCCTACATGGGGCTGCTCTGGCTTGGCTGTCACCCAGCGATGCCAGCAGGGCTGGACTCACAATATCTGGGAATTCTTCCCTTTCTCAGGAGTGACTGAATTCCTCTGTCTGTCCCTGGTGGATCACAGATGGCGATGCTTGGTAGGACAAGCGGTAAGGGTTTTAAACTAGACAGATTCAGAGTAGGTACAAAGAAGAAATTTTTTATGATGAGGACAGTGAGGCCCTGGCACAGGTGCCCAGAGCAGCTGTGGCTGCCCCTGGATCCCTGGAAATGTCCAAGGCCAGGCTGGACAGGGCTTGGAGCAGCCTGGGACAGTGGGAGGTGTCCCTGCCCATGGCAGAGGGTGGAACAAGGTCACCTTTAAAGGTCCCTTCCAACCCAAACCATCCTGTGAACCTTATTTCCTGTTGAGGAAATAAGGAATAGATGGGTTGGTTCAGTGTCCTGGGTCTGGGAAGGATGAAATCCTTTAGGATCTAAAAGTATGTAATTACAAATGCTGTTCCAGCTTCGTGTAATTGCTGTGAGCTCCATGGGATTGTAGACAAGGATATGGTTTCACCTTTGCTTGTGTGGGGCCCAAAAATCACAGTTTAAAAGATTCGCTTACGGTTTTTATATACTGTATTTTTTTTCCAGTAAAAGATGAGATTTGGTAAAAAGCACCAGTTCTTTGTCTTTTGAAATTCCACAAAGCCTGATTTGTTTCAGCACAAAATTTCAAAAAATATTTTCTGAAATAAAACCATGAAATTCCTTTTCATTTAACGGTATTATTTTTCATTTAGTTTTCTTTATTTCATTTCATTTTAGTTTCATTTAAGTGTAGATTCCCATCTTGAAGTTTCCCCAAACTTTTCATTTTACATTCTTTGAGACATTTCAATGTTTTTCTTTTTTTCTTTTTTTTTAAATTTCAATTAAACAGCAAACCATCAAACAGGTCGCATGATATGAGAGTTGTCCAATGAACTGAAATTTTGAATTCTGTTCAACCCCACTTGATTCATTGAGCCAAATGTGATGGTGCCATGACAAGGCTCCAGGTAAGAACAGACAAATCAGTTGCTCTTATTGGAATTTTCTTCAGATCAAAGCTTCAAGACTGCTTAATACAAAAGCAAATTTAAATGGGGATGGGGTTTTTTGTTGTTTTTCTTTTTTATTTTAAATTTTATATTTTTCTTAGGTTCTACTTTATAAGAACTGAAGTAATTACATACAGCAAAAAATAATAACATCAACAACAATTACTAGAAATAATAATAATAATAATAACAGTTATAAACAACTCCCCCACAACTGCAGCACTAAAAATCCCATTATTTTTACTTCTGGCATAGTCTTGTCTAAAGTATTTTATTCTGGGAACATATTTGTACACTTGTATCTATTATCTTTATCTATTTATTTATATTATTATTTATTAATAGCAATTTAGATAAACACATAATATATTTATTTATTTGCATTATATATTTATTTTAAGATTGTGACTTTTTTTACCCAATTTTTTACGTAACACCCAACCATGGCTCCCAGCAGTGGTGCAGTTTTCCCAATCACTGCAGCATAGTCAGGCTCTGCTGAAAGACCATCCTGGACAATCCCACCTCTTTCCATCTTGTCTTTTCACCAGCTTGATGTGTTGGAAAGATTAAAAAAAAGGAAAAAAAAATCCTGTCATGACACCACGAAGCAGAGGTTGTTTTATCTCAGGGGAGGTTGAATGAGGCCTCGTAATTGCTGAAGATTTATGAGTCTGGAGCTCTGCTCGGCTGCTGCTGATGTGTCTGTGGTGTGGAGGCTGTGAGAGCACCTTGGGAGGCAGCGTGAGGGAACTTCAGCAGGTGTGTGTGACCTCTGGGGCAAAATGAAAAGCCCAAATCCCACAGGAGCTGGGCTTGTCTGTGCTGTTGCCAGGGAGCCATCGTCCCCGCTGGCCAAAATAAAACCTCTGGAGCGATGCTCTGGTGCTGCATCAGATAGACAGTGGTGGGGACAGAGCTCATGTTCCAGGCTGCCTCTGACTCTCCAGGATCCTCACGTGTCGGAGGATTGGGAGTCATTCCCAAACCTCTTTCAAAGCAGGAAGCCTTGGAACAGCCGCGTGGTTTCCTCCGTTCCTCCGTTCACATTCTCCCCCCAAGCACAACCTGGGAGGCGCAGATTCCTTTGTGGTGGAAAGGCCATGGGATCACCCAGAGCCACGCTGGTGCCTGGGAAAGCACCACGGGATCCTGCTGGTCCAGAAAATGCATCTTCGCCCCTGTGCCGTCAGGGTGACCTCAGTGCCAGGTCGTGCATGGATCCCACGGCTCAGGTGTGATCCCATTTGCACTGGGGGTGTGCACCCCACCAAGACCTGGGGATATTCAATATTTGAATGCCAAAATCATCCCCAGAAGAGAATGGATGCTGTGTTGGGCCCTGACCTGTTTGCTGCATGTTTGCATCAAATATTTAACCAGCCTAACCTGACCACAAGCCTGCGGCACTCACCAGAGTTAGGAATTGTATCTTCTAGTTATTTTTCATTTTGCACTTTTCTAAACCCCTTTTCCCACGCTTTTTCCCCCCACAGCTCTGTGCAGCTCTACCTACGAGCCAATGGAGGCAACAGCAGAAGGATGTGCACAGAAGGATGCTCATTACTTCCAAACCTCTCCTTAATTCTCCTGTATCTTCTCCTGCATCCAACTGCTGCCTTCGATCTGGTGCTTCACAAGGTTAGAGAGCTCTCTTTTGCAACGAGGTGGAACCTTGCAGGTATTCCAGTAAATATTTGTGAAATGGTGACTCTGTTTGAGCAGCGGGGTGAGGAGAGCCGGCAGAAGGGTGTGCAGATGCCAGAGCAGGCTCTGCTAGGTGTGGGTTCGGGCAGAAACCTCACCTGCCGTAAGGGAACTCAGTGCTCTGCCCTGCCCTGCCTGAAATAACCTCAGACCACTGAGACTGACAGGTGATATCATCACATTTGTGTTTAGGCAACATCTGTTTCAAAACCCCATGGTAAATAGTCCTGCTGAGCCCTTTCCCAAGGCTCTGCATCCCCGGGAGCTGTGTGCTGCTGCAAAGCATCCCTGCAGTGCTCATGGCTCTGCTCCTGCAGGGAGGTTGTGATGGGAATTGTCCAGCCCGAGTCGGGTGTGCTGTGATCTGCTCACCCCAAAGGGCTGCAGGGGTTTGTGGTGGTCTGCTCACCCCAAAGGGCTGCAGGGGTTTGTGGTGGTCTGGAGCAGCTGGGGCTGCCCTGGGGACCTGCTTGCAGGAGCTGCATCTGTGAATCCATCCAGTGTGACAGAGACAGGGCCCAGGGAATGGCTGGAGATGTGCCAGGGGAGGTTTAGGTTGGATATCAGGAAAAGGTTCTCCCCCAGAGGGTGGCTGGGCACTGCCCAGGCTCCCTAGGGAGTGGTGGCATTCCCAAATCTGCAGAGCTCCAGGAGTGTTTGGACAATGCTCCCAGGGACGCCCAGGGTGGGATTGTTGGGGTGCCTGTGCAGGGCAGGGGTTGGACTCTGATCCTTGTAGGTCCCTTCCGGCTCAGGATATTCTATGAAAAAGTTGAGGGTCTGTACCACTGAGGAAGATGTTTGTTGTATTTTTACAGATGCTTTGAAGAGCTGTAGGATTTTGTGGAGCACAGCACTCTGCAGTCTCTGTAGTCCTGACTGCAGCGGCTGAGAGTCAGTGAGGATATTTTCACCTCATTCAGAGGAGCTGTTCCCGGGGGAGGCACTGCCGAGTGCGTGCCTTGCCCGAGGGCGATGAGATCTCAGTTCCCAGTGGCCTCCTCTACCTCCAGACACCTACAGACCTCCCCAGCCATCATCCTCTCATTCCTAAATTCTTGATAAATGGACTCTTTCAACCAAGTAATTCCCAAGCACTCCCCTGCAAGCCAAGACAATTATAGCTGTAAATATAATATGCACCAGGTTTGGCACCTCTGAGAAATCCAGAGGTGCAGGGGTTTTTGGGTTCTTTCTCTTTTTTTCCCTGTTCTTTAAAAAAATCCCTCCAGATGTTTCACCATGATGTCTTGGCGGAGCTTCAGTGAGTGGAGAGGTGTCTTTCTCTGAGGAAAGCAGTGAGTTTCTGGTTTGCCTGGTTACCCCACGGCTTCACACCTTGTTTGGGAGAGGCAGCTGGAGGCGTTCGGTTTAGGGCTGGGGGAGGTTAGTAGAAATGCCTGAAATACATATTTGAGTAGATGCATAGCCAGGAGCAGGAGATGAGATAAGCTCTATGGTTTTGCATAATAGAGGTGAAACCTTTGTTGCCTGGAAGATGGGAATGTCGCTGTGAACCTGGAGAGATGGAGAACAACAAAACCTCGGAGCTGATCTCTTTTGTATTTTTGTCTTATGAACTTTGAATTGAACTTCTGCACCGGATCTGATCTGGATGAAATATCATATCTGGGGCTGATCCTTATCTCTTAAACCTTTCCTTTGTTTCTTTGACTCTTTGGGCTTTTCCCTCTTGTTTTGTTGTGAGTGGCCCCGAGCTTTGATCTCCGCTGAGCCCCGGCGGGCAGCGCGAGCCTTTGCTTTGGTGTGACACACACAGGGACGTTGGGGTCTAACGAGACAAGAGGTTTCTTCTTCTGTGGCGAAGTCCGAAGGCAAACGGGGTAACTTCAGAATTCATTGTCTCCCCTTACAGGATGGGAAACTGGAAATTCACACGGGTATTTCCCCAGTAAAGAAAATGCACCTGTGGGAACGCGGTTGTTGTATATCTGTTTCCAATTTTATTTACAATCCCTTTTATTTTTATAAAGAGTCTGAGCAATTTAGGCTTACCTATCCTTTAATATAAAATAATTGAAACCAAAGCTCTTAAATGCTTTATAATGTCTTTTTCTCTGCTTTTTACAGTTGTGAGCGGAGGGTTTTATTCTTCCAAAGTATCTAGGCTGCTAAACTTGAATTATATTTTACCTTTTTGGGAAATTCCTTTACTAGAAACCAACAGCTGGTCTTAATCTAATCCGATGATACCTGCTGATCTATACAGTAAGAGCAAAGTGAGGCAAACCGTGTTGGAAAGCATTAGGGGCTAAGCTGAAAATATTCATTCATTGTTTTGGACTTCTTTTTTTTTTAAAGGAATGATGTAGAGACACACTTCAGCCTTACTCCCCACGTTTTCCATTAGTGGTAATTTAAAACTTTGAAAAATGTACAGTAACTTGCCTAGGTCAGCTGAGTATCAGCATGTAGCTTTTCATTCACATTTTTCATTTAATCCGGTGGCTTTGAATTCCTTGCCTTGTAAGTTCCTCTATATGAAGATTAGAAACTGCTCCTGGCTATGGAGAATTACATGCTTTTAGATGAAATTCAATCCCTTGTAAAAGGTTTTGTTCGTGGTGATCTTTCCTGTTCACAGCACTGGGCTGCCTGGCTGCGAGCAGATGACACAGGTGAAGATATCAGCAGACAATAGACAAAAAAAAAAAAAAAAAAAGAATTAAAACCAAATAATCACAGCCTGCATTTAGGATTAAATCTTTATCAGAGGTTTTGGCGATCTGGCAGCTTAAAGGTTTCTGCCTTTGATTCCAGGAAAGCAGCCCAGCAAAACGAAAGTCTGCTAAACCTATTGAGAATAAATTGGACGCGTCCGCATCGTCTGTGTTTTGACAGAGTTTGAAGTGGGAAGTCTTGGCTTTGGGAGGGTTTGGTGTGTGATCCAAGCACACTCCATCCCACGGTCTGGCTGGGATTTCTGTCTTCCTAGCAGGATCAAGACCTTTCCCCAGACTTCACCCCCTGAGAACTCCCCTTGGAGAGAACAGCCAGGGCTCATCTGCTCAGAGGCAGCTGAAAGGAGAGTTTCTTCTCCAAGCAATTGGTCATTTACCTACCTTGGGATGCAGAACTCCCTGGCAGGGTCTGGGGCTGAAGGGGGAATCACCTCAGTATTTATTTGCCAGTGAATCCTTTGACTGCCCAGGAAAAAAAGCAGAAACATAGATGGAAGCATCTGGAGTTCTGTGTCCAGCTCTGGGACTCCCAACACTGGAAGGAAGGATATTGGGAATTGGGAATTTTTTGCTGTGGGGGAGGTGAGGCCCTGGCACAGATGCCCAGAGCAGCTGTGGCTGCCCCTGGATCCCTGGAAATGTCCCAGGCCAGGTTGGACAGGGCTTGGAACAGCCTGGGACTGTGGAAGGTGTCCCTGCCCATGGCAGAGGGTGGAATGGGATGGGCTTTAAGATCCCTTCCCACCTAAACCATTCTCTGATTGAAAAGCTCTGCTTGGTGTCAGTGCTTTCAGCCTGGGAATTTATTACAGCCAAAAAAAAAGAAACTCACTCTCCCCTTCTTCTAAACTCTGAATCCATCCACGCCATTCCAGCCTGACACGAAAGTTAACCTTGCAAAAATCCAACAGCTTCCCTTGCCCCATGGCTCTGCCTCAGCCACCTGTGAAATCAGAGGGCAGGATCTCCTGTGGGACTAAGGAGCATCTATGGTATAGGCCAGGAGAGAAGATCTGGAGAAAATACCTTTGAAAGCTTACTAATTTTATATATATATATTTATTTGTGTCATGGCTTATGGATTTATCATGGGGCTATGTGTTCATGGAGGTATCACTGGGGCCTGTTAAGTGGAGAATAAGGAAAAAAACCAAATTACTTAGGTGACAAATTATACAGCTTAAATCACAAATATTTCAATGATTTCTGGCTGCTGGTGAATGGCAGTCTCTTGGCTGGGATGTGCATATAACCTTGATGGAGAAAAATTGGTGGACCCCACTATTTTCTGGCAATTTTTAGAATAAAGAGGTCAGAATTGTTCATTTCGAGTTGCTCTCCTGGCTCCAGCAGAGTTAAGAGGTGCTGGAGCCAAACAAAATTCAGAAAATTTCACTTCTGAATATAGAGCGTGTGAGCCTGGCCCAGAAGTGGGCTGCTCTCTTCCTTTTATGAATCAGTCTCCAAGATATGCTCACATTCCTGAGGAACAAGCCTGGAATAACACGGCTGGCTTTGGGTGCAATACACTGATTGTGAGGAAGCAACAGTCTCCCGTGTATGAATAGCTTTTATGTTGCAATAGGTCAGAGCTATAGCATTCAGTGAAAAATGGCTTTTTAATGTGCTTTACAGGCTGTCAGGGCAGGATGAATGTAAACCACGGACCTGGCTGCGTCAGAATGATATTTTATTTTTTTGCTTTATCGCCCAGACGCAATGAATCTCAGATCAATTAGTTTTGCTTTGAAGTTTGCTCTTGATCCAGATCTTCAATAAAAAGGAAGTTTCCAAATCACTGGTCTGTGAACAGTGTTTGTGATTAATTACCCTCTTATAATCTGAGGAATTCTGGTCGTCGCTGTATTTTGAATACCTCAGACTGCATGGGGAGTTTTATTTTGGCTGGTATATTTGGAAACTGCTAATAAACACCTACTTCCTGTTTTTCTTGCTACTGTGTATAACAAATTGTTAAAAAACTTGCTTTTGCCTTTCAGCCTCCTGCCTCTTAGACCAGACTTGAACCATGTATTGGTTAATCAACATCCTATATAATTTGCCAGCGAATTTTCTCAGCTGTTAAAAGCAGGACGTTGTCTCCGGCTGTAGCAAAAAGTAACTTGAAGAGACCTTAAAAGAAGCCTCTGCTAGGGACAAATAACGACTGATCCGGCTTTAAATTCGAACGGAAGCTTTATGCAAAGCTTCCTGAAATAACAGTGCGTTTTCCTGTCAATGCCTGTGTTAATTGGGGATGGTCATGGATGTGGAGGCTTCGCTTCGTCCTGGGAAACGATGCCGAGCCGTGCCCGCAGTGGGAACATCTGTTTGGGCAAAGATTTCGAGGTTAACACTCTATGGAGGATGTTTATTTAGACAGGATGAATGCTTTTGTGAAATCCAATATTAGGCTCTATCTAGGTATGTCCGCTTGGCACCGGCCTCCGCATTTTGTGCGCGAACAAATGTTAATTAGCAGGGAGAGAAAAAAAAAATAATTCCCGACTTTGTAACACAGCGTAACAGTGGGAATAGATTAGTTCAGCTGCTGAAAGGTCCTGTGGCTGTTGCCTGGTGAGTGTTATCAGTGTTTGTGTGCTGCTGCAGGGTTTGTTTGCTGGCCGTGCCCGCTCGGAGCGGCTGACTCACGCCCGCTCCGCCAGAGCGTTTCCAGCACGTCCAAGTTCCTTCAATCCACCGCTTTCATGGCACTGGCGGTAACAAACGCCTTCAGAAATTTCCCTGAAATGCTGCGTTCAGGTTGTTTTGAAGTTTAAGCCTTTGTTTTCACAGTCTGTGCTGCTTTTGAGCTTTTATATTTTGAATATCTGGTTGTCTGCTGTTCATTTACCTCCATCGCTCCTGGCTGTGTCTCTGGGATGGTTGGCTCCAGGGGATGAGCTCAGTTTGGGTGCTGGCAGGCTGGAGGGAAGGATGGCTTTTGCAGAGTGATGGTGGTTCCAGCGTGTGCCATGTCCTGCATTCCCGTGCATGGATTCAGGTCAGGTGTGTGGGAATCACCTGCAGAGGACACCCTCTCTCCCCAGCCTGTGGTCCTGGCTCCTGCTGGTGGGCACAGACCTGTGGGGACACCTTGGCTGAGGGCACTGGGTCTGCCCAGCCTGGGGGAGACTGAGGGGAGACCTCACCGCAGTGACAGTGACAGTGACAGCTTCCCTGTGGGGGAGAGCAGGAGCAGACATTGATCTCTGCTCTCTGGTGACCTGTTGCAGGACCCAGGGAACAGCTGGAGCTGTGTCAGGGTGGAGTTAGGTTGGGTATCAGGGAAAGGTTCTCCCCCAGAGGGTGCTGGGCACTGCCCAGGCTCCCCAGGGAATGGGCACAGCCCCGAGGCTGCCACAGCTCCAGGAGTGTTTGGACAGCACTCAGGAGCAAGGTGTGACGCTGGGGATGGTGCTGTACAGGGCCAGGATATGGACTGGATGATCCTTGTGGGTCCAGCTCAGCTCATTCTGAGATTCTGTGATTCCTCTCAATTCCCATCACTGCAGGAGGACAAAAGCTCTCCCCAAACCAAGTGAGGTCTGCTCGTGTTTGACCCTCAGGTGTCCCTGTGGTGGTACCAGACCTTCAAGTTCACCAAACTACCAAAGCAAAGCACAGCCCTGAGGATGCAGGTCAATTATGGGGTTCAAACTGCCTGCAAATCTTGGTTTCTGGTGGATTTGGGTCCTTAGTGCTCAAGACCTCCACAGTCCCAGGCTGTATTTGCTGTGGTGACACTGGGGTGTTGTGCTGGCTGCTTCTGTGTGCTGGCAAGGCACCGCTGGTCAGGACAAACCCCAACCACCTCTGTTCCTCTGGTCCCTCATTTTCAAAAAATCTGAGTACCTCTTTCATGTCCAAATTCATGTCAGTGCTCGTGCTTGTTCGGAAGTATCTTTAACAACATCATTTGGAAATGATGGAGGCTGAGGAGCCACTGTGGAGTGAAAATCTCCAGGTGTATGGGAGTGGAACACCTTGTGGCTGCTTCCCCCAGCCAAGTATCGCTGACCTGCCTGTGCCCAGGGAGGAGTTCCAGCCTGCTGGCACTGCCACTTCCCCCTCTGACACTTCTCCCAGGAATACCCACTGTCCCATCCCTGCACAACATCCTCTTCTCAGATGTCTGCAGCCACAAGCCTTTAAAAGCAGTAAAAAGGAGAGAGAACTGGGAGGAGGGCTGGAAAATCCACCTGTAATTTTGGGCCATCTCAGCATGATCCCTTGGGTTCAACATCTTCAAACATGACTCAAACATCACTGTCTGAGTCACCGTGAAATGGGGCAGGATGTGGGAAGGAAAACCAGCAGGCATCACTGAAACCTCTGAGTCAAACAGGTCTCCAGCAGCACCGGGAGGGAGTTCGGGATAGAGGAGGACTCTGGGGTGCATAACCTCTCCAAGGGAAATGTCCTGGAGGGGCTGTGGATGCTCCAGGAGAATGGGGCTCCCCTCCTTTTCCTCACGTGGCCAGCAGGTACCCCATGGCCCCAGCAGCATCAGAAGTGCTGAGCTTGGCTAAAATGTCCTTTTGACTGTGCCAAAAAATCCTTTAGGCTGTGCTGGCGGAGTTTTCTTCTCAGCTTGCAGCATATTCAGCAGGTCAGGGCAGCCTGCAGCCCGAGGCACAGCACACCTCAACAGGCACTGTTTGCTTTCCACCTCCCGTGCTTTATTTATATTTAGAGCCTGGTTTTTGGCTGAGCTGCCCCCGTGTTGGGCTGGCTGATGCTCTGTGCTTGGAGCTGGCTCGGGGTTTTACACCCTGCCCTCAAACAGGACCTGCCCAGGTGGGTGGGAGCTGGCCAGATGTGCAAGCCTGGGTTTTGGCAGTGGCTGAAGTGCCTGTCCTTCCTGCCAGCTCTGCTGTGGCAGCCTGGTGAGCTCAGATGGTCCTGGAAGCCTCAAAAAAGCAGTTTTGTCCTCAGGTTCCAGGTCTGACATGTTTGAGATATAGTCCCACTGGATGGAAATTAAATCCCCCATGGAAGGAGACTTTTAAACCTATTCTGGGCAGAGGAAGTTTAAATGAGCTGCCTGCAGTCCAACAGAGCTCTGGACCAGGATCTTGCTGCTGGCCCCAAATTTCAGCATCACAGCCCCATTCCCATCACTTTTGGGCACTATGAAACCCTCGGGATCAGGGACAGGTTGGTGCCACGGCACTGGGCACCACGGAGGGTTTTGCACCATCGCAGCTCTGTCCTGACCCTGTGGTTTCTTTGTGCTTCTCCAGAAGGATGTGATTAATTCCTCGCTGGAGGAACAAAGCACCTCGCTTGAATATGCTAAACTTTATTAATGCCCACAAAATTATAAAGGAAAAAGAAAAGAGGAGGTAATCTGAAGAATGTTTGACCGTGAGCCCATTTGTGTTTTGAAATGACACAATGTGTGTGTTTTATGATAGCTGCAACCACTTTGCATGGAGATAAGAGATTTAACATAATGTTTTTTTTCTTCGCCGTCATTTAGGAAAAAAAGAAGCCAACATACCATTGCTGAAAAACATAAACAAAGTGGCCTTTTATATCTCTTACTTAAAACTTGGGCTGTTCCAAATGTGTTTTTACTGAATGGCTGGTGGGTTTGGGGTTTTTTTTAAGTAGCAGAAACGTTGGACAATTTTAAAACAGTTCCCTGCAGCTTCCCAGGTAAATAAATTAGAAGTTAGAGCTGGTTTAGTAGCCACTTCCTGCCATGAAGGCCAAACAGGATTCATTCCCTGTTTTCTCTGTCACGCAAGGAGCAGGCAGGCAGCACACAGGTTATGACTAGGAGAGTGTTTCAACCTCCTCTCTATTTAATTAGTCATATAATTAACACTTACTAAAAGGAGGTAATTTTTTCCAAGCCCTTGTAAACTCCTAACCACTTCATTGAGCTGTTACTACTTTGAAAAAAGGCTGCTGCAGAAAATGCTGGTGTTTTCCAGCCTTGGACACTTTTCTCCCAACCATAACATAGGGATTGCACAGTTGTGGATAAAATCTGTACCAAAAAAAGCCAATTTATTCACTCTGTCTCTCCTAAGGCTGTGGTTGCCTTATAACAGGTGAAAGACATAAACTCTAAGTAATAAATAGAAAAAATAGTGAGGTAAAATTGATCTTAAGGTAGCAGGGAGGAAAATATGAGAATTCTGGAAAACTTGATGTGCAAAATGACTACTTGTAAGACTTCTTGTTGGCACACAGGCAGGGGATGTCCCTGCAGCTGTAACTACAGCCCCTTCCCTCTCTCAGTGCCCCAGCCCCAGGAGTTGGGGGTTTGCCAGGATCAGTCTGACCCCTGCAGATCCCGAGGGATGCTGAAGCAGCAGCGTTCCCGACAGGGTGAGATGGGAGGGATGTGAGGCGAGATGGGATGTCCCTCTGATCCTTGCTGGGTGAGAAACTGCAGGCTGGGCCATGGACCACATCGCTGCGGTGATCCAGACCTGTGAAAAGTGCTACACTCCCCAAATTCTTGTGGGTTTCTTTTTTTTTTTTTTTAAACCTGGAACATTTCACCAGGTTGGGTGATCTGGGGGGAAAAGTATTCTATGAAGAAGAAAAGTGGGAACATCCTGTGAACAGGTTTCATATTCAGCCATGAGCAGCCTGGTTGATGGGAAGATCCTAACCCAGCTCCCCGGCTCTGCTGGTGGACAAAAGCCACCAGTGAACTACATTTATACACAAAATTCCCTAAACCCAAGGTGCCATCTTCCCCTTGGGAGCTCTCTCAGGTCCAAAAGAAGATCGTATCCCAGCTCCCCGGCTCTGCTGGTGGACAAAACCCACCAGCGAGCTATATTTGTGCTCAAACACCCACAAAATTCCCTAAACCCAAGGTACCATTGGGAACTCTCTCAGGTCCAAAAGCAGGGAGCAATTTGCTCCCAGCTGCTGCTGGGGAATAACCCGAATTATTTCTCCTGCATCCCAAAATTGCCGGTGTGAGATGCAAAGCCATGGGATCTTTTCTGTCCCGGCAGAAGGACAAGGCCCCCGCAGGGCAGGGGACAGGATGATGGCCATGGGGAGAGTCCAGCCGTGCAGCTGGCTCTGATCAAAGCCTGGCAGCACTCGCCGTGTCCGACAGCCCTGTTTACATTATCCGGCAGGGAACGGGCTCGAGCGGCGTTCCCTAACCTGGTTCTTGCTTCCATCTGCCCGGGAAATATCCCAGGGGAGGATGGGGAAGGGCAGCCAGCCCCTTCCCAGCGCTGCTGGGCGCAGGAGGGATGGGCTCCTCACACGGGTCCAGCCCCACGGAGTGTGGCCGCTCTGCAGAGCAGATGTGCTGTCCTGGCAAAGGGAAACGCTCCCATCAGAGCGATGGGAAACTCCCTTCCCGTGGAGCTCTTGGCTGTTCTGCTGTCGCTGACCCCACAGCAGTGGAGTCACGATATGAATCCTCCTGTCCACAGGGTTTTCCCACTTTTCTTCTTCACAGAATCATAAAATCCTAGAACGGTTAAGATAAGGGACCTTAAAGACCATCCAGTTCCACCCCCTGCCATGTGCAGGGACATCTTCCACTACCCCAGGTTGCTCCAAGACCCATCCTGGCCTTGGACACTTCCCTGGACCCCTCATGCCAGAGCCTCATTCCCCTCCCAGCCAAGAATTCCTTCCCAATATCCCATCCATCCCTTCCCTCTGGCACTGGGAAGCCATTCCCTGTGTCCTGTCCCTCCATCCCTTGTCCCAAGTCCCTCTCCAGCTCTCCTGGAGCCCCTTCAGGTACTGAATGGCCACAAAAACTTCACCCTGGAACTTGCTTTTGTCCAGGCGGAACAGTCTCAATTCCCTCAGCCTTTCCTCGCAGGAGAGGTGTTCCATCCCTCCCATCACCTTCATGGCCTCCTCTGGCTTCACTTCTTGCCTTTGTACACCTGTGGGATATAAATTCCAGCAGCACCATCCCAAAACACCCCCAGGCCCTCAGGATTAGAAATTATCTTCAGTATTTTCTCGTCTGGTCAGGGGTTTTGGGGAGTTACAGCAAAGCACAGAGCACAGGCTGGATCTGCTGATGGAGAGGCAATCTGCTCTCTCGGAGCTGAAAGAAAATTGTGGATCATGTGGGGATCCAGGGAATGGTGTGGGATTTGCGTGGGCTTTGAGGGTGGGGAAAGGGGTGCAAGACGTGTCTTGGGGCTGTTGTGCCGCATCTGAGGATGTCCAGCAGGTGTTTTTCACACCTCTGCCCACGTTTGATGCTTTTTGGCACTTGTTTTTCTTCTTTTGCTGGAAGTTATTTGTGTTATTCTGGTTGCAGAAGGACTCCAAGGCTCTGTCAAAGCCCAGGGGCAGTTTGGAAACTCACAGTGCGAAATGGTCACTTAGTCACTCACCTCAGGGTGAAACTTAAGTAATATTATGGGATTAAATTCTCTCCACTTCAATTTTAGGGGGAAAAACTATTGTCTGCCGCGGTGGCTTGTTGGTCCTGTGTCCTGAATTTGCTGTGAGTAGTAGACCCACTCATTAGTGAGTGACAAACTGCCTCAGGGCAGGGGTGAATGTCCCTGCACATCCCTGCGAGAGGTATCTGCCATTACTTCTCACTCCTGAAAACTGTCACCTTTGCTTCGCAGGACGTCATCCGCCGAATTTCCTCGAGCTCCTCGGAATGCGCTAAGTAATCAAAAGGAGCAGCTGACAAAATAAATGAGGGAAGTGTGTTTTTTATGGGGACGTCGCCCAAAGGGCAGGACGGGCCATTTGGGGTGTGCAGCTTCTGCCCTTTGGGGGTGTTGATGCTCACGGCCATGGGGCAGACGGCAGAAAGGGTCACTGCCAGCCTTCGTGTGCCCAGGCTCGGTCCCTCTGTCCTTGGCTTTGTCTGGTGCTGTCTGCTTTCCCAATTAGCCACAGTCCTGCTACCTCTCCTCGCAGACATGATGCAAAATAAATGACCTCAGAAATCCCCCCAGATCATGGCTCATTAGAGAGGGACCAAACACCAGGAAACGCAGAGAAGGGCTGGTCAGAGCCCGTCGTGAGGTGAGCTAAATGATCTACCAGCCCCTTTCCCTTCCCAGGGTGCAGGGCTGGGGTCTGGGTCATACACCAGAGGTTCCCGGGCTCACTCCGAGTCCACACACCCTCCCCACTTATTCCACAATCCTCACGAACGTATGGCTCTAGCAGTTGTCAAAAAATGTTGGACAGAGGCTTTGTGGTCAGCTTGATCTGTCCCATCTGGTCATCTGATCTCTTTGTTCTCTGGACTCTCATCCCTCCGCTCGCTGTGGAGATAATTTGAGTAATGCTTCCCTTGTTTTCTTCGTTTTGCTGTGTCGTTATTTTCCCTGCTAGGAAGTGCAATCTTCTCCTCCTTGGCTTTGGGGATAAAAATGGTATGGCTTGACCCTGGCTGCCTGGAGAGATTTGTTTAGTCTTTCCTGTGCTGTAGAGCACACAGCGTGTGCAGCACAGCGAACCTGTCCAAATTCAGCAGGACAGTTTGCATTGGGGATGCCAGAAGAGATGAGAAATATCATCCTTTGACCTGGAAATTTAGATTTTCACCAAGGTGATGTGTGGAGGGGAGCTGTACCTTCATTCCTTCAAACCACTCTGAGCTGTTAGTTTCTTGGAGCTGCTCTCTCAATTCTGGGTGAGCCCAGCACCCTGTGCTGACTGGAGAAGGGATTAGGAGTCCCTGGGGTCACGTCCATTGCAATTCCTCTCTCCTTTTATCAGACCTCTGTTCTTCCAGACCCAGCTTTGGCTGAACCCCAGTGAACTTCCCCTCCATCCCCGTGCTCTTCCCCCTTCCCCGCCGGTGCGTTTGCCGCGTGAACTTCCCGTACCCGACCCGAGAGTGTCTCCGAGAGGTGTGATCCAAGCCGTGGCAGGAATGGCCGCAGCCACAGGAAGGACATGGCTGACCCACCCCTGGCTCCTTCCCAACCTTCCTAATCAGGGCAGGAATGTCTCTGGATGAGCCTGTGGCCGCTCGGCTCCGCAGCGCGGGCGCTTCCCCTGCGAGCCATCTGTGCGGTCACCGCGGGCAAAGCACGCCCTGTGCCCCCGTGGATCAGCTTGTTAGGCACCTCTGGCACCAGCGGCGAGGAAGAGGAGGATGATACACAGACTGAGGAAGGCTCAGCCACTGCTGTTCCTACCTTGCTGCATGGAGATTTGCTTCTTCTGGGAAAGGCAGCTCCTCCATCCGTGCTGAGGCTGTTTTGGGGTGTCCATCGTGCCACCCAGTGCTTGTCTCTTGGGGTGAATTTGGAGATTTGTGATCAAATGGCAGCTGCTCTCCTCTGCTTGATGTTGCATGATTGATCAATAAGGAGGTGAGACCTGACCTGGCAGACAGGGCCATCTCGTGAAGGCACGCAGGACAAGCAGGAGAGGCTTGTTTGGTGACTGTGAGGGTGGTGGGACATGGGCACAGGTTGCCCAGAGCAGTTGTGGCTGTCCCATCCCTGGAAATGCTCCAGGCCAGGCTGGACAGGGCTTGGAGCATCCTGGTCTAGTGGAAGGTGTCCCTGTCCATGGCAGGAGCTGCAATGAGATGGGCTTTAAGGTTCCTTCCAACCCAAACCATTCCGTGACTTTGTGGTCTCCTTTCTCACTGAGATCCCCACGGCCACTGCTGCTCCCCGTGGACAAGGCTCTGAGCGGTGTGGCAGCAAAGGCTCTCCTCGATGGTTCAGCCCCTCATCGTGGTGGGCCTTGCTGCTGTGCCTGGAGGCTCCAGCACGGTGCCTGGGGTCACCCAGGGCTCTCTGCACCCTGCAAAGCTGGGGCAGGTCCGGGTGTCACAGCCTGCTGCCCTCCCAAAGCCACCGGGGCAGTCCAGAGGGCTCCACACTGGAATAAGGCAAACAGGATTTAACCTTTGCTACGGCGTATCCCGGCCAAGAGCTATTGTTAACAAACTTGGCCCCTTTCCATTTGGCCTGGGTGGTTCGAAGAGCAGAGAGTAAATAATCTGACATTCGAAAGAAGTTAATATTTACAAACTCGGGGCCTGCTTCTGCTTCCATTGCTGTTGGGGAAAAGGGTTTTGCTGTGGGCTTCACCTTCAGAGGAGGAGGAGGGTCCTGCAACAGAAAGGATTGCAAAGTAGAGCAGCTAAAAATCCTGTAAGCAGATTTGACACCCTGCCCTGCAAATACAATGGCAGGTACTGTTAGAGCAGGGCCTGGAAAAAAGCCCCACTGAAAATATCCCCTTTACACCTCCATGCAGGTCTGTGGAATGCCATTTCTTTATTTTCCTTAGTATTTTCCCTAATAATTTAAGTTGACACCTCCATGGTGGCATTTCTTAAATATTAGAAAAAAGGAAAAAGTTTTTTTAAAATGACCCCTGTGTTTTTCCTCTTCTTGAGCAGATTTTTACCCCCGCTTGTATTCCATCATCTTTCCAGCCCTTCCACTCATAAAGACAGAGGCACGTGCCCTCCTGTGAGTATCCAATAATCCCATTCACTCTGTGAATGTCTGAATGCTTCCAGTTCAATATGGATGGAGGTTTGGCAGCCCCGGGGCCTGGGCTTGCAGTAAATAACTCCATTGATGGATCAAGCCAATGCCTAAGGATAACTCGGGGCTATCACGGAAGCTGGGGCTGGAAAAGACCAGTAGGTTCTTCCAGCCTGTCTCCTTGCCAGTGCAGTGCTCTTCATTATTTCTCATCAGAAAGGAGATCCAGTTCCCTGGATATTTGGTTTAGCTTGGACACATCTGCTAAGGTCTGCAGATTTCAGTCCAAAAACAAGAGTTATTTATTCAGTTACATTTTCAAGTATTTTGGGAACTTTCTGCCAGAGTGTCCTGTGTTTTTATTTCCTGTGCTTCCAAGATGTCTAAGCAATTTTGCATGCACCTGTAATGCAGAGCCTTGCATATTTATTTTAAGCAAAAAGGTGCAGGGGATGAATGTCTCATTAGCACTGCTTTAATCACTTAATTTTGGAAGGCAGCTGCCAAGCTCTGAGCTGGAGCATTGTGAGCAAGGTTTTCAGAGGATTTTATTTCTCCTGGAGTTTTCTTGGCAGCGACGGGTTGCAAGAATTGGTAGCTGAGCGCGTAGTGGAATTATAATCCAAAAATTGTCCATTGGAATTTCCAGGTAACCACAGGCACAGATAGCAGAGCTGTTTCCACATGCAGACACAGCAAATTTCAGCTCCTTCTGGGAGGGTGAAGACCACTCGAGCTTCCAAGGATGCCACACGAAAAGCATCCTAATGATGTTTTTATACACATGAAGGAGGTTGGCTCAAGGGAAACCCAGGACAGGAGTTTGTGGCATCAAAAACAGTGCTCCTACACCGAGATAAATAATTATATATATAATATATATATATCTAATATACCTAATATACCTAATATATCTAATATATCTAATATATCTAATATCTAATATCTAATATATAATATATAAAGTATAATAGATAATATATAAAACGTAACACATAAGAGATAATATATTATAGATATAATTATGTATCTATAATTATATATATGAACATGGCTTAGAAATATTTTTTAAAATTTTAATTGAAATTTTAGATCAGAGTTCCAGATACCACTAAATGAATATTGCTGCTGTGTCCCTTGGGTGATGTTAGCAGGGTTAATGGATGAACTATAACCTTTAAATTAGGTACAGGTGCAAAAGCAGATTAATAAGCGCCACCCATGAGGTGGAAGGTAAAGGTGAAAAGCAAAAATAATAATGCATTGAATACGTTGCTTTGCCTCTGTCCAAAAAAGCAGAGCAGAAGGACCAAAGTAGTTTTTCTGAATAGCTGAAAAGCTACAGATAAAAACTCAGATTTTATATTGATTTGATATTTGGACTGTGAAGAATCATCTGATAGTTTGATGTTGCTAATTTTGTCTGGGTTAGCACTGAAGCCCTGGCACAGGTGCCCAGAGCAGCTGTGGCTGCCCCTGGATCCCTGGAAGTGTCCAAGGCCAGGCTGGACAGGGCTTGGAGCAACCTGGGATAGTGAAATTCCCTATGTCAGGGGCATTGGAATGAGATGATCTTTAAGTTCCCTTTCAGTTCTGTGATTCTGTGACTTCTCAAACCTCAGATAAATCAGAGATTCATTTCAGAGGCTGATGTTGTGACATGGGCAAAGCAGAAATCTCCCATGTTTTTAGGAAGGATGACAGGATCTGACTCAGTGAGGGCTGAGAGCACCGAGCCAGGTGTATCCAAATCTGCTCCAAGAAGATGAAGCCTGAGCAAGGAATTAGCACTTGGACCCAGCCAAGAACTGCAGGCTGTTTCTGATCAGAATTTGTGACCTGATTGACCAAATATTAAAGGATCCTCCACAGATGTAGGAATTATTTAGGTCTAGGTCTTGTTTCCAGAAGTTTTGAAGGCACCCAACTGCATATAACCAAGCCACTGGCTGGTTTTTGGGAGACATAATTGGTATTTCAGGTAAGAACAAAGTGAATTGGAGGATTCCAAGGTGTCTCTGGGAAAAGTAAATGCAGAGCTTATTTTGTTGGACTGGAAAGTCTCCTTCAGTTACTATTAATTATTCTTTGAGTGAGCTGACAAATACAATATTATTTGTGGGACATGAAATCTGTATTTATTAGCTGTTTAATGCTAGCAAAAAAAGAGGGAAGTAACAACAGTCCACACGTACCCAGCAATGGAGTTAGCACATGGAATCAGCTTTATTCTCCCCTCTTGTTCATCCTCCTGTTATTTGACATATCAGTAGTCCATCCAGTGAGGGAGAAAGTGGAGCTGCATGTATTTGACCCTGCAGTCCATGAGAAAAGAAACATCCAGAAGAAACAGTGAAAGACCCTCGCTTAAGGAGCCTATGCTACATCTGAGTTACGTAATGGGTGTCTATCAAAATTAAAATTAAAACTAAAATTAAACTTAAACTTAAAATTAAAATTAAAAATAAAAATAGGGGTTGACCCAAAACCCAGGAAATGCATTTCCAAGTTGCAGTCACTTCTGCATATGCAAGCTTTGGTGCAACCATTTCAGTGTATCTTAAAATTAAAATTAAAATTAAAATTAAAATTCGTTTTTGACCCTAGAGCCAGGAAATGCATTTCCAGGTTGCAGTCACTTCCGTACTTCTGCAAGCTTTGGTGCAACCATTTCAGAGCATGGTATTTCAGCTCTCCTGGCCACCTTTGCACTGTCCTTTCTCTTTTCTGCTGAATTCTGAGACAAGACACAAATCCTCCTGCCTTCGCAGAGCAGCTGTTCCCCAAAAATGCTGTGTGGAAGGATGTGATGAGTGCAGACCTTTCCCATTCTGCCCCTGGGCCAGGACCTGCAAGAAGTTGTGCCTGGGCTTGGGCACTCACTGATTTTCTGCACTTTCTGTGGTACTTCCACGGTGATCTTTTGGTGGTGTCAACGTCCCTGTTTCCATGGCATTGCTCCCATGGCCAAGGAAAAGCACTAATTAGTGTTTTTCTTTCCTCAGGAGTCTGGGAGAGATAGAGCTGCTCATGCCCCTTGACTCCCCTGCCTGCTGCCAGCCTTGTCATGGGTGTGGGAAGGCCATTCCAGGAAGATGGTTGAGGGGTACATTGCAAGAAATTATACCTCCCCTTGCCAGATCCCTCCTGAAAACCCCTCCAAGGTGTTGTATTGTGTTGTATTGTGTTGTATTTTATTTTATTTTATTTTATTTATTTTATTTTATTTTATTTATTTTATTTTATTTTATTTATTTTATTTTATTTTATTTTATTTTATTTTATTTTATTTTATTTTATTTTATTTTATTTTATTTTATTTTATTGTAATGGCCTCAGAGACAAAGACTGAGGACACAGCTCTAAGAGAAATAACATCTCCATGGGCACTGGGAATGGGACTGTAGCTATGATGATCTCCAGATTGAAGAAATGCTAAGTTAGGGAGAGGTTATACGTAGAAAAATTTCTGTATTTTTTCAAATAGTTGTTGAAAAACCAGCTGAGCTTTGAGAAGACAAACCTTTCCTTGTAACTTATATGTGTGATTATATGTGCTTTGTCATCTAAATGTGCAAACACCATAACGCTCTTAAATTTTACCAAAATAATTCCAAGTCTTATCTGAGGTGACTGCATTTGAAAGCAGTGAAAATGTTAATGCTAACAACATTTTTTTTTGTTCTCTAAATTCCTATCCTTAATTTAATATAATACACTGCTGTTTTAAAGGGATATTAATATTCTTTTCAAAGTGTTTGGGACTTTTACATAATTTAAAAAATATTTGCAGCTGTTTTGAATGTATCTGCAAGTACTGATAGACAAAAGGCATGGATATCCATAAGAACGTTGTCATAATACATTCCATATTAACGTAAGCAAAAAAGAATGTTTGCTTAGGAATACCAAAAAAGGTGATTGGAAGGCCCACTTCTGTGGCCTTAACATCTTCCTGCTAAACAAGTTACACTCCTTTTTTTTTTTTTTTCCTTTTTTTTTTTTTTCTGCATTCTTAATTGGTTACTTGCATCTGCCTTTTAGAATTAGCAGCTTTTTTGCATTTGGATCATCCATAGAGCCGAGCTTGGGCCATTTGTTTTAGATTTCCAGAGATGATTTATTTGTACTGTAATGGGATGGAATCATACAGTGTTTCCCATTTGTTTTCAGCCTTAGTTCAGAGTGTAGTTTAAGCTCTCATAGTATATCTGCGAGTGCTGATTCCACTCTCATGTCCAAGGCACACAAATCTTTTCTTCTGCACTGTTTGCACCTTTCTCTCACTGCATAAAAATCGAGGTCCCTGGGTCAATATTACATTGGGGGAAAAGGGGAGAGATTATCACAGAGGCTGAAAAATTTTGCTGCTGGCTAAATCGCTAAAGGATGGGATGTGTGTGTTGCAGTAATGAACAGGGAAAAACTCAAATAAATTTGCCCTGTATTATTTTAGAAGACCTGACAGAGGATGGGATCTTACTTAGGCTTTGTGTGGTCATAGGCACAGCAGTAGAAGTTCTTTGGAAGGTGATATCCACTAAAGTCACTTTCTTTTCCTTCTTTTTGAGTCATTGGGATGCTCCGTAGCTGTCAAAGAGAGCAGTCTTTTCTTATAATAACTGACAACTGCAGAAACCTTGAAAAAGAGGGTAGACAGGACCTCATGGAGCTGTCTTGTCAACCCCTCTTCCCGCAGTAGGATTGGCTATAAAAAAAGACTTCTGTTCCTTTTCATCTTTTCTTCCACCATTTACATTTTTTTAAAAAAACAACAAGCACACAGCAACAAACCAGCAATGAATAATACAGGGAAAAAAAGGGAAGCAGCAATTTTTATGACATACTCGGAGTTGCTTATGACTGTGTTTGAGGGCACTTCTGCATCCACGGCGCTTTATGGCCATTTTTGATCAGTTACTGCACAGATCTGGGCTCGTAATGAATGGACTGTCCCTCTCACCGTGATAATGGAACATGAGAGTATAAAAACTTTGAAGTGCAGGAGGCAGCTGAAAAGAAAACAATAAACTATGTATATGAGACTGGCTTGTTGCTTGGTGATTAAGAGATGAGGACCCCGTAGGTCAGCTCCCTATAGGTACAAACAGATGTTTGCACTGTTTCACAGCTGCTAAATATGATATAAATCCAAAGAATTTCTCATGTTTTTATAAAGTTAAAAAAAAATACCCAGACAGCAAATTTTTGGTCATTCAGATACTCTTACCAAATGACATCTGGTTTCTGTACTGCTTATTTAAGCAATCCTTAAAAAAATGTTTGCCAAGGGGAATAACTCAAACCTTTTAGTTCTTCACCATATATAACTGTACAGTTTAGATTACAATGTAGCATGCAGAGTTTATTATAAGCAATGCAGTTCTTCATTTCTTAGCTAGCGAGTATTACTTTAAAGAAAATAGGATAAATATTATGTAATTAGTTCAGGGAAATTCATGTATAGTTACATTTCAGAGTACCCGAGTTTCAGATCCAAACGATGACAAAGAAAATGAATTGTTTCCATATGTTAGGAGATAGCCCCAGTTATGAGCAGAGAGCTGAGGCATAAAAATGCAACGGGGCTCCCATTAAATGGACAGACACAACAGCAGTGAGTGGAGAATGGGATGTGAAGGTGCTCTGAAGGCACTGTAGCTGCTGCTGGGACCCAGGAGAAGGAGAAATGGATGGTTCCACCACCAGGAGATCCTCAGGTCCTGTGCCCTGACTCGCTGGTGCCTAACAAGATGTGAATTTTTTCCCACATCCCTGTCTGAAGGTTCACGAGGTCTCCCCGGGTTCTTGGGAAGGGCTGTGTCCATCCTGGTGTCATTTCTTTGAGGCTAATGAGTCTGCCACTCTTACCTGGCCACCTACGAGCACAGAGCGTATGGGAACTTAATACCCTTCAGACCTCGATCCCTCTGCCAAAACTGGCTGGAATTGGCTAATGGGCTCCAGAGTTATTTTCTTTGGGACTGAGAGGGGACAGACGGACTCGCTCTTAAGGGAACATAATTGCCTGCATCTCATGTCTGTTGGAAGCCAAGCTAAAAATCTCAGTATTAAGCTTATCATATAAATTATATATGCATATATTTTACAGAGGGAGATTTATTGCCTTCAATATCTAAGCATTTTATGCTTTTGAAGTAATGCATACTTTGATCCAACAAATACCTACACTTTCAAGTCACCCAGCGTACTGAGGGCGCAGTAATGCTGCTTATTTTGAGAAAGATAAATCCCAAAAAGCTGAAGGACCATAACTAGGCTGTGATCTATGTGTTTTCTTTGTGGTCTTCTCTGCCATTTACAGTTTCAAAGGATTAAGGCTAGAAAAGGGTGCATTGCCCATTACGACCTCTGAGTGCTGCTTATTGACTCAGTGACTCCCACCCTTTTTGAATTGGTGGCTGTGCAACTTCCCCCAGTTATTTTGAATCTAATGAGCATGTTTTTCTTCATTTCTATTCACAGGCCTGTCTGTTAGTCTTCAGACGGAAATTTGCACATCCACAGTGTCTATAACATTAAATTTATCTGTATCTGCGGTCTTTCTTGAGGTGCCTGGCAATCAACAGCTTTCTTCCCTCTCTTTGTCGAGCAATTCCAGTGTCACAATTATCATGAATCATCCATTTTGTATATATCTCAGTGACTGGTCGGGTTTATTTTCACATGAATCCGCACATCCCATAGCACTGGCTCGGTAGCTAGAAGCAAAATGTGGTCATATGTTCTGCTGTAATGACACGATTGCATTTTTGTCTGTACTTTTTTTGCTCTTCTTGATTTGGTCTGTCGCCACCATTGTGAGATGCCCTGGACTAATTGCCCATCGGATGACAGGGAAACGTGTGAGTCCTTGAAAGTGGAAGCTGGTCTGTACGGACAAGAATGGAACCAGCAGTGAGTTTATTCTCCTTTTTAAGCTCCTGCAAAGGAACGTGCTATGTTAGAAACCTTCTTTTGGGGCTCGGGGCTATTGATTTTGTTCCATATTTGAGCAGCACACTGAGATCCTGCTCCAGGGCATAAAATCCAAATGCTGCCGCAGTGCAAGTATTGCTGCAGTTGTAATTAGTGATAATAGCAACTATTGTGGGAGCAGTCCTAAAAAATATTAATAGCGGGACTGGTTTAATTACAATGGTCCTCATGCCTGTGGTGGCTTCACCCTTCCCTTTTCTGAAGCTCAGCCTTCATTTTATTGCCAGTCTTATCTGACTGGATGTTGGCCAAACTGGTACACTTGAAGGGTATTTTCCTGTCAAATAAACAACAAACCCCAGTGGTTAATTTATATTATTCCTCTCCACTCTTTCTCCAGCCAAAACACAGATTTACTCCTCCTGCCACAGTCCCACAACTTCCTGTTTAGTAGGAAACTTGATTAACTTGTTGGCTCCGTCAGTCTTGACGGTCTTGCTTTTATTAGGAAGAAAATTGTTTGTTCTGCTTGCACAAGATTTTGCTGGGAACGATTGTTCTCTGTCAGGTGCTTCAGGCACAGCTTTTAACTGGAATTAACTGAGAGCAAACCACCACAGGGGCAGCTCCTGGAGAAGACACTGTGCTTCAACCTTGCCTTAGGTGTTATCAGGCTGAGAAAAACTGGGTTTGTAACTGGACGTGCCCACCTGTGAGCACCAGGCTTGCCCTAGTTTTTAAAAAGTTTTGAGCATGTTGCAATAACATTGGGAGGTTTTCTTGGGTGGGGGGTTTTTTTGGTGTTTTTTTTTTTTTTTTTTTTTTGGGTTGGGTTTTTGGTTTTTTTTTTTAAATTTTTTTTTGTCTGATTTAAATAAACAGACTAATTCTTGCAGGTGGAGAGAAATTAATCTTAAAGTTGTGTCTTGGCCTCTGTTGACACTGTGAAGCTCCAGCCAAGGGCCCAGAGGGGTTGACAAATTTGTTTTCACTCCTGGTTTTCTTTCCTGCCTGGTGTGTAGCGATGTGCTCTGGCAAGGGGCTGGGGGTACTGACAGTGTTTGGCACAGAGGAGGAAATCAATAGCTTCACACTTCTTGAGAGCAGGTCTGCTTCAAACCAGAGACCTGCATCTGATGGAGGAACTATTTCTAAGTTTTGTAGGTCTTGAGAACATTTTACCTTAGAGTCACATTGTCATCATATAAGAAAAAGTTGGTTTTTGAAGAATTCCTGGAAGGTTCTGCCTAAGTTTTTTTTTAGCCTTTTGGTGTTGGGGCATGCTAGACTCCTTCTGCAGAAAAACTCGAAAGTGGGAAAGGACTTTTCAGGTGAGGATTACATCCATGTCTAATAATGACCCAGTAAGAACATCATAAATCCTTAAAATATTGTTCTTCCTGTGAGAAATGCAGCATATTTGTGATAGTATAAAATGCATTCAACTCCATGGTCTTTGTAACTCCTGGGCATCCATAGGTAAGTACCATTTCTGTGTTCTTTACAGGAAGGTCTAAAGCCTTTAAAATAAAATCAGGCAGAGGTATTATTTTAGCAGAAAGCTTTTACATTGATTTCCTGATGTTTGCAAATATTTCTGCAAGGATAAACATCTCTGGAGAAGTCAGCTCTAAATAAATAAATGTTGCAGCAAAGGAGGAATACCCTGAGTGGGTGTACTGCAGCTGTTGGGGTTCACTGGGATGAAATGTGTTACACATCTTCCCAAAGCTGAGTGTTGACAGGCATTAACCAGAAACTCTCCTTTCTTAATCATCCTCACAGTAGTCTGCAAAGGTGGGGAGGGGAACATCCCTGGCTCTTCTGGGTTTAAACCCAAATTAGCACGCACATCATCAAGGCTTGTCAAGAATGGCGCTCTGTAGTGGAGCTGCCGCGTGGTGTAAACACGGAATGTGATGCAATGCGTCTGCCGCTCGCAGACTGAGTTTGACATTTTTGCTTAATTCACCATGGCCGTGCGAGGGGAGCGCACGCTTCAGACAAATTCCGCTGTTGTTATTGCTCTGCGCTGCTGCAGAGGCAACACTTCTAATTAGAGACTATCTCCGCGTTCGGCTTGGCAGCCAAAATAAACTTCTAGGAGCCACGTGCTGGATGGCTTTTATCTCCACAGTGGTGGTGGGCTCTTTCCAGCAAGTACAATTGCAAACACACGTGGGGACCAAAGGCATAAATATTTTGGGGGGAGGTTTGGTTAAAGTCCCTCAGCACTGCCCTGGTAAGCCCCATCCATCGAGGTTTCTTCTGTGTGTGATATTGAAAGGGAAGAGGTTTCAGCTGGAGGGAAGGTGGAGAGCTGGGGTGTGTAAGAGCACGAGGAAAAGCAGGATATTGGTGGGAAGCTGTGGAGGAGTGACATTCAGGAGCCTTGTGTGTAGATTTTGGAGGCCTGTGTCCCAAAGGAACAGACCAGCTTGTTCCAGGACATGTCACCTCACTGGGAGGGACCAAAGTGAGCCCCAGCAGAGGCAGGGGGGATGCCCACATTGATGGGCACAGCAAATGCCTCCTTGTCTTCAGCCAAAGGGTGTTTCTGCACTGTGGCTTGCAGGGGACAGCTCTCTTTGGGATGGGTTTTCAGAGGGACCTTCAAAGGTGATACTGAAATCAAGTAGCAGAGTTCCTCCTCTACATCTGCCGTGATTGTTGGTAATGCATTTAGACATCAAGGGCAGCGCAAGCTTTCAAAATCTTACATAGCAGGAGAGCAAAATGTAGCTTTGGATGATAGAACCCAAGACCAGCATGGTTCCTGGGCCTCCCAACTCCTGTCAGAAGAAACAAAATCCCGGAGCAGCCTAGCACATGCTGCTTTATATGGGGCTTCTTTATTTCTCCGTCCCCAGACCCGATTGCAGTGACACCTCTGGAGCTGGGCAGACCTCACCCCACGCCGAATTCCTTTCCGCTGAGGCGTGCCAGCAGCCCACCCCGCGCTCCAGATGTTGCTGCTCTCTGAGAAACAAGAGCTTAATAAGCCAGGCTCACCCTTCCTCCTGGGGTGAGCCCAAAGACAGTCAGAGATGGAAAATTGCTGCTCAGTACCATGAACAATGTGCTTGGTCAAAGAGCAGTGCCAGCACTTTGTCTTAATGGAAGAGAAAGCCGAGACGCACAGTGCAAAAATCTGAGCTGGCAGCAGCCAGCGACTTCAACATACATTGAAAACTATCTATGAAAGAGCACACTTAAACCAAGAGAAAAAGCCCTGAGGTATATTTAGACAAACTGAAAAAGAGCAAGAATCAGGGGGGGCAAAAAAGATTCTGTGTGGCTTTCATAGGTTACATTTTTCCCAGTCTGTATTTCACTTGGGTTCCTTTTATTGTCTTATCGTGAGCACATGCACCACAAAAACACACACGTGCACAGGGCTGCGAGAAGAAATCTCCTGTTTTGCACACACAGGACCTAGTTTTGCCATTACCCAGAGGTGTTGGAGCTCTGCTCCAATAGGATTTTGGTCACCACTGAAGGTTTAGGCAGAGGCAGATGTTGGACCGACCCTGGATATTTTATGTGCTCAGCCCTGTGTGTTCACACAGGGTTTTGCTCAGTGGCTCTACTGCTGCTTTGTTGTCTTGTTCCCTGCTTTGCTTCCCTGGCCTCTTCCTCCCACCTTTCCCAAACAGGAGCCTTTCCTCCTTATGTGAGCCTAAAGAGTCAGGAAACACAACATCCTCCCTTTACTGGGGTAGGGCAGCTCGGAATTGATGTAACCTACCAAAAACCACAAAGGGAAGGTGTCTAAGCCAAGACCTGCTGGGGTAGGGCAGCTCAGAATTGATGTAACCTACCAAAAACCACAAAGGGAAGGTGTCTAAGCCAAGACCTGCTGGGGTAGGGCAGCTCAGAATTGATGTAACCTACCAAAAACCACAAAGGGAAGGTGTCTAAGCCAAGACCTGCACCTGGGATCTCTTGGACAGCCATCTTCCCGACATTCTGAGCCCTTTCCCCACCGGGATCCGCTCGGCTCAGTCCCACTTCAGTCCCAGCAGTGCTCGAGGCACTAAAACGCTGCTCTCGGCCGGGCTGGCAAGTGCTCCTGGAACACTTTGTGGCAGGGAAGTCATCTGACTTTGGAATAAATGGGCTCCTCAGCGCTGGGATGGTGACCAAGACCACAAGGGAGCGCAGGGGACATCGGTCCGGATCCAGGCATTGTGTCCTTGGGTGCGATACCCCGCAGACACGGAGTGACAACATTTCTCCATGAAGAGTCTCATTAGCTACCAGGGCTGCATTTTCGGTGAGCTATTACTCAGTGGAAGGCGCTGGAATCTGGCCCGGAATAACCTCCCTCCAATTTCTCCCTCCCTGGAGCTGCGGGAGCCTTTCTGCACCCCCATCCTGCATGGCCAAGCCCAGGTCCCGGGGGACCGGTCCTGTGCACATCCCGAGCTCAGCACCAGCCCATAAATCTTGCTGCTGGATGCAGGCAGTGAAATACGAACAAAGGAAACCACCATGCAGTGCGGGGGTAGGGTGGGGAATCGCTCTGGCACCCTCCTTGCTCGGAAAGAAGTGAGAAAACATGGCTTTGTGTTGCTGTTGTTGTAGTTGTTGTTTTATGGTTTCTACAGATGCTTCCAATAAAAGAATTGTGAAACTATTCCCATCGGTGGCCTGTCCTCTACCCGCAATAGTGACGGAGAAGTTTGCTGGATTTCCGTCAGCAGAGCAATTTGAGTGTGGACTCTACTGCCACAAATTTAAGAAAGCTCTCCATTTGCTGCCTGCCAAGGAAACAGGTGATTTTTTATTTATTATTTCTGGACACTGGCAAGTGATGCTGACAATCAACTGCAGTTCAGATGTGTGTGTCTAAATACTTCTGTTATTATGATTTTTCCTTCCTGGTCTATGATTTGCTGATTATGTTTAATAATCAGCGCTAATAATTAGCGTTCTGGGGCTTCAACCACGATCTCTGCCTGCACTAATATTTGTAGCCTCCTGGTGTGCTCCAGGGAAAGGGACAAGAGCATGGCAGAGCAGTGTGGATGTTGATGTGTTGCATTGTTGACTTTTTCTCAGGAAAGAAGCAGAATTGCTGTGGTTTAAAGGCAGATGTTCATCCTGAGTGAAGAGATTACATTTTATTTAGGAAGTATTTTCTTAAGCAAAGTGGATAACCAGCTAGCAAATGGTGGATGATACTTTTAATCCATAAAATGCCGTTCCTGGGTATGACTCTTAGGAAACCTGTCCTACGTTTGTACTTTTCAAATGGAGTTTGGGCTTGTAAAACCAACATTTAGACATGCAAGAGCTTTTCTGAGAAACGTGACATTTTCCCCAGTATTTTCTGCTCTAAATATATGCTTTTATAAGTGAAATTATGTTTTCCTTCTCTGCTTCCCCTGCCCATGCCTGGCTCTGGGGCTCCCAGTCCCCAATGACACCGCTGCAGCTTCTTTAGCGAGGTTGCAGAGATGTCGCTGGTGTGGCGATGGCTTGGGCGGTGTGGAGCTTTGGAGGAGCTCGAGCAGCGCGGGCTGTGTGTGCAAAGGAGGGAAAACATCCTGGAAACATCCCAGCTCTGGCTCTGGGGCCGGACTGTTGCATGGAGAGCCAGAAATGAGACCTGATCTCTGCTCGCCGGGAGAGAAGCAAACATGTGGCGCTCGGGGTTTGTCCCTCTCCGCGAGCGCACGTGTGGTCTCCTACCCCGGCCCTGCAGACACGTGGCATCTGCTCAGCTCTTCGAAGGGCTGAGCCATGAAATATTAAAGGAGGAGGTAAATAATGAAAAGAACACAAAATTTAAAAGAAAAAAAAAGAATGGAAGGAGGAAGCCCGGTGGTTGCAGCAGGATCTGCGAGGCTTGTGCTGGAGCGGACATTTAGCAAATGGCTGTTCTTTACATCACAGCACAGAAATATGAAAAATATTAAATATGTAGCTGGGCTGGATAAAAAGGAGAATGTAACAAGAGTAGGACAAAGAATGTCACATGCTCCAACCGCATCTGAACTTGGCAGCAGCAGCCCAGGGAAGCCCATGTAAATCCTAGGAGCATGTTAAAAGCATTTTCACCCCACAAAGACTGACACGCATGAAAAGTATCTTTTCAACAATGTCAATCAAGGGCCTGGAGAAATAATTTACTAATACACTGCCTTGCAGGGACACACGGCTGATGGGAACGGCATTCACATCGTGGAATGGCAATTAGTTCAGGGTAGGTTTGTAACAGAGGTGTGAAGCTGCGTGAACAAGCCTGTGTGTCATTGCTGAATTTAAATATGGTGAGCAAAGAGAGAGATTTCATTGAGGGGCAAAGGGAAAACACAACAGCAGAAGGAAAGTGCGAGAAAATGAAGCAGAGACAATAAAATGTAACCCCAGACCAAGGGGTGCTGTGGAGAAAGCCTAAATGGAAAATGCTCTGGGTATTGTCTAAGTCACATGGAAAGGAAATTATTATCCAGGCGAGAAACCCAGCACTGGTGTGTGCAAAGGGAAGCAGCTCAGTACTGCAGCAGGAGTGGGGTAAGATTGGATTCAGGATTGTTCAGGACCTGCCCTGGCTCAGCTGCACCTGGGGGAGCAAATCTTCCTCCCAGAGAGGTTCCTCAGCCGAGCCCTGACTTCTGGCGGCAGCACGGCCATTGGATGTGTCTCCTTGGCCTGTCCTTTGTGTATTGCAGACATGCCAAGATCTGCAAAGACTTAGCTACACTGGTATTTTTTCCCCTTGAAAAAATATACTTTCTAATTTATTGAATTAAGGCATACACGTTATTTTGCATTAAAGGGGATATGGTGAAACCTTAGCATGTTAATTTATTCATATTTAATTTGGCTGCTGCAGAAGGAAATACTACAATATCTTCCTGAAAAAAAATATGTATTGTAGTATACTCATGGACAGGGCAAGGGATTTTAATATTTTTTTCCCATGGAAGTCCCTGTCAGCTCCTGCAGGTTGAAAGACTTTGGTTTAGAAATAGTTTATGGGACCACTTCCCCCAAAGGTCTGTGGGGCATAACTTGACAACAGCCAGTGTGTGATCATGTGTAGGAATGAGGTCAAAGCTGCAGGCAGGGTAGGTGGGAACTGTCTGTAGATGGAGGACAGAAAAAAAGAGGAGTTGCTCCATCTTTATGATGTCTCGTTTGGCTAATGTGGAGTTCTGATAACCCTTAATAATAAGAGTGACATGGGGCCGATTCCCCTTGTCCTGTCCCTGTTCCCTGCGAGCACAGCCTGACCCCCCCCGGCTGTCCCCTCCTGGCAGGAGCTGTGCAGAGCCACAAGGTCCCCCTGAGCCTCCTTTTCTCCAGGCTGAGCCCTTTCCCAGCTCCTCAGCCTCTCCTGGGGCTCCAGACCCTTCCCAGCTCCGTTCCCTTCCCTGGACACCTCCAGTCTCTCAATGTTTTGTGGTGAGGGGCTCAGAACTGAATTCAGGATTTGAGGTGAGTGCAGGGGGAAGCTCCTGCACCTTCCCATGGCTAATTTCCTCCCGTGCCTTCTCCTGGCTGTCAAACCTTCCCTGCCCCAGCGGAGGAGCCGTGCCCATCCCCGCGCCCAGCACAGAGCCCATGGGGACAGTTCCTGTCCCTCCCACCACCCACCCAACAGCTGAACTCCCCAGCAAAGACAAAGACTTATTTATGCTCTCTCCTCTTAAAGTACATATATTTTAGTCCAGGAGGATTTGCCAGCAATAAAGTTTTCTTCTGAGATTCCTAAATCACAAGGTACTTAGGCTCTCCAGACCGTGATGCCCATGGACAATATTTGCACTGTAGCCTGACACATCTTTCTGCTTTAGAATAACAAAAAAACATGCAGCTGGGACCTGCTAGGCTGAGAGGACTTTAAATCACCTGCCTTTTTTTTTTTTTTTCCGTTTCCAGAAGGGCAGGTGCAGCTCAGATTATCTGCAAACTATTTTTTATTACTTAACAACACAGGCTTTAATGCAGTTAGAGATGTCTTTATTCATTCTTACACTCCTGAGTATTTTTGTGTAAACGTTTTTCATCTGTGGCAAGCCAGTTTGTTTGTTGTGTTTTGTCATGTCAGAGCAGACTGTGATTAGACACTGAGATGAGACTACTAAATATTTTCAGATGTTTTCTATTTCCTCGGCGAAGAGCTGGATTTGAACCAAAGCTCTGAGGTGAAAGGGTGATGTGTAATATATTGAGACATCTGAAATAAAATAATGTAATGTTTTTAATATTTAAGAAGAAAAAGGCAGCAGTAAAACATTGTGGAAGGAGGAGAACATGAATACCTATATATTTTAATTTTAAATGCATGCAGATGTTGAATTTTAATCAGAGCATGTCAGAATTGAACTATAACAAAGGCAAAAATGTGAGATCTGTTTTCTTGAATTGCTTCCATATTTTGGGCTCCAGATTTTTATTACATATAGCACTGCATCATCATATATTTATGTAAAGTGCCAGCATCCATTGACTTGGTGCAAGCCTGATGGTTAGCATGTAAAACACTTTACAGTGAGAAGGATATTCTTTCCCTCAGTACATACAGCATATATCATATTATACAAGCCTGTGCCTCCTCGCACAGTGGCAGGGCTCATTTTCACTGCTTGGTACATCTGGTGTTTCTTTTGGACCTTTCTGCCTCTTTCCTCAGCTCCAGAGGACTCTCCTGGTGAAGACCTCGGCCTGGGCTCACGGGAAGGGAAAGCTGTGGATTCGAGGGGTGACAAGTGCTGGAGAGCTGGCACAGATGGAAGGTGCAGAGCCAGGCATGGCTTTGTCCCTTCTGGTGCTGTGTTTGCGGCTGAGCATCGCCCGGGAGCCACAGAGCAGCAAAAGCTGGGAGTGGAGGTGGCCTGGGAGCTCCCTGTTCTTCTCCACCAAGGGGCAAATATCCCCTGGGGCTGTGGGGGAGTTGTGCCTCCACTCCGGGGCTGGGCGTCCCTGCTTCCACACCCCAGCGTTTCCCTGTCTCTGGATGTGTTCTGAGAGGGAATCCGTGCTGTAAAATGTGTTTTTGCAGCACACCTGCCTCGCCTGCCACCGTGCTGGGTGGGTTTGAATGCAGAAAACTGAAAATGCAGAAGGTTGGAGACAACACGGACTGCTTTACGCAGAGTTACGGAAGGGGATCGAAGGTGCCACTCCATCCTGGCAGCAGGAAATCTAGTGGTATTTAGGAAATATTCGGACTGGTAGCAGTGGAAGGCAGGGGGTGCTCAGCAGGGCTGCTGTGCCTGCTGCAGAGGGCACAGCTCCAGCACAGGGCTAGGAATAGGTGCAGAAAAGCCATCCTGGGAACCCCTGGTCTCCAGAGACCTGTCAGCCCCTTGTACCATCCCGGAGGAGGGCACTGGTGCCTGTGTGGGCCAGGGTGATGCTCCAAAGCCTCTCTTTTGCTCAGGATGCCCCACAGCTCTCTGGGGGGGTCTGCATCAGGCCTGCTTCCTTTTTTGGTTTCTTTTCTGGATTGCTTTTCTTCAATGAATAGACTTTTTTTTTTTTNAGCCCTTCTCACGCCTTCAGCTCCTAGAGTGAAACACGTGACCGCTCTTTGCTGATGTTTTTCCTAAAACAGTGATGTTTGTGGAACGTGTCTCAAAAGCTGCAGCCCTGGCTGGTCTTGGCTGCCAACTGCTCTGTCCTGGGAGCCTCCAGCCCTGGAGCTGAGGTCCAGCAGCACTCCCGAGCTGGGAGAAGGGGAGGGCAGCTCTGTGCCACCCTCCAGGCTTTGGCAGGGCAGTCTGTAGCTTTGTGGACATGCCTGAGGCTAAAAGTTAATCAGAATAAACTGATTTGACTCCACCTGGTTGGCTTTACTGACCCTCTGCAAACACTCTCCCAGGGTCAGCCACCTTTTCCTCTCCTTTCTGGGGATATTCCCACTGGGTTGGAGGCTCCCCCGGTTCAGCTGCGCTTGGTCATTCCCCCCAGCCCTTGGAGGCAGCTCACTTAATGGGAGATGTCTTCAAAAAGCCATTCCAGGTTTTTCTGTGACAGGAGAGATGTACAGCACACGAGGAGGGATGTCCCCGGGAAGGTTTTGCATCTCACGGTGTCCCCACAGAGGAGTCATTTCCACCGAAGGCCTCACCCCACTGACGTAGCTGTGGGGAAATAGGAGAGATCATTTTCAGGCTGGATGCTTTTCCTCTCCTGTCCCACTTCATCTCTTAATGGTTCCTTTTTATTCAGGGGTTTTCCTGTCCCCTCTTACAGCATCATGAGCTTGATTCAGGAGTGTTTTATTTTCTTCAGTGCATTCTGTTAGGATGACAGATGAGTGTGGGATTTCTGACCTTTTATTAGGGACTGGTGATACTCCTAGGGATTCAGAAAAAACAAAAGGACTATTCCAAAGGCCAGATGAATAAAAGCCTCTCCGTGCCTGACTACTAACACCAGGTGAGGTGTTGGGAGTTCGTGTGCTTGAAGTGAGCACTGCTTTGGCTTTCCTGCAGGGAAAGCTGATCTTCTGTTGTCTCCTGGGTGTTTGTGTAGGTGCAGAGGAGGCAGAAGCAGAGTGTGACAGCCCTAAAGAGATGTCCCTGGCAGAGGGAGCTCTGGATTTGTGCAAGAGCAAACCACCCGAGCAGTGATGGAAGCCAGGACCAGAATCTGGCTCCTGTTTCTGACACCCCAAAACCACACCCAGGGCTGGATGGCAGAACTGGGATCTTGGTGACCCAATTCCTGCTGGGGGAAAGGGTCTGGGATTGCCTAACACAAATAGGTGTCCTCATCACACTGTGTGTCATCTGATGCCAGCGCCTTTTCCCATGATGACAGAGCAGGACCCAGGCTCCTGAGTGACGCCGGCTCAGACGCTGGTGGTCCTACCTCCCTCAGGAGCATTTGAGTGCCCACACGGTTTGGCAGAAGAGATCCTGTTGTTCATATGTCTGTGGTTTTGCTCCTGATGCCACTGGGATTGCATTTCGAGGCCTCAGCAGGGCCATTCCCGCACCAGAGGCGCAGAGGGTACAGTGATGCTGCGGCACTGCCAGATGTGCCTTAGGCAGGACAGGGCTGCCTGAAGCCCTGAAGATGCTGCTGGACCTGGGCTGTTCACCCAGGCTTGTCACAGCATTGGTTATTTTCTGTTTTATCCACAATTTTCTAAGACTTTTGGAGCTGCAAATGGTTTGGCTCTGACCCCACGATCTTAGCTCATACAAAACTCTCATTGACGCCAATAATTTTCCAGCCCGTCATTCCTAGTGACAGCAGCAGTTTTGTCTGGGCAAGAACTCTGCCATGAGGGCACACACATTTTCCAAGGTTTTCTCAGGTAAAGGTTTTATTTTCCTAATTCCTTCCCCCGGTAGGTGCTGAGCTGTCAGAATCACAGCCATGCAGGATTCCAGCTTAGTTAAAACAATATCCTAAAGGTTGCAAAGCCGTGCTGCTTGCCAAGAGCGAAAGTTGAATGTTCCACTCTCCTCACTTGACTATATTTAGTTTGGGATCCTAATGAAGTCTTTCTTTGTGTAATTTCATGTCTACAGGGCAACTGTGAGAGAGGACTTCCTAATTCTGTCAGGATGCTGGCAGCCCTTGTGCTGGGACAGCGTGTCCTCTGGGCCTCTGCTCGTGGCTCTTGTACAGTGCTGGATTGTGCCCCATGTGCTACTGGGGAGATCCTGTGGCATTATTCTTTATTTTCCCTTTTCCTCTCTGTCTCCTTTTTTTTTTTTTTTCCCCTCCATGAAAGAAACGTGTGTGTCTTGCACCAGGTTAATTCCTGGTTGTTTTCCTGCAGATATTTGATAATAACGCTGCCTGGCGATGGTGGGTTCAACCAGAGAATTTTGAAGGGTCGTTTGGGATGAAATCCCCTTCCTGTGGTGTCCAAATGAGCGAGCGTGGGATGGTGAAACACAGCACAAAGATGCAGGAAATCCTCCCCATGGTCCTCAGCTGTAGGACCAAGCCATGGATGACCATGGGGTGAAACAAAGTCATTTAGGTCAGAAAAGACCTCCCAGATCACCGAGTCCAACCTTTGACTGATCACCCCCATATCAGTTAAACCACTGAGTGCCACCTCCAGACATTTCTTGACCTCCAGAGATGGTGAGTTCACCGCTTCCCTGGGCAGCCCTTTCAAATGCCTGACAACATTTTCCATGATGAAATTCTTCCTGATGCCCAACCTAACCCCCCCCTGGCCCAGCCTGAGGCCGTTCCCTCTCCTCCTGTCGCTGTTCCCTGAGAGCACAGCCTGACCCCCCCAGCTGTCCCCTCCTGGCAGGAGCTGTGCAGAGCCACAAGGTCCCCCTGAGCCTCCTTTTCTCCAGGCTGAGCCCCCCAAGCTCCCTCAGCCTCTCCTCACAGGACTGGCTCTCTATCCCCTTCTCTAGCTCCATCAAGTCTTGGGTCACCTCCCTGCCCCATCCTGCAGCAAATTGCTGCCTTTCCCTGCCCTTCTCCGCACACAGCTGAGGATTTGGGAATTTGCCTTCCTCCTCACATCCGTGTTACATCACCACAATGTGTCAAAAAGGATATAGAGCAATGTAAAATAAAATCACATCTCTGGGATTCTGCTGGGGTTCCTCAGCACGAGGATGAGGCTGTGCTGGAAGGAGATCTGCCATCTCTGGGAATGTCCCAGAGGAACACCAGGGTAAAAACCCTGGAAATCCATGGTGGAAAAGGCCATGCATGAAATGCTTTTGCACTTGTGTTCCAGCAGAAGTGCAGGGCTGGGCAGCCTGCTGTTCATCAGCCTCCTGGATATTCATCTCAGTCCCCAGCTGGCAGTAAATGTATTGTTGGATATCCCTCTGAACTTGTGTAAGTTATTGCTTTCTTGCAGTACTTTTTATACCTGTGCGTATTTTCTTCCCCGTTCCAGCATCTCACAAAGCTCTCTTTAGAGGCGCTCAGCGCTGCTAAATGTAGTTTTTTGCGAAATTCCAGGACACGTCTTCACTTGGCACATGAAAATTAGTTAACAGAGTGTCGTGAGACCTTTCGGTGCTCTCCCACTGTTCTCACTCCCACGACACCTGAGGTGGAGCGCACGGGCTCGCGAGCGGCCTCGGCTTTGCTCCGCGACTCGCCATCAATCAGGATGAGGAACAGCCTTCCCAGCTCATAAATCCACGGAAAACTCTGTTTCCCACATTTTCTGTCAAGGGGACATCAGCAGGCTGTTTGTATTAATCCATGCCCTCTCCAGCCTCGCGTTAGGGGAGGTGAGATGTGGCTCTGGGGGGCTCGGGGGTATTGACAAACGCATTTCCACCTTCACTCCCAGACCTGTTCTCCCTCCGCGGTCTCCGAGTTGCACACAGAGCCCCGGAGCACAGATTGTTCAGTCACTGAAACCACAAACTAAATATTTGGGCTTCCAGCACATCAAGTAAACATGTCCTATCTACACCCCAGCTGTCAGGAGAGATGCTGAATTTGGGGATGAGCTCGCAGCATTAAAAATTCCTAAATATCCCTGATCACTTAACTGGGGATTGCTGTAAATAGCTGTAGCTGCTGAGCAGTGGAATGAAATTAAATCATAGGGAACAATAATGATTTAAGTGGCTTTTCTGGCTTTTTATGGGAAAGGGAGGGGAGCAGAGGGAGTGTTTCACAGCAAAAATCATAAAGATGGTTAATTCTCCCCTGGTACCGCCAGGGCCTTGGAAAAGATCATGGAAGCTGAGCTGTTCTCCCTCAAAAGCTCATTGCACTGATGGAAATACCCAGGGCAAAACTAGAGTGAAAGAAGTGTTGATAGAGGGAGTGAGCAGTAATTAGCAACTGTGGCTGCTGTGCAGGGTAGGAGCTCTGTTAGGTTATCACAGAGGATTGATTAACACTTGGGATGGACAAACACAGAGAAATGAGCTGGTGAAACCCAAATCTTTTCCTCTGCAGCAGCTGAGCGCAGCATTGGCTCTTGGAGAATCCCTCCCCACTGCTATATCACCGCTGCTTTTTTGGCATCCCAATCCCTGAGCTCTTTTTCCCACCCACCGCTTTCCAGGTGGAGCTTTAGCCTGGATTGCTTTCAACATTTCTCCGAGTGCCTGGGGCTTTACCAAGTCACTCCCAGGGACTGTGTCCAGCCTTCATGGAAAATGTGTGGTGTCTCTCCGCCTGCAGTCGGGGAGGTCGGGTGCTCAGCATCCATTGCACCACACACCTCGTGCCCTTCCCCACTCTGGATGAATCACCTTTTGGGTTTCCTTTAGAGAAGAGTATTATTAGGGGTGAAGTGCAGAAAAAAAAAAAAAAAAAAAGAAACAAATTCTGCACTCTGTTGTGCTTGGATGGTTTGCAACGTTGTCTGCATTTCCAGATATATCTGATTGTGGATATCACATATGCCTGAGCATCTCTTCTCTTCTCTTCTCTTCTCT
>VZRL01006822.1:227826-259279 GCA_013397895.1 Origma solitaria
TCTCCTCTCCTCTCCTCTTCCCTTCCATCTAGTCTAGTCTAGTCTAGACTCCCAACTCAAATTGGCTAGATTGCAAAATCTGGCTGATATGTACTCACTGGAAGGTTGTGGAGCTATTCACCAACATTTTTTGGACCACGGGAGACTGTTGTCCATGTATCCCTCTGCACTCAATGGGGACAGGGAGTCTCCCTGGCTGTGATGCAGAGCTGAGACCTAATTCAGTTGTTTTTTAAGTTCCTGCTCTGGTTCATTGATGCCCCTGACCACTTTGGGACCCATGGGACCACAAAGAAGAAGGAATCCGGGTTTGGAGGTTCAGCATTCCCCTCCCCTCAGCTGTGAAATGAAGCTTCTAACCAAAGCACCTCTGCACAGCACATCCCTGAGGTGCAGAAGGCAGTGGGAGCCCTTGGGCAGCTCCAACGCTGCCTCTTGGATCCCAGAACATTGAGAGAGGGAGCAGTGAACACAACAATCCACACTACCCTTCCCACAGAGCAGCCCAGCTGCGCTCCAGAGCAGCACATCTGCATGCACACCATGGTATTTAACCCCTCAGCACTGAAATAAAGGAGTTATCTTATTTATTAAGATGCTTTTCTTCATTGTGCTGCAGCACCTGGATGCTCTCCCCTCATACAGAATCATTTTAAAGCGTTAAGGGAAAAAGCATCAAGAAAAGCACATCTTGGTAGGAAGATTTCTAAGCTATTTATCTCCCCGGAGGGTAAAAAGAAGTGGAGATACTTTGTATCTGGGAACTCTTAAATTCATATTTATACGCATTTCCCCTGGGGCAGCATTTATTGTTGAATAACAATAGGGGAACAGCGTGATTTCAGTGAAGACATTTGGGCTAGTGAATGCTGGAGCGAATTCTGCTTCAGCGTTACTATTCAAAGTCAGAGCTGCTTTTTAATTGCTTTAAAAGTACATCCTGAGCAGAAACGTCCTGGCCCAGGCGCTGCTTCTCAGTGGCACCAGTGCCAGTGTGTCTTGCTTTGCTGCAAACAAAGGCCTGTGTCGTGCAAGGCCTTGAAATCTTCATTTTAGTAATAAAAAAATCTGGCAGAGGAGGAAAATACAGTATTTGAGGGCTTAGAACACCTCAAAATCGTGTGAAACTGCTGGGTATTTATTTGAAGAGGTCTTCTCCTTTCTGCTTTTCCTGGGGGTTCCTACTGGCCTGCTGGGATGGTGCTGGGTGATTCCCATCTGCTGGAGCAGGCTGGGTACCTCTGGGGATGGAGACATTCCTGGGGCTCCTACTGGCCTGGTGTGGGATGGTGCTGGGTGATTCCCATCTGCTGGAGCAGGCTGGGTACCTCTGGGGATGGAGACATTCCTGGGGGTTCCTACTGGCCTGCTGGGATGGTGGTGGCTGATTCCCATCTGCTGGAGTGGGCTGGGCTCCTCTGGGGATGGAGGCATCCCTGTGGATCCCGCCCTGCTGGCAGTGGGGCACAGTGCCTGCTGGAATCGCTCCTGGGGAGAGCTGACAAAGCCACCTGCCCTTACCGTGGGGTGGGTATTTTATTAAAGATGGGGAATCTCCCTTGCTGTGGCAGAGGACTTGTTTTACATATCCTCTCCCAGCAGCTGCTTCTGGAGGTCTTCTCTCCTCCCTTTCCCTCTGCCTCCTTCCCAGGGCTGAGGTCCCCATGAGCTCCCCACAACAGCAGGATTTGTGCCCTCAGGTCTCAGAGCTGTCCCTCCTCCCCTCTGTGAGTGATATTTGTGTCACAGCCTGCAGCAAAGCCCTCTGTGCACATCCCTGCTCTTGGGGATCCAGCCCCTTGCTTTCCAACAGGAAAACATTTTCCAGGCGGTCACAAGGCTTATTTAAAGAGCTAAATATTTGTGTGCCCCTAGTACTGCATAAAGGACAGGGAAACCTGACCAGGCAGGTACCAATTTATCCCAAGCTCTGTCCTTTCTTTGCTGCCTGAGGGGACACCTGCTCAAGGCACAGCAAGGTGGAGATCCATGCTGGACAAATTCCCATCTGCCATGAAGAAGAGCTTTAGGGTCTCTGGGATCATGGCAATGCTCCAAGATCCATGAGACCTCTCAGGCAAACAGCCCGACACCTTTCTCCCAGTCAAGCCACACTGAAGGAACCCAAAGCAGGAGTTGCTCTTTTCACGTTGTCCTTCGGTCACTTCCCGCGAGCAGCATCCAGCGATGGCCTCCCGTCCCTACTGCGGCTGCTCCGCCGCCGCTCTGGCACTCGCAGCAGCTAGCGCTGCTGTCCGGGCGCCAAAGGGAACGTCTAATGGGGTATTGTTTGTGTGTGTTCCTGAGATGGAAGTGATTAACATAGAATACGTAAAAGGATCGTGTCAGGAATTCTCTCCAGAGCTGCACGGTTAGCGGGCCCGCTCTGGTTCGCATTACGGGATTACAGCGTGTTCCCTAACTGTTGGACACGGATTTGGGGCTCTTTCTGCAGTGTTTACAAACACTGATGGGAGCTGAGCGAAAAATGCAGCCAACTCCTCGTGGATTTATGGACCTCTATTCTATCAACACACACACACACACATAAGGATATTTACGTTGTCGTCGTATCACTGCAGATACCACAGGGTCCTTAAACAACCCCACAGGGCCGAGCAGCTCATCCACACTTCAGATGCAGGCGAACAACCTTGGAGAATCTTGGCAGCTCTTCTTGCTCTCAACTGATAGACATGCTCTTCATCAAGAGCCTGGAAATGTTGCTCCTTTGAGCTCCAGACTAATTCAACACCTAAAATATGTGGGAAAGAGCCGTGCTGAGCGGGTGGGAAGTTCAAGCAGTCTGAGGCGCTGGAGCCAGTGAAGCTGCTAAAACATAAGGTAACGTTCAGGCTCAGACCTCCAAAGCCTGATCTGTTTGTCAGCACGGCTGCTTTGACTCTTGCCTCGTGATCCTCTCCCGCAAAGAGCCCAGGGACATCTCCCTCCCTTTCCATGCTGTGGAAGTGGGAGAATCACTAAAATAAAGGAAGAGGGGGGAAAAAAGGAAAGCAAAACAAATCCAAAATCCCAAAAGTTTCTATTGTGAAAGTGTCAGAATAACTGTCCTGGGGCTAATTTTACCCTGGGTATAGCTTTATTGATGTCAGCATGGAAAGGAAAGGCCTGATTCACCCCTACAATTGTGAGCTCAGTCTTCTGAGAGAGCTGCAGTGGTGTCAAAGTGAAGTTGCAGGATGAGATATCGACCTGGTGGACTCACATCGAGTTTCATCTTTCCCACTGGAGGCTCTGAGGAGTGGCAATCAAAGCGCACAGAGCACAGCCCTTGTTGGGTGGTTTGTTTTGCCCTGCTTGTGTCTGAAGCTCCAACCATCCAGACCAGGGCCTGGTGCAGCTTCAGATGACCCTCATGGCTGGACGAGGGGGGCATTTCTGGAGCAAGCCCCATGCTCCCATTCTCCTCTACCTTGACCAGACTGGCACCTGTTGGAGAGAAAGTGATGTTCTTCATCATGAAATCTCCTCTTTCATGTTTTTCTCTTAATCCAGCAAGCTTGCCTTCACTTTGTCCAACTCCTTCACATGGGACCTCCTCCTTTTCCAGTTCTACTGCTCCACAAAAATCCAGCTGGCATCTCTCTGCTGCTAACTTCCCAGCCACAAATGGCTCAGAGATCTCACTCCTCAGCTGACCAACATCCACTTTTCTTTCCATGTTTCTCTGCTTCTTTCTCTGCTGAATGCCGAGGACAGTGTAGCCATGCCTCCACTCTTTCCATATTGTGCATCATCTTCTCCTGCCCATCTCAGTGCCCTCTCATCCATGGTCAATTCCTGCAGACTTACTGCAGAGCACCCCAAACACAGTGGGACTGCCCCATTCCCACAGCTAAAGCTGTCATCCAGGATCTCATTTCTTGTCCTGATTTCTGCAATACCCTTTCATCTGTTCTTCGTAAGAAACTCTCTACAGCTTAAAAAAATTTATTGTCTAATTCTTTTTAAACCTCTCCTTTTGTGGATGTGATGTGACCAGTTTCATCCTATTATTTACCTGTTGTCTTCTGTCGCCTCTTGACTGAACAAATTCAGACCTCTGGATCAGCCTTTCTACAGTGCCCAGCACAACAGGCCCAGCGACCATCAGAACACAAGTAGCCATTGCTAATACAGCAAAATCTGCAGTGATTTCCGTGCCAAAGATGTGAAGAAAAAAATCTGTTCCTCTGCACCAAGCTCAGTGAAACATGAGGGGGCTGGAAAAGGATCCCGATTTTTCCTTCTGGAAAAGGATCCTGATTTTCCCTCCTGGAAAAGGATCCTGATTACTCCTAAACTCACAGCAAATCCCTCCCCAGCTTCCACAGTGTTTTCTTCCCTCTAAGTTAAAGGGCTCTGCATCTCATTTACTTTCCCTCTTTTTATTTATTTTAAAATTGACTTTCTGAACTTCTGCCTGAATTGGAGCCAAAGCTGAGAGCGACTTAATTCCAGCAGGATGCAAAGGCCTGGACCTTCCTAGGGCAGAGCCTCTCCATTGACTTCAGACTGATGTTCAGACAGTTAAAGAGAGCCTGTGATCTGTCTAGAGCAATATTCCCATCCTTGGGAGAGTGGTACAGTGGGATGGGGATCTTCTTTATTGCTGGTGTGTGGGAGACACAGTACTGCCCGCAGCAGTGCCCTCAGATGGGTAAATAACTGCATTTTCTCAACTCTTCTTCTTCAGCAACTTATCAAATACTTCCTTTTTACTAAGCTTACCTTTGGGGGAGCAAAGTCGGCTTCTGTTCTGTGAGGGAAGCAGGGAACGAGTCTGCATTTGAGTTGAAGCAAAGATGCAGCTTTTGCTTGTGTGGATTTCAGGGTCACCTGGATTTTAAAATAGTTAAGATAGGTGCTAAATCATCTTAAATCCATCAATATGAATGGTTCTGCCTTGGTAATGCATAATGGTTTCTCTGCTTTGAGAGTATTAGCAACAATGGGAATTAGCAGATAAAGACAGAGACTTTGCATTATCTAAATGCAGTATTCTTTCATTTTGCAGAACTGTGGTTCATGGCCCCTCCAAGACTTACACAAAATGAGTAGAGCTGATGTACCTGTTTGAAAAACCAGATGGGCTGAAAAGCACATGCTTGCTTCTTTTGTAAGAAATTGTCCTAATTTCTAATTGTTCTAATATAATTGTTCTAATGTGTTCTAATTGTTCTAATTTTTTTCTAAGGAAAAAAAACCTGACAAGTGAAACCCTGCAGCACACAGTGCGTTTTCGTGTGCCATGTTTCTTTATTAAGGTGGAGACGAGCGAGATTCCTGCTGGTGGAAAGCAGAGAATTATGGGGCACTACATCGAGATCCATCCCCTGTAAATCCGAAGACAGGAGACACCGAGGTGCTGTCGAAAGGGAAGGTTCTTGGGGGGTGTAGCCAGCTTGTGGAAGTCAGCCATGATCATTTACAGCAGCTCCGGATGTGACCTAAAGCCATTTTTTGGCTTCTCTCTGAAATTAAGCACTTCCGGTAAGTCGGAGGAAAGCCCAGGCCAGATTTTATCTAATGTGGGACACAAAGGGTCTGATTCTCACCTGCTGGAAACGGGAGTAATGCTACTGATTCACACAGAGCTCTCACTTCTGGGAACGCAGCCCAAATTACTCATTTTAGTCCAGGACTGTTGGCAAAACACGGCTTTCACCCCCAAATTATGAGGAGCTCGCTACCAGCCAGTGAATTTCCAGCGTGGCTACTTTGGCCCCATCACACGCTGCTAATCTCTTCAATGATTTATGTGCTCTTTTAAGTTTTAATTCTCCCTCTGTCATGAACCTTCCTCACTAGCAAGTTGACAGTTTAAATTAGTGTTTAGACATGGCTTTCATAATGTCAGCTTTTGTTTTGTCTCAGTCATCTGTTGGAATTCCTTCCATTGTATCTGAAGTGACTCATGACAATAAATGACTTCTTTCTTCTTTTGTTCTTAATCGGGGAAGAATGGAATGAACCATGCAATATTTGTAAAAGAGCAGTCTTAATTAGTCCTCAGCTGTAGCTAAAGATGCTTGTCTTGTCTCTTTAGCATATTAATGCAGGAAGCCATGCGTTCACGTGGGCAATTGCCATGTTCCTGAAAAGCCTTGTTACAAGCCAAATTCTCCAGCGTAAAGGTATTCCCCAGCCCCGCTGCTGCCAAATGAGGAGCCTGTGCCCCGGGGCTTTGTGCGAGGCTGCTGAGGCCTGCGAGGAGAAAAACGGGGCACACTTTGGAGTGACTCATCTCAAGGATTGGGTTTCTTTTTTCTTTTGTGCCTCTTAAAGGTATAAACTCTCTGAGCCGAAAGCTGGAGCTCCGTCTCAAAACCTCGCAGCTGCTGCCTTTGCCTTTCCCTGCTCCCACTTATAATGGACCTCAAAATTGTCTTTTCAAGACTGAAGGGCCTCAAATACCCAAGTGTTGACAAAAGGGTTTGGGTGGGAATGTGTTAATATTTTGCACAAAATTAACGGTGGCCTCTTTCAGGGACAAAATAAGTTTTTGTGCAGAAATGCAAAAGGCTGTATCTCGTATTGCCAAAGTTGCTGTGACCACGTTGTCTTTAATACGCTCCTGGAGCCAGTGAGTGGCAACAGCTTTCTCCTTCTTCTGTTTTCTGTTTGTCATTTGGGAGAAGAAAACTGATTCTGCAAGAAAGTGTGGGAAAATGGCATTCCCCCCTCGCCTCCCCATTCGCTGAGCGCTCTCCTAGTCCATGTAGGGCCATGCCCACGATGCCAAGATATGCAGTAATTGTGAAACGCAGCTAAATAAAGGTTTAGATTGAGGGCTGGCTTCTCCCTGCTTGTGTTTTGAGGAAGGGCTGTAATGTGGGTTTAGGGAGGTGTTTGTAGCTGCCCTTGGATTGTGGGCAGTGAGTCTCCATTCCCAGTGAATCTCCTTTCCCAGTAAGGATCCTTTCCCAGTAATTCTTCTTTCCCAGTGAGTCTCCTTTCCCAGTGAGTCTCCTTTCGCAGTAATTCTCCTTTCCCACTAATTCTCCTTCCCCAGTAAGTCTCCCCTGGCTTGCCCAGTGCTCTGGGAGCACAGCTTGCAGCCTTGTGCTACTGGCAAGGAGTTAGGCTCCCATTTGATGACATCCTTCCCACCTATCCATCTTTCCCTCCAGTTCTATGCTCAATTCCCACACGATGAAGCACCCTGGACACACCCCTAGAGCCTGCTGAGGTGACTCCTATTTTAGCTCATTAGAGAAGATGCTGCCACAGAGCAAGACATAACTGCAGAGGGTCAGCGGGAGATGTTGGAGAGGATGGAGAGCCAAAAGGGTCACCAGGAACCAATTTCCTTAAGATCCTCCCTCCTACAGAAGACAGTTGTGTTTTGCGGGTTCTGACCCAAAGCTGGTGCTTTTTGGAGAAGGAAAATGAAGCACAGATGGCCAAGGCTGTGATGAGAACGCTGGTGAGGTGCTGTTTGCTGTGCACAACAACAGCCCTGCTGAGCCCAGAAATATATGAATAACACCATGAATTCTTCTGCGCCAGTACATGGTGCTCTTTATTTTAATAGTCTGTTTAAATATACATACAGCTAATTTTTCTTTTGCTCAGACCTTGTAACAAAACCAAATGCCTTAATGAGCACAAGGAGAAAGCAAGCAGCTGGAGAAGCACATTAAAATGTACAAATCCAGCAAAGTCCTGGGGAAATCATTGCAACTTTGAATAAAGTACTTTCAAAAGTGCGTTGCTGCTCGGGAACTGGACTGAAATAAGTGCTGTGCTGCTTTCCCTCTGTGCTCCAAAGAAATCCATGCTCCCTGTCATGGCTGTGGTCTTGTACAGTCTCCAAAAATATTCGTACAATTCATGGTGAGCACTGCTGGATTGTGCTGTCACCAGGTTCATAACAACCATAGTGTTCTCTCCAGCCCTGTCCCCCACCTCTTGTTAAGGGAGATTTGGCAGAGCAGTTTAAGAGAAGTTCTCTGGGAGAAGTGGTATCATTTATTGGCCTAATTGGTAAAAATGGGGAAAAGAGATCGTCTGGGACACAAATCTTTCTGCAGGTGCAGCAAGGTTTGAAGCAAATGCCCAATCCAGCCTTGGAAACCCAGGTTTTTGCAGCACAGATATTCTGGAATATAATGTTGTGCCTCAGAGCAGACGTTGGGCAAGAGCTTTAATTTTAATGTACTGAGATTGCCTGCTCTCTGTCCATCTAACATCTCACAGTGAATTTCTAAGAACATTGTAAAATTGCAATGGCAAGGCCAGGGTGTGAGAGCACAGGATGGGTTCTTTCCCTGTGAGTGAGCTTCACATCTTTATTGACTCCAAATAAATATTTTCTACTTGCACAACCTTGCAAATCTCTGCTGTGATGGTGTATGTCTGCTTCTCCCAAAAGCAGGAATTATAAAAGGGCAGAAATTCACTCATACTGCTTTTCCCTACAGCATCAATAAATGTGTTCTTAGCTTGTCATCAGCTGAGGTCAACTTTTCCTTCCATCTGTGTTTACACTGGATTGGGATGAGCAGGTCCTGACCACGATCAAATCCTCAGAGTGATTGTAGCATAGAGGTGGTTTAGATTTCTGCTGGACAAGTTACCCAAAGGATTTATCAGTTTGGCACAGGGGTAATGCGGCTGGGATTTCACAGAAAAACTGGCAGATTTGGATGCCTTTGAAATGTAGAGGAAGATGGGGCTGATCATGTGGAAAGACTTCCAACCCTCCTGCAAAACCAGATAGTTCTGTAAGGGCCTCTTAACCAGCACTTCATTACAACTTTCCCATTGGCCTCAAACTCAGTGTTAACCTTGGCCCTGGTGCAGAGAATATTGACTTTCAGGGTCAATAAATCTTAATATGGATCAAATTGGAAGTCATGTTTACTTACTTTGTAACTCCTTTCCAGTGCAATTACTCTTTACACAATGCAAGGACATTCTGCACATTTTTCTTCCTCTTCTTCGCCATTTTGAGGTGCGTTACTCTTCCAACACGAGCCTGGGCTTTCCAAGGCTTGGATTTTTCCCCAAAGCTTTCTGTCACAGCCACTTTGATTTTTGTGTTATTTATCTCCTCCTACAAAAGGCAAACACGATTTTTTTTCCTTTTTCTTTTTCCTAGCGTGGATCCGTGTCAAACGACTGCCTCCTGGCGTAGCCGCGCCGCTCGTCCAGGAACGGCGCGCAGTTGCGTGGGATGGCGGCGGAACCACAAAAGGTTTTTCAGACTTCCAGGATTCCGAGCCACGCCGCTGAACCACACGACCTGTGCTGCAGTCGTTTTCTGCACTCGGCTTTCTAGCACCGCGCGCTCTCCTCTTTGTTTATATCGGCCAATACCTACAGAATTTTAATGGGCGTACAGTGAGTTGCCTGTACATGGCAGGGCGTGTGCTGTTCCCATAATGAGGCATGTATAGAGCCCGGGGCTACGGAGGCAAGGAGCCAAAGGATGTTATTATTGCCCTTATAAATTGTTTTCAAAATAAATAAGATACAGAATGTTTCGCTTCGAAGGGAAAAAAGAAAAGAAAAAAAAGATTTGTGCTCTGTGTACTGACCCGGGGTGGGGGTGGGAGCAGGAAAGGGGAGGAAAAAGGGTGGGTTGATGTGTAGCCTTTTGATTTGAGTCACTGCTGTTGAGCACATGTGAACTCAGTGTACACGTGTTGCCGGGGCTACAGCCAGGCCCAGATGTGTCCAGGATCATAGAATCATGAAGTGGTTTGCGTTGGACATTAAAAACATCTATTTCCAGCCCCTCTGCTGTGGGCAGAGACACCTTCCACTGTCCCAAGCTGCTCCAAGCCCTGTCCAGCCTGGCCTTGGACACTGCCAGGGATCCAGGGGCAGCCACAGCTGCTCTGGGCACCTGTGCCAGGGCCTGCCCACCCTCATAGGGAAGAATTTCTTCCCAACACCCCATCTAAATCAAATCTTTCAGTTTAAAGCCATTCTCCTTTGTCTTACCAAAGCTGTGTAGAACTATTGGGGTCTGCCTGCTGCAGTGAACATAGCTAACAGAGGAAGGGTCGCACACATCTTTTGTTCCGATATCCCCATTAATCCATCCTGGACCAATCTCTGTGTACCCAGGCGCTGAGATGGGGAAAGTGGTGTTCTTCCCTCAGAAGGATGTGCCTGTGCCCTCTTTGCTGGTGTCCTGAGTGGCTGAGCAGGATCCATCCTTCAGAGATCCTCTACGGATCCTGCCTTCTGCTCCTTCACTGCCGTGGTGTGAAGGTGACCATGTCTGTCATTTGTGTGGTGAGGACAGAGAAAGTCTTTTATCCTATTTCCAAAATTCATGATGAAATAGCATCCCTTGGAAAGCAGAAAGGTTCTGGTCCCAGGACTGGTCAGATCAGTAAGGGACATCCAATCAACCTGACAGGAGGTGCTTGTAAGGAAAGCAATTCCTACTGTAGAAGAGCTATGCCTTAGCTTCAAAATATTCAGGTTTGGCCTTGAGGAGGAGTTGAACCCCAGCTGTTGAAAAAAGGTAATTTAAAGAGGAAATAAATACATGGAAGGCTGTCCAGTGTGTTTCTGCACTGTGGCTTTCAGGGTTGGGTCTATCAAAGAACAGGCAGACCCATGGCTCGACCTTTTGGATGGAGCAGCCGATTTGGAAAGCAAAGCTTGTCCCACGCTACAGCTGACAAATTCCAGGAATGGCTTCCAGACAAAATCTGGTGAAGGAACCAAACGCCAAGGGTGGTGTGGCGCATGCAGGAGAGCTGCAGAGCAGCTCAGAGGACATCTTCCCCTCGGTGTGACAGTGGGACACAGCTGTGCAAAGGAGCATCCATGGAAGTGCAGCAACCCTGTGGCCATCCTCAGGCAGAAGGTGAATTCCAAGTGTGTGTGTGTGTGATCAGAATTACATAAAGTGCACTGGGAAAGGGAAACACCACGAGCCAGCTCTGTTTTGTGTCGGCCCTTTCAGAACAGAAGGAAAAGATTAAAATCATTAGCAATTGGAAAAATCCAGTTTATTCTATGCATTAGCAGTGCTGGCATGCAAACACATCTTCAGAGAGCAGCTGCTGTCCTAGGGGGCTTTAATCCTTCCAAAAGTAGCATGAGAAGACTCAGTAGGTGCACTGCACGTTTTGCTGTGAATTCCCTGGTATTAATAAACCGGAGCACGTTCCTGGGCAAGGCTTAGCCCAGTTCTCCCACAGGGTTAATTTTGTGCTCTCTTTTAGCTACTGCTGAATGCACCAGAGCACCCTCAGATATTTACAGAGCTTGGTCCATGGTCGGGCAGTATATGAATGAAGTTGGCAGAAGAAGACGCAAAAACAAGCAAAAAAAATTGAAAAGTGCCACACGGGAAGCAAAATGAGGAGAAGGAAAATGAAAGCAAAGCAAAACAACCTGCTCGAGCCCTTGACACCAGTGCTGACTCCCTCTTCCCTGGCATTTCTTGGCTGCTCCTGTGACTTTCACCTAAAAAGGGGGAGGAGGAATCACCTTCATCCCTAGGGCTAAATTTGGAGCCAGCACAGAGCATGTTGGGTGGGAATGTGATGGAGTGACTCGGACCTGTCCAGGAACCACACATGTGCACCTCTGCATGGCTCACTCCATCGTGCCAGCCCTGGCTGTGTGACACAGCCCTCAGAGACACCAGTGAGGGTGGGCAGCTCTCCAACCAGCTCCAGCACGGAGCAGAGCTGCTGGAAGCAGAGGGCTTCCCATGGAGAGCAGGTCTGGGTGGGGAAGTGGGGGAGAAGAGCATTGATAAGTTTGTTGCTCCCTCAGGGCAGTGCAGAGGGAGCTGTGTGAATTCCACCATCCCATTTCCAACGCGGGGTTCCATCAGGTGACACGAGAGCTGCAAAAATGGACATGTGGCACTGCTCCTGGAAGTGTCCATAGAATGGGCTGGAAATTGCCTTTTAGATCATCCAGTCCAGCCATTAACCTGGCACTGCCAAGTCCACCACTAACCCACGTCCCCAAGTGCCACCTGTGCTAGTCCAGCTCCCACTGGCAAAGACTGGTGACAGGATCTGTTTTTGGAGCAGAGGTGGGTGCACATCCCACAGGTCATTTTTTGTCACGTCATCAGTTTAGGAGCCCCAGGGTGTGAACCAACCTCCTTACCTCCTGGATGGTGCTTTAGAGGTTGGCTTGACCTTGGAAGGCAATTCATGCCTGTTCTTCCTGCTCAAAAAATGGGGTGAGACACTTTACTGACAGACAGAGCCTTCAGTGAAGGAAACCCTTCAAGTGTTTTCCATGAACCCACAGTTCCGCAGATGAAGTTTCAGTAGCCCTGACCAACTGGCAAATGTTTCCCTTGCCCAGTAAGCGTTTGGCATTTATTGCTGGGATTTATTAGTAGTTTAGGCTTTTTTTTCAAGTAGTTATGGCTCTTGCCAGCGGGCTAAAGGCATCCCAGTTCCTCACCAGGAGCCTGTTCCTAGGAAGATGGTCTAACCTGACAAGGAACGATCTGGGGTTTGGAAGCTGATTTCTGCTCTTGGTGCAGAGACAGGACACACTGGCACTCACAAGGAGCTACATCGATGCTCCTGGGAGGCCTTTTAAAAGGTAAGAACCTACTGAGGGAAAGGGGTAGGCAGCGGGGCTGTGGTGATCAGGGCAAGAGGGATGATGGAGGCACCCTGCATGGCTCAGGCCCCCTTTTATTTCCTTCCCAGTTTGGTTTGTGGTTTTGCATTTGCAGCTTGTAAAGCCATATGGAAGGAATGTGTAGCTGGGGGCTTTCGCCAAGTTGGTGTCAATTTGGGTTAAACAAGAGGTCCTGGAACACAGCCTCGTTGGGAGAGTGGGTGACTCGCATTAAGAGCAGAGCTTTCATTATTCTCCCCTCAATTGTGGTGGCTCCTTGGGGACCCCATTCCAGGAGCAGGGCCCAAAGCCTCTTGCAGCAGGCTCGCTGCAGAGCAATAACCTGGGGGCAGGGCCTCCCCTGCGGGCTGGCAGCCCCCGAGATGCTCAGTGTCCTGCCATTGTCCTCCTCCGGCCTCCAGCAACGCCGTCCTGCCCTGTCAGCAGCAGTCCACGTGCTCCTCAGCTGGACCCCACCAGCGCCTGGGATCTGCTCCATCCAGGATGTCGACCACATGTTTTGTGAGGTGCCCAGCATGTCTTGGGAACGGTACAATGAAGACACTTTCCTTCCCTGCTCCCTGGGGCTGCTGCTGCTGGATCCTCTCTGCTGTGCACTCACTGCGAGCAGCCAGCCTGACACGGAGTCCCTGCCAGCTGCCAGAGCTCCTCTGCAGCCCAGTTTGCCTCCTGGGATGCTGAATTTTGCCTCCATGCACAGATAAAGAGGAATTCTCCCCACTTTCCTTCAGTCTCAGGGTTAAACTGCTCACAAGGACAGACTGATTTGTGCAGGGGGATGACTTACAGGTGGGAATTTCTCTTGTTCCCTCTGTCCTCACATATCAAAAATATGATTTTCTGTTGGTACACAGCTTTCCTTCCTCAGGTCACAAAGCAGGTCATCTCCAGGAGGGGTTTTTTTTGAGCAAGAATCCCCTGGCTTTATAATTTCTATGCGAAGGAATCTCAGAATCATAAACATGGCTTGCCTGTGCCTTCTGCCCTCAGTGCCAGGACCACCTGATCTCAGCCACACTCATCTCCCTTCACCAAAGGCCACGAGGCAGGAACGAGGTCTAAGATAAATCATCTTTTAGAGGCAGAGAGCAGAGATCGGCACCTCTGAAATCCAACCCATTCCACCCTAAATGCTCGAAGAGCTGTTCTCAGACCTGCTCCCTCCCTTTCCACTGCCCACACAAGGTCCAGCATGGCTGCAAAGCCCACACTTGGGCCTGGGGGGTGTGGAAGAGGAGCTGGGCTTGGGGGCTCTCTGTGCTTCATTTAGGCTTGGCCTTGTGTGTGAGTGATGAGTTACACTCTGTTTTGGGGTAGGACAGCTCTGCTTTATTGCCCTTGTCCAAATTTTGCCTCCAGAGCTTGTTTGGACCTCTCTGGTGGGAGGGGATTTTCTCCTCTCCAACCTTGCAGGTGTTCCTGCAGAACTCAAAAGATTCTTTGACAGCTTGGCCCTCCTCACTTGCTCCTCCAACTCAACTCAATTTCACAAACCACGCAAGTCTTCATGTGCCTGTTATTCAGATTCCTGCCTCAAACAAAGCCGTGTGATTGCTGTGACTGCAGGGAAGCCACTGAGCCTCGTGGTTTATTTACAGAAGGCAAAAGCACCCAGCAGGTCTCATAACTCACCATTGTTCCTGCATCAGCCCTTGGGTTGGCAGCGCTGAGCAGCAGCAAACACATCAGCACAGACCACCTTTAATTATTCCTACGCTCTCAAGGGGAAACCAAGATCTCTGATGAAGAGGAAACAAACAGAATATCTTTGAACCGTAAATCATGGCTGCCATAGCTTTGTTATTTGTTTCGCCAGAGTTTTGTTTTATCTGAGATCATAATTTGTTTTCAGTGAAGCACTAGATTAAATTAATTGAGGTTTAGAACACTATTCATTTCCTTTTGCAAGTGCTTTCACTGATGGTATGATCTTATCTGACTTGTTACCCCTGCTGGCTCTGTTTTCCTGACCTCCCCTTAGCATCACATGTTTTAGAGCCATTTCTTTCTGTTCTCTCTCTTTTATTTTCTTTTTCTCTTTTCTGTTTTCTTTCTTTCTTTTTCTTTTTTTAAAAGGCATTGTTTAGTTTTGAAAATCTCCACTCTTTCTCCTACTATTGCTTCTTTCCTACGGATACCTGGTAAATTCCCTCTCTGAGGGAGAAGACAAGACAGACCTGACAGGACAAGAAGGCAGGTCCAGCTGCTGCAGCACCCGGACCGAGCACTCCATTTTTGTGGAAGGAATTTGGTTATTTGAGACCCCAGGTGAAAATGTGGGTACCAACACATTTTGCAGTCTCACTGAGAAAGGACAGGGATGCTGCTCTGGAGAAAGCGTTGAGGTCTGGACAGAGCTCCGGAATCTTTGCCTGGTTGCTAATTCCATGTGTAATCATTCCAGTCCGTTCCCATAGCCCATCCCAGGACTGGTCACTGACAGACACTGCCCAGAGCAGCCTTTGGTTTGATCCAGCGCTGTTAATTTTGAATTCCTGGGACACAGCTCCTGCAGGACAGGACAGAAGTGGCAAGGGACTGAAACCCTTCGCAGGATGCTGTGAGTTGGAATGGACCTTAAAGATAAACTCTTTCCAGTCCCTGCCCTGGGCAGTGACACCTTCCACTGCCCCAGGCTGCTCCAAGCCCTGTCCAGCCTGGCCTGGGACACTGCCAGGGATCCAGGGGCAGCCACAGCTGCTCTGGGCACCTGTGCCAGGGCCTGCCCACCCTCACCGGGAGGAATTCCTAATTCCCAATATCCCATCCATCCCTGCCCTCTGGCAGTGTGAAGCCATTCCCTGTGTCCTGTCCCTCCATCCCTTGTCCCCAGTCCCTCTCCAGCTCTCCTGGAGCCCTTCAGGCCCTGCCAGGGGCTCTGAGCTCTCCCTGGAGCCTTCTCCTCTCCAGGTGAACACCCCCAGCTCTCCCAGCCTGGCTCCAGAGCAGAGGGGCTCCGGCCCCCAGGGCATCTCCATGGCCTCTCTGGACTCACTCCAGCGGCTCCACATCCTCCTGATGTTGGTGCCCCAGAGCAGGACACAGAACCCCAGATGGGATCTCAACAGGGTGGGGCAGAGGGTCAGAATCCTCCCCTTGCCTCCTGCCCACTGTGGGATCAGCCCAGCCCTGAAAGTGCACATTGCTGTATCACATCAAACTTTGGTGGCTACAAAAGACAAAAAAAAAAGCAGTGCCCTGCCGAGGTTTCAGCTCATGCCTGGGGAAAGCTGTGCAGCAACGACTGCTAAGGGTACGGAGCAAAGCTTGGTCACCAAGTGCTCCTCTTGGCAATGCCTCACCTGGGTACTGCTGCTGCTGTTCTCTCACGTTGTCACTGGGCTGGCTCACCTGGAAAGGGTAGGGAGAGAAAATGTGGTAAAGAGTCTCCACAAACGACCTGCCATCTGGAAATTATTTGCCAAGATCTGATAATTGAGTCTTCTTCTGACCATTTATTGTATTAGCTAAAATGAAAGGGAGAAACAAAAATCACGGTGTGTTTTGTTCTCCTGTATGTTTGAACGACTATAATTAGAGTCTTTCAGATATAATTTAAAAAAAAAAAAAAGAAAAGGGAAAAAAAGTCTGTCAAGAACCTATATAACTTAGTTGAGTTGAAGTTTAATTAAATCATCCTGGTGTCCCAGAAGTGCTGTCCCAGGACCAGGTTTCTGCCTTAAGCTTTCCACAGCCACTGGAGATGCCTGACATCACTAATGCCACACCTTTAGGACCAGAGTTATCTTGGAGCATGAAGTGGCTCTCACTTTCACCACAGCACCAGGACAACCACCAAAGCTCTGCTTTCAGCAGCACTTTGCAGCTATTCCTAACAGCAAATACTGTAAGGGAGCAGAGAAGGATTCACTTTTGAGGATCTTCTCTCCCTTTCTCTTTTTTCCCTCTGATGCTCATTTCTGAAGCAGATTTTCCCCCCTCCTTACCCCAGCTCCCCATATTTATTTTATTACAAGCATTTTCGCTAAAACGATTAACTCAATTTAAAATTTCAACTGTTTCCTTGCCAAGGATTTTAGGAATTTTCATTATTTCCTTTGGGAATTCTGAGACTGCGGTTAGCCAGTTTGGAGTTCAAGACACGAGAAATGCCAGCACAACTGAGGACTTGGCTGTAAAAGCATTTTCAACATGAAAGAATTCCTGCGTTTCATAAAAGGAAGTGTAGTACTTGAAGAGATATGTTGATATAAGGAAGGTCTTAGCAAAATGAAAGCCAATCTATTATTGCTTAAGTATCAAAGAAATCCCTTTGTAAAGGTGCTAAGCCCTCCTGGGGAAACACAGAACGTGTCTATTTATTTGTTGTGTATTTAAATGGTTTATGTACGATTAAGGAGCCAAGCCAGTATTACTGAGCTGGCCGGGGTTGTGGAGCTCTGTGGCTGTAGGCAAACATCAGTAAAAAGGTGAAACTTCTTTACTGGGATGTGTCTGCAGGGCTCTGATTTAACAGAGATTTCACCAGCCATGGGAGGATGGGTGCTCTTCTGAAAGGTGGTCTTAAAAACACCAGACCCTCTCTCTGCTGGTTCCAACCTGCAGAGCTGAGGGACCAAACCCAACCCCTCCAGCCCCTGTGGGTGGAGGGTGATCTCAGTCCGTCACTGCAGCTAGAATTGCCTCAGAGGGATTTTTTTAGCCTTATTTTGGGGGTTGGGTGTAGTGACACTCTCTCCTCCTTTGTGCTCTGCTTGCAGGTGAGGAAGGAGTCCTGGGGCAATAAAGGAGTCCCGGGGCAATAAATCAGCCCTGGGGCTGATGCTGGTGGGAAGAGCCAAATTCCTTCATTTTCATCTGGCTGCAGTGGGCAAAGTGCTCCTGGCACAGCCCTGGAGAGCTTCTCCTGCATAGTTAGGGCTGGGGATCACCCCATCAGCTCTGCACAGCTGCAGGAACCCCTCTCCAAGGGGAATTCATCCCACAAATCAGTCTGTCCATGCCGGTATGGACCCAGGACACACCCCTGACCCTGCGTGAGGGGCTACCAAACCTCCCCTCCAGACCTACAGCAAGGCCCCACCGAGTGACCCTTCCCCACCCCACAGCCTGAGCGGCAGAGCTCCCCAGGAGCTTTGCAGGACTGGGATCCTGCCCTTCTCATCATTGCAACAGGGAAACAAACACTGGGGTTGCCATGGGGTCCGAGCGGTGCTGCTGTAATTGCAACAGGCTGTGCCTCGCCTCGTCCTCTGCTCCCTAAATCCCACTGGGGAGGTGGGAAGTGCAGGCTCTGTCTCGGCCAGGGGGCATGGGGATGGCATGGGAGCAGAAGGCAGGTGACCCAGGGTGGCCGAAGTGGTACCTCGGCCAACATCTGCTTCTGCCAACATCTGCCAGCCAGGAGAGCAGCTTGGAAACAGGAGATCCTTCACTTGGGAACCTCTGGAGCAGCGATCATCCTGCTGGAAAGTGGCTTTAATTGGTGACACTTCAGCAGAAGCCTCAGCTGCACCGTTCTCCCGGCTCCCCTACAAAAATGGATTTAACACAAACAGGATGCCGAACGCTGATCTGGCTCAGTTCCCGATGGAAACAAAAGTGCTCCCATGCTGCTCCGACGCACCGCACGCCGTGGGGCCTGTCAGCAGGATGGCAGTCCTGAGAGACAGCTCATTTCCCTCTGCTCGGGGAGTGCGATAACCCTAAAGGAGCCCTCGGTACAGCCCAACACCTTAGGAGGGTTTAGGTTTTGCTAGAGCTTTGCTGAGCAGTGCTGTGTCGATTCCACGATCCCTGGCTCCTCTTCATGGCTGCTCCTCACCTTGGGATCAGTGGGGCAGCACCTGTTAGAGATGGGAAACGAAAAAAAACCAGAATAAAGGGGGTTGTCCGCAAGTTTTCAGAGAAAATACGTAAATTTGGACTGTCATTCTTCTGGCTTCCATCTTGCCACCAAAACGCCTGCTTTGCTGACCCCAGCACCCTCTTTCTGCAAATCGACTCCATCTGCAGTGCCTAAAACCGGCCCCCCAAAAATGATCCTGCAGGATCTTTCCTGGAAAAAGAACAACCCTACACAGCAGAGCAAACCCCGCAGCCTGGGCCCCTGCTCAGGGGGAGTTTGGCTGAGCCAGATGCCACCAGCGAGGGACAGGAACAATAGGGACTTGGTGGGGGGCAGAACAATGGGGTTGGCAGCTGGGGCTGAGCTCAGGCAAGTACACACGAGCTCTGGGAGATGGTGGCTGGGTGCATGTGCCTCTCCAGAGCTGGAAAACTGCACTTTAACCGAGTCAGGCAAATACTGGGGTGATTTTTCTCTGACCAACCAAGGGGCACTAAATTATGTCCCAGCAAACACATCCTCAGCCCCCTGTGGGGAGCTGGGGAACCCTGGGGAGGCTTCTGAGGGGTCCTCGAGCTGGTGGGAGGGAAAAGGGAGACAATGTCCCATGGAGAGCAATCCCAGACAGGCTTCTGGGGCTCGGAGCATGGGAGGTTTTGCCAAGTTCTCCACATATGTGTGCGATGGGAGAAAACCACACGTGATCTCTCAGAGACAGCTTGGAGAGCCCCCAGTTAATGTGCCCCCATGCAAAAGGTCTCTCTGTTCTCCATTAGAAGTCTCCCCTTGGTGTCTCTAATTGTAAACAAAAATGAAGTGAGATCAGAATTTATTTAAAAAAAAAAAAAAAAAAAGCCAAACTCAACAACCAAGCCCCAAAGGAGGCCCCATCCTTTTTTCTCCCTCCCCTCTCCTGGTGCTAAAAATGCAGGTAACCCTGGTTTTATTTTCCTGCAACTAAATTTGGTGATGATGTCATGTGTGTGGCTGAGCAGAGCAGTTTTCTGACTGGACAAATAAGGCTCGAGGATGTATTTAGTATTAATTTATGCACAGCAAATAAAAGCTTTGGTGCCAGAAGATGGGCAGTTCTGTACAGCAGATCAAGAGCCTACAAGCTCAGGCCTGCTCTGTGTGATCCTGAGGTTTTTTGCACAAAACAGAGGTTTTTTACCCCAAACCAAAGATTTTGGCACCAAAAAGCCAAAGGACTGTCCGTGTAGAAGGTGAAGGTCCCTAGGGACCAACATCTCCCACTTCGAGGGTTTGAGTAATAGGGACACCTCGCCACCAGAAAGGGTAATTAGCCACTTGTTAGAGCCCTAATTGAGTGAGAAGATTTGCATCTCAGGTCATGGCCACCAACAGCCAAGCTGGAATTTTGTTTTCACATCATAGGAAAAAACACCAAGTGCCAAGCCATGTGGTAAACCAAAATAGCTTATGAAGCATGTAGGTTTTAGAACACGGGGAAGGATGAACCAGGAAGAAAAAAAAAAAAAAAGAGTTTTATATATAGATGCTGAAAACCGAATAAATCACATGACCCAGCCCAAAAAAGGCCTCAGTGAAAAGTTTGTGTCTGGGATTAAGAGCACTAGTCATTACTTTAACTATGTATGGTATGTTCTCATTTTGAGAAATGTGTACACCAAATATTTTAGCCTTTTCTCATGGAAGGATCAGAAAGGCAAAAAGCTTTTCAGTATTACACAAATATTAGCCTTTCCAGGACAGTGTTGGCCAGCTGGCTGTTTCCTGTGCTCCCATATTTCCCTATCTGTGCCTGCATGTGTGCCCTCTGACTCTCTGCAGGGTTTCTGTGGGTTTTTTTGGGGTTTTTTTTTTTTTTTTTTGGAGAGGAACTTTCCTTTTCTGGTTAAAGGTGGTGAAATATAGGACAGATCTGAGCTGCGTCCGGTTCCTCCCCTGACTTCCACCAGTCCTGGTTGATAAACACTAAAATATTTGATGGGGTTTAGTGTGTTTTGGAGCTACTGGACTTTATCTGCTCTAATTTCATACCCCACGATGGTTTTGGGAAGGTCATGGTGTGCTGAGAGGGGGATTTGACCTCTGGTTTATCAGGTTTATGGACAAACCAGACTCCTTGCATCTCCTGGATAATTCATATTTCATGGGGTGGGATTTAGGGCTCTTCAGGACCTGCTGCGTCCCCCGGTGTCCCATCAGAGCCACAAAAGGGGACATCACACTGGAGACACATGAACAAAGCTTCCCTCCATTTCTGCCAAAAACGGGCTGCAGGATTAACCCAGCCAGGCTTAACCTCTCCTGGACGTGGAAATCATGGAATATTGGAATCACTAAGGCTGGAAAAGCTCTCTGAGTTCATCGAGTCCAACCATTACCCAGCGCTGCCGAGGCCACCGCTCACCCGTGCTCCCACGGGCAGAAGCACTGCCCAAGGGTGTGGATGTGGAAAGAGCTCAGGAGATGTTCTTGCTCTCACTGAGGCTGCCATGGGATGTCACGAGGACTTTGGGAAGTCACACGGTGTCCCTGCCAGCCAAACGGGGATAATGACACGGAGTGGCTTTGCCACGTGCTCTAAGCTTTGTTGACAAACAGAGCAGAGTAAAACCAAGGTATCCCTCTATTATTATGGATCTCAGTTAGGAATCTTTTCAAAGAATATTTTGCCCATCTGTTGTTCATAGAATCCCAGAAGGGGATGGGAAGGGACCCTAAAGACCCCTGCCATGGGCAGGGACACCTTCCACTGTCCCAGGCTGCTCAAATCCTCATTCAACCTGGCCTTGGACATTCCCAGGGATCCAGGGGCAGCCACAGCTTCTCTGGGCACCTGTGCCAGGGGCTCCCCACCCTCACAGCCGGGAATTTCTTTCTTATGCCTAATCTAAACCTATTCTCTGTCCGTTTAAAGCCTTTTATGTTTTCCATTAAAATAAGCCTCTTTTAAAACCTGGATTTATTCAACTGTGCTCAGCAATTCTTCAGTTTCTTCATTTACAACCCCATCCCCTCCAGAAGAAGCAAGTTGTTAAAATACTTAATTGATCAACAACTCTGTTGTGCTGGTAATGCTGCTTTGGGACACTTCGACAAATTTTTTTAAAAAGCAATTTATCAAATTTTGTTTGTCTGTCCCCCGTCCAAACAATCGGCATTGCCTAAGCTGGGATTGGGCAGGACCTGAAGCTCCTCACTCTGCGTGGTGGTTTTGCATCCCTGAGGTTTCCTTTGCTGTTGTGAGCAGCGTTTGGGACTTGCACAGACTTTACTACACCGCGGGAGTTACACCAGTGCCAGAGTCCTCCGTCTAGACAAGCCCTTAAACCTGATTGCTTCATTCCATTACTGATAAAAAGCACTAGACATGGGAATGAGTTTTCCTCTCCATCCTTTCTTTTTTTTTTCCCCTTATATCCCCGAGGAAGGAAGACTTGATTTTTTTCTGATCCACCCAAAAGAAACCACAGTAACCACAACTGCAATTATATATATATATCTTTTAAAAAAACCAAAAAAACCTTTCTGGCAATTCTTTCGCATTCTTTTTTAAGCTTCTTTGCTACATGTAGAACAATAAATGATTTAAAAATGAAACATAAAGGCATCTGTTTGCACTATATTTGAAATTAAATTGGATAAAGCTGAGAGGGAGCAGCTAGTGACTAATACCAAACAGTGCCCAAGTAATAGTATGACGAAGTTAACAGGACCCAAGTTAAGCTAAGTTTCTTCCTAAGGCAGGAAAGACTCCTTTTCTTAGCTCCCTCTAAATGTCACACTGACTTTTTGCAAGATGGGGCCAAAATATTTATTTTCTAAAGTTATTTTTGGTAGAGAACAGTTTTAGGTCTTTTTTTCCTTTGTCCTAAGAAGATGACAAAGCCAATGAACATCGACACCAAGGGATTATTGTCTGGTGGCTTGGCTGCTGCAAAGCCATCACCAATATAAAATTCTCACATCAAAGTGTTCTAGCGACTTACTGGAGAAAACGGAGCACAGACCAAAAGCGACGGAAAGGAAACATCTGGATGTTTTCCTTGGGTTTATCCCATTCCTTCAAACTGCTCGTGCTGCACTGCTGTTTCCAGCGAGGCCAGGCTCTAACTGGTTGATGGCTTGGGGGATGCAAAACTGGGGGAAAAGTCATCCCTTCATCCACAGGCTCCTGGAGGGAGAGCAGATGATCGGGAGGGCAGCTACGGTTTCACCCACAGCCCTTCCGCCGAGATACACGGCCTCGGATTTGATCTTATCGCCGCCACAATTAAAAAGAAGTATCAGTTCCACGAGGCCCATAACCACAGCTCTGGTGTAATTACAGCAGTCTCACAGCACATTCACACTGTAGGATTATCCCTGGCCTGCCAGCTATAAATTATGCACTAAGTACGACTCGTAATGAAAAAAATGGCATCCTCAGAGCAGCTACCAAGAGCATTTTAAGTGCTCGGTTATTGCAAAATGATGGAGCATTTGTAATGAGCCCATTGTTATGGTTTGGTTCTCTCTTGCACTTGGAGTGGTGGTGGTGGTGGCAGGGAATTTATGTTCTTATTTTCATATGTTTCCATCTTTTTTAAGGCTTTTAGCACTCAATAAAGCTTAGGTTTTCATGACAATATTCAGACAAGCTAGTTAATGAATCGGAGTCTTTAGCAATCGCAAACTGACTTTAAATGAAATTTATATTCTGAATCTGAGAATATTTAGCCCTTTCTAATTTTAAATTCATTGCCTATCTACCTCACAAATCAGGATTATGGGCAGAGTGAGTGCTCATAGCTGACCCTGGAGCTATTTGCTTATTTAAGTAGGTAAAAGAGAAAAATACAGATGATTCATCAAGACTGAAGGCCTCGGTATCCACGCAGCAAACAGGGATTTAGGGTTATTTTATATAACCGATTTTATATATGTCTCCCAAGCAGATAAACCTATTTCCGTTCTCTTTAAGACACTTCTTGAATCAGCAACATTTGTACTATTGCCTCGACCTGCTGAAAGGGGAAGACTTTTCTAAAATGGAACTGGGGACAGGTTGTCCAAGAGTGGGCACTGATGGACATGGATGTGCTCAGTGGGGTATCCGCAGTTTCCACAATCCGAGGTAGTTTTGTTGTCATACTAAAAAGAAAGGGAAACTCAATCTTCATGAGCACTTTTGTGTATTTTGCCTACGACTGCTTTCGCTTCTCAAGGTTTCATTGCTATGAAGCATAAAGATTTCTGTGACACATAGTCTCATGCCTCAGAGATGGGACAGGAGCTGGGCGGTGAAAAGTCAGATTAATGAGCTGAAAATGCTCCTTGGAGCTGGCAGATGATGCTGGCCCTTTCCCTCCACTTTAAATTCAGTGCTAAGGACCAGCCTGTGACAGGGAAAGCAGCAGGAGCCTCATTCGTCTCAAAATAATAATTCTTGAGAGCTAACATGGGTGATGTACTCCGCTCTTGGTTGCCACAAGTTGTGATGCTGTGACCTCTGAGCACACACTTACAAATGAAGCTGTGAAAACACTCAAAGAGGGTGAAGGACAAAAAAACCCCTCAGTGATATTCTTCACTATTGTGCCAAGAAAGGGCAGGCAGAAACTGGCATCTGATGTCTTCTTTATCCAAGGGAGAGTATTTTATAACCTGGAAAATGCAGTCACAGGGCACCTGCAGGTAGAGGAGGGAGTGAGCTGAGCCAATCCAGCCAAGACAAAATGTGATAAAAAGGAAAACAAATTAAGTGTATTCCCAGAATCACAGAAATATTGGTGGGAAGGAATTTTCTGAAGGTCTATAGGTTTTGCTTGGAAAGGGACCTGATCAGGGCTGGCTTTAGCTGAGCCTTTAACACCTCAAAGGAGGGAGATTGTCACCACCTCCCGAGGGAATGCCCCAAACTGGACTCGATATCCCAGGTATGGATTTCTCTGTGCTCTACTGCCAGACCTGGGGGTCTCCCACAAAAGCAGGATCAGGATCAGCCAAGTTCCCCACAGAGGAATGACACAAAAAGTCAGAGCAGACTCAGACAAGCTTTTCCTTGCCCGTGTTACTTCTTATGGACCTCAGCTGGGATGGTTTGGATGTGGGTCTGGATGGAAAACTCCCAAATTCCTGAGTATTTGTAGCCAGAACTGTGTTTGGGTTGGATCTGTGAAGTCTGTAGTGCTCCACAAGAGTGAGTTATTTGTTCTAGCAAATGTACAAACAAGCAGACAAACAAAACAGAAACAGAAAGAAGATCTGAGCTGTTCCATCAGCAATGGGATTAATAAGCCTTGGTTTCCTATGGCTTTGTGATTTCAATGTGAGTGCCCGTGTGGATTTGATGAGGTTTCATAAGAGTTGATCTCCTGCTTCAACTTTTCTCCCTGGCCACCCTTTTATTTTTTAACTGACCTTGTAGGAACTTAACATCTTGAAGATCTCATCAAACCCAACCAGAAAATGGCAGGGAATTCCACAGTAATTGGTGAAGAGTGATGGGCAGATGGACATGTAACCTGATCAAACAGGGCCTTGTTCCTGCAAGAATCTGGGCTAAAAAACATGTAGATGGAGGTCATAAGACATCTTAGTGAAGCCTGTGTTTATTAATATATGGATGGGTCCTTGTCTGCCTCCCTGCGGAAGAATTTGTTATTCTCTTTATCAGACATATTGTGATTTATACGAAGAAGAGAAATCGAGAAGGAAGAATATGTTAGACAGGAAAGAGTTTGTAGATTTGGAACCATATTTGTTCTTACTTTGAGATCACTGTCCTCAAAGCTGAGAAATAATTCCTTTGAGAGTCTCAGGGGGGAAAAAACTTCTTAAAATAAAAATAGTGGGTAGGGGGCGAAACTTCAGACCATCAGTGAGGAAGAAAAAGGGTTAATCCTCTCTGCACCAAGCAGCCATTTCCTTGCTTCCAGCTGAAAGGCAGAAATTTCAGGGAAAAGACATGAGATGAGGAGCGTGTTCGCGTTTATGAGGGGCCGCTCCGACACAGGGAGTGGGAAGGTGGTGGGAAAAGCCAGCCCGAGTACGATGGCAAACAAACAAACACACAAACACACAAACAGAAGGGCTTTGAAGGTGGGTGGCTTCCATGTCCAACTGTTTGCCATTGACTGAAACAAAGTCGTTCTGTGGTTTGTAATTGAGCAGATGCAATGGGAGCGTTCGGGCCTTTGATGATGGGTGTGGTTAGACGGCATTTAGCAATTCTGGCTGTCCCGCTATGTACCGAGCGGTCCCCATTGTAGCGCTTGGGTCTGGCCTGCGAGGTGGCCAAAGTGTGTGTTCGGTGTCAGCCCAGCGACAGCAAATCTCCTCCCGGGGAGAAGGAGCTACACCCGGGACACAGCTGAGAAGAAAAAGCAGAAAAATCCCCACTTTTCTGAGCCCGTGGAGATAAACCCAGGGGTTAAAGCTTGTGCCTGGCGCCTCTTGCTCTCTTCTCCTCAGGACCTTCCCAAAGAAGTCATCGGCAAGGCGGTGCTTCCCAGCGTGGGGTGGCAGAGGAAACAATGAGTCAGGTGAAGAGTCCCAGAAGAGCGTTTCATAAGCCCTTGGAAGAGAAACCGAGCAGCGCTGCCTGAAATAACTCCGGGTTGAGAACCCGAGAGCTGGAGAGCAGCAGCCAAAGCACACTGGCCTGGAGGAACACGGCCAGGCAAGGCGAGGGAAGCACGGCCCGGGTGCTGGGCTTACCCAGCAGGAGGACAGGAGATGCCAGGTCTGTCACAGGGCCAGGCTCTGGAGAGGTCACCCCAAAGCCTTCATTTCCTGAGTCCTCGACCACGGCGATGGATGTGGGAGCGAGGACAGACGGATTGAGCTGCTTTGGGAATGTTCTAGTCTTGCAGATGCAGCCTGGAAAGAGGAAGAACGAAGTGACAGTGGCTGTAGAAGATTCCCCACCATTACCTGCCAAGGACCTTCTGCCCCTGCGTGAGAGGGAGGGTGAAGAGAGAGGGGGGAGAGGGAAGGGAGCAGATGGAAGGGAGGGAAGGTTTCCAGCAGCATTCCTCCTGCTGAAATCAACTCATCGTGGCTCCCAGGGGAAGAGGTGAAGAGCCCTACCGTGCCATCAAAGAGGAACTGATCCATGACATTCATGCTCCCTGTTTTCCACTCCAAAATTTTATATTTATTTCCACCCCAAAATTTTGTATTTATTTCCACCCCAAAATTTTATATTTATTTCCACCCCAAAATTTTGTATTTATTTCCACCCCAAAATTTTATATTTATTTCCACCCCAAAATTTTGTATTTATTTCCTCTTTATGCATGTCACCTAAGTGGATCATCTTCTATGGTGGCGTTAAAGGATGTTTGATAATTTTGGGAGCCTGGAAATTTGTTCGGAGGATATTTTCAGCCTAAACCTTACAGGCGGCCTCCTCTGGTATAATTAAGGTCTATCAAGGAACTATGTATGTTACAAAATGCTCCATAATTCAACATAGGATAGAGCCATCTGCCATGTCAGGATTCATACATATCCATAGGAAATTCAGCCTTGGATCTTGCACTGATGGTGTAAGAATCGATTAAAAGATTGAGGCTTTGCTCCCTCGCACGATACTGAGAAAATAAATTAAGCTGTAGAATTCAAAGTCAATCCAATTTGTATAAATAGGCACTGCAAAAATCCAGAGCTGCAGCTAACCACACATGGATTTCTAACTTACACGGCAGCTCCTTGCTGGCAGAGACAATTCCGAGCCAAAACACGGCATTGTTGGTCATGGAGAGCACCAACTGTCCTTGCTCTAATTGCAGGGAAGGGATTGAGGATTAGGAGTTCTTTGAGTTCAAGATGGCTGGGAGCTTCATGGTGTTTGTACATACATCAAAGGCTATGCTTCTTCACAACTCATTAATTTGGGTTGGAAATCTCACAAAAGCAAGTTTTCCAGAAATTCTGTGTTCTGGTTTACCCGAGACAGCAGCAGTTGTGACAGCAGACCTCGGTCTGGGCTGGCAAAAAGTACAGAGGCTGACAAAAATTATATTGGTGTCCTGTAGTAACCAAAATACAGACGTTTGATCAAAATAGTGACTCCAGTAGATAGTACATGAAGAGGACTCACAACCAGGGCATGAATTAGCCCCAAAGTCGTAGCCAAGGACTCCTGACACCACCATCCAACCCCTACTCCCCAGGATGCCTCAGCCCCAAACACAGACCTTCCATGAGTGGGGATTCAAGCCAGAAATGGCACGTGTCACCTTCTGCCAGGTGACACAGCCTGGGGACAGGGCCAGGCACTGGTGTGGGAGGCAGGAGGCCATGGGCCAGCGACTGGGTCATTCCAAGACCAAGTCCACCATCTCCTGGGAATGTCACACCGCCAGAGACAGGCAGCATTCAGGTCACCCTGGATCATTCCCAGTGTCCCAGCAGGAGGCACTGCCAGCGAGCAGAGAGCCCAGGGCTCAGGGATGTTGCAGCAGGACCTGGCTCTGATGCTCTTTTGCTCAGGATCTTTGGTCTATCCCCTTCCACACCTCCAGGCCTCAGGCATCCTGCAAGGCAGAGAAAAACAATGCAGTCCCCAAGCAGAAGTGCACTGAAGGTGAAGTCTCACCTGCGTGAAGGCATGAGCTGGAAAATCAGAATCAGGCCCTTTCCCTTGGGAGGCGGCATTGCAAATTCCATTCAGATTATTTAAAAAACATAGCTATTTGGTTACATAAGTAAATCCAAGGCAGAATGAACCGGAGCATTTTGCTTAGAAGGCCAACATGTAAACTAGCTGTTTTGCTTAAAATAAACAGGACTCTCCAGAGGACAGAATTTCTCACAGACTCCTCTGGGCTGGCCGTGTTCCTGCAGGACTTTGCTCCAAAGCGAAAGGTTTAGATGCTCTGGGGCCTGTGGCTATATGAACATGCATTGCCTCCAGCTGGTGAGAAATGTTGAAGGTTGTTGTGTTTCAGAGGCAGGATGAGGCCTCCAGAGAGGAGACTCCAACTGCACAGCAACAAGTGGAATATTCAAAATTCCACACTGAAATTCATTATGGAATGATGCCATGGGCAGTATCCCATGCTTTGCTTCAAACCTTTCTCAGGAAAGTCATTAAAAGTAATGTGGCTGAAAACCTTTTAATTTCTACAAAGTCCTTGGATTTATGAGGTTTAGCCTGGAGAAAATGAGCCTGAGGAAAGACCTTTCTACAACTACATGAAAGGAGTTCGCAACCAAGTGAGCTTCAGTGTCTTCTGCTAAGTCACAAACAACAGGACAAGAGGAAATGGCCTCAAGTTGCACCAGGGGAGGTTTAGATTGGCTATTGGGAAAAATTTCTTCATGCAAAGGGTTGTCCATCCCTGGTACAGCTGCCCAGGACAGTGGTGGAGTTCCCATCCCTGGAGGGATTTAAAAGCCCTGTGGATGTGGCACCTGGGGACAGAGTGGCCTTGTCAGGGCTGGGGGAATGGTTGGACTTGATGATCTTAAGGGTCTTTTACAATCTCTATGATTCCATGATTCTACAGGGCTTTTCCCCCCTGTTCTTCTACCGTGTGTTTATTTGGCTTTTTTTCCTGAATATTTCCCATTAGAGATATTTCAGAAATAGCTTTTGACAGAACACGGAGGGAGAATCACACCTCCTGATCCATCCATCATCCATCCATCCCTCCATCCATCCCTCCATCCATCCCTCCATCCATCCCTCCATCCATCCCTCCATCCATCCCTCCATCCATCCCTCCATCCATCCCTCCATCCATCCCTCCATCCATCCCTCCATCCATCCCTCCATCCATCCCTCCATCCATCCCTCCATCCATCCCTCCATCCATCCCTCCATCCATCCCTCCATCCATCCCTCCATCCATCCCTCCATCCATCCCTCCATCCATCCCTCCATCCATCCCTCCATCCATCCCTCCATCCATCCCTCCATCCATCCCTCCATCCATCCCTCCATCCATCCCTCCATCCATCCCTCCATCCATCCCTCCATCCATCCCTCCATCCATCCCTCCATCCATCCCTCCATCCATCCCTCCATCCATCCCTCCATCCATCCCTCCATCCATCCCTCCATCCATCCATCCATCCCTCCATCCATCATCCATCCCTGTCCATCCATCCATTGCTGATCTGAGAAACATTTGTGTACTGAGACAAGCCTGCTGGAGGAGGACATCTGTAGACAGTAGTGGTTGGTTCACTGCAGCCTTTCGTTACATGGTGTTATTTTATAAAAGGGGGAAATCTGGGCTACTATTTTTTGTAACAGGAAGAGACAAGAATGAACAGTGGGCTACAACAGCTCTTGGCTTTCACAGGATCTGAATTCTGAGAACAGCTTGATGGGAAAGCAGAACACCTTTCATGAGACAAAACCAGACTAATCTACAGAAATGTCCTCCCATCACCATCAGTTCCTAATGGACATTAATACCAAAGTTATACCTTTGGATTGATTTTTATCTTTGTTGTTCTCTTTCTATCCTCCCCATGAATCCCCGACTCCTTCCTGAGCTTTCTCCAGAAACAGAACTTCTGAACTCAAGCATTACAAGGACTTGGAGTGGCAGGACAAGGGGAAATGGCTTTAAGTTGACAGAGGCCAAGGATAGATGAGATACTAAGAAGATATTCTTCCCTGGGAGGGTGGGCAAGCCCTGGCACAGGTGCCCAGAGAAGCTGTGGCTGCCCCTGGATCCCTGGAAGTGTCCAAGGCCTGGGATAGTGGAAAGTTGTAACAAGATGAGCTTTCAGGCCTTTTTTAACCCAAACCAGTCTGTGAATCTATGATTCCATGTTTCTGTGATTATATCCAGATGGAAGGGAGGACACAAGGAACCAGTGACGACCACTATTCCCTTCTGGAGTCTTCCCTAGCCCACGGCGTGTAGGTGATGTGGTGGATGTGCGAGGGCACCAGCATTCCATTTCTCTCAGCATCGGAGCATTCCCGAGTCCGAGGATAATTCTGAATACTGCCGTAATTAGGGCTGTGCTTCGGCGTTAACAGAAAATCCATCTTGGACTCCCGTGACTCAGCACTGCGGCAAATCACCCCCGCTCGGCTCCCCGCGAGCCATTGTCTCCCAAATTCGAAACAGAAGGTCGGGTAAACAGAGAGCCCTGACCTTTTGGGAAGGTTGGGTTTTACACCACACGGAGGGGCTGGCATGGGGAGGAAGCCTCCAATTCAGCTGAGCAGCGAGGAGCTGGAGCAGAGCAGCCAAGAGGATGTGGCTGAGGAAGCTGAGGGCAGCGCGGCCGTGGGCGATGAGTTGTGTGAGAGGGGTGTAGGTGAAGTGGCCAACTCAACAAAAATCAGGCTGGAGCCTTCCCTGTCCAATGTGTCTGAGGTGGGGCTGAAATCCTCCGACAGACTGGAGGTCCCAGGTGAGCATGCTGGGTGCTCAGGCAGTACCTGCAAAGAGTTTGGAAGCTGCACAGCGTTTGCTCTGGTGGTTCTCTCTGAAAAAAAAAAAAAAAATAAGAAAAGGCCCCCCAAAACAAAGCCAAACTGTAAAATAACAATGTGTTGAATTAATTCTGTGCTCTGGGAACGTTGAGTAGCTGGTGGTGAAGTCCCAGGAATGTGATGCTGCTGCTTCACAATTCACCCTCGCGGAGCTGGGGGTGGTTCATTGTCTTCCAGCTGCACACTGAGGGCCCTGGAAGAAGGAAAATGCATCCACATCTCCCAGGAAAGTCAAGATGTCTGTGTTTCTTGGTCACAGGCAAAGGATTAGTAAAGCACCATTAACCCTACTATAAAAACACACCAGTTAGGCCTTCTTTCATCCCAAACAAAGTTTATAAACACACCCTTATCACTCGGAGAATGTTTATCTTCATGTGCTATAAGCAGATTCCAAGAAAGCAACAGTAGCTAATGAAATTAAATATGCTGTTTGGAGGTACATTTTCTTCACTTAACTAACTATGCGTGCATATGTGTGTGTGTGCCTGTGTATTTAAAGAGAAAGAAGCAATCCTGGAGTTTGGTTTAGCCTAAGCCTCTCATTCCAACATTAATTTAGAAGCCTGACTGATACATATGGATGAGTAGGAAAGAGAAAGGACGAA
>VZRL01006822.1:259456-286452 GCA_013397895.1 Origma solitaria
AAATCTCTCCTCTCCTCTCCTCTTTTTCTCTTTCTCTCCCTTTCCCAAGCCAGCTCAGAGGAGCTCTTCAGGCCGTGGTCTGGGAGGATTCTGCACACATTTGTAATTTATGATCACTCACTTTAGAAGCGATTAACGGCAGCAGAAACCTAATTACAGCCTCCCTGGCTGAGCGCAGCATCCTTTGGGGCTGGGGTTTTAATTGTTTTCTATTTACATTCAAGTTTCCAGGGGCTAACAGCCCAGCAGAGACCCCCAACTAACCCCTTCTCCTAAAAGCTTCATTTATTCTTAATAACATGTTTATAGACCTAGCCTCATTTTTCACGGGAAGGTCACGTTTGTTATCCGTGGTTGTTAGGGAAATGATTAAGGAATCCCGGAAACGGTGGAAGTTCCTACTAAGGAACTGCACAAATGTCTGCTCACAAAATGCTCTTTCCAGCCTGTGAACAGCCATTCATGGACATGGAGAGGAGGATGCCTGTGGCATATGGGATCTGTACCCGGCAGAAGAGCAGGAACTGCCTGTACGGTTCAGCTTAATATTCTCCAATTAGTCCTCTTGGCCTTGACCGAAACATAAATTACTGCCATCAGTGTTGTTTTTTACTAAGGGGAAAGTGGAATAGGTTCAACCCACCTCACAGAGGTAGGAAAATATTATTGCAGACAATAAATTTGTCAGTACTTTATTTGGGGAACTCGAGTGCAGTCACTCTGTCGTGCCAGCATCCCGGCAAACACGGAAGCCTTCAGATAGAAAGATAAAGGTCTCTCAAAAGAAAATCTCCTTAGGCAAACTGGAAGCACAGCTCTCACTGAGGAAAACTGGTGGATTAGCGTTTCAGGTTTACTTATTTGTATTAAAACTGAAATGACCAGTCAAGGGTGAGGAGCTCGGTGTGGTAGGTCGTTCATCACTTCAAATGAAATATTTTGGTCCAACTGCAGCATGGTTACAGATGGCCACTGCTGCAAACAGACAGATGATGCTACTGTGGTGTTGAAATATTTGTGACACTTAGTTTTGACAGAATGTTGTTTTTCAATAAAAAGACAAAATAGAGAGAGAATAAGTTTATCGCAATTTAGTTCCCTATTTTTTACTAACTCTGCTTTACTGGTTGTGTTTTCCTTATCTTGATTATTGCATGCCTAAAAAAGGGCTTTAAGGTGTGACTTGCAGGGAGACTTTAATTTTTTTGGAGGGGCTTAGATGCACATTTAGATCACTGAGAATTGCTGTACATCAGCTGAGCCTGGACGAGGGGAGCAGTAGATATGACTCCAGATGTCAGGCAAAGAGCATTTCCTTGAGTCGCTCTGAAGGGCTTTTCAGGACAGCCTTTAACTCATGAAGAATAATGAGCTAGACCCAAGCAACTTCTCTCAAGATAAAAATTTGGTTGAAACTGGTATGTCCCTCCAGGAAACTTCAGTTTGGCATTGTCATATTCTGATAAAAAACCCATTTGTCACAAGGACGTTCCTGACATCTCTTCCCTGAATGGCTTGAATTCCCTTCATAAAAGCAGAAAAATTAGATTACTTAGTATTTATAGTAAAGAAAGTTGCAGTTGTGCTTCCTGGCACTTTTTTGGGTGCTAATAAATGCACCTTTCAGCCACCAACTTTTTGTCATCATCTGCTGCAAACAACCTGCAGAGGACATTGATGTGCTGAGAGCCCAGACTGGGATATCAGGAGGGGTTCTCTGTCTGAGAGTCTTGCTTGAGCCTGCAAAACTTGCGGCTTAAAACCCATTTACAGAGCTGTGGCTGGATACTTGGAGAACGTTCTCCCCCAGAGGGCACTGCCCAGGCTCCCCAGGGAATGGGCACAGCCTCAAGGCTGTCAGAGCTTCAGGAGTGTTTGGACATCCCACAGGGATGCAGGGTGGGATTTTTGGGGTGTCTGTGCAGGGCCAGGAGGATTCAATGACCCTGGTGGGTCCAGCTCGGGATATTTATTCCATGACTCCATGTCCGTCCCACGGTGGCAGTGAACAGGCAGAGCAACTCCTCCCTGCTCTGAAGGTCAGGGTTTGGGAATCAGCATTGGACAGTGGTCCGTGCTCCTCCTCAGGAGAGGACAGGGTTTGGCTGTCCTGAAACATGGAGGAAAGGATGGGTAACTGCCCCCGTGGCTTTCAGGGAACTCCACGTGCCAAAGGACATTCTTGCCTCTTTGCTAATCACAGTGGTCATTCCAAAAGGGAATACCGAAAGGCTGAATGCGTGGATGATCCCAGAAAGCTGCACGCCTCCACCTTTGGTACTTTCCTCGCCTTTAAGCTGTGGTTCACAGAGAAGTGATTGGTGGAAGTGCAGGCCTGGGGGATCTCAGGGGGTTTCCTGCTCAGCTCTGCGCAGTGACACAAGGGCGAGTCCTTCTGGATGCTGAGGTGGAGGGTGTGAGCCACCAGCCCTTCCTCCCACACTGGCCATGGAGAGCAAGTGGTGCTGGATGGCCTGATGCTTTTATAACAACCTTTTATGATGCTTTTATAGCAACCTTTTCTTCACAAAAACTCCAGCGCCCTGTCCCTTACTTCAGCCTTCTCCCCAAGCCAAAGCCATACGATTCCTGCTGCCTTTCCCTATAGGTCTCCTTCCAGCACTCTCACCGTCCAACTTCTTTTGGACTCTCATTTTTCCCTCGCTTCTCCTGGTGGGATCTTGAGACTTACATAAATATTCCTGGGGACTCCAACAGACCATTTTCTGCTGAGTTACACCGCTGGAAACCCGGAGCAATCCCACTCACTGGAAAGACTGAAGTCAGTGGAGCTACTGCAGCGTTCACCAGTGGGAGTTGAGCAATGTCCTGAGCAGCTTCCCGGTGTGCTTCCCTCCCTCTCAGTTCCCGTTCCCTTCCAAGGGGAGAGTGAGAAAGGGAAGATGAATGGATGTGTGAGCCATGCAAAAACATCGACTCCCTCTAGTGGCTCTGATTCCATATGGAAGTGGAGGGCTCGCTCCTTCATCTCCAGCCCAGGGACTCGGCTCAGGCGGGACAAGGGACACTGCAGCAAGACCTGCCATCTCGTGAGACCCCTTTTCCTGAAGAATGAGTTTATTTGGAGAAGAAACAGTTCATGTGCATTGAGATGAAGCAGTAATGGAGGCAAGAGCTCCTTGTGAGTCTGGAGAGCCCAGGACGTGCTAGGGATTAAGTACGTGATGGCCTCTTGCTTGCTGCGCATTTTGTAGACAGTGCTTTGTCCAAAAAAAGGCTTTTATTCAGAGTTTTCAAAGCCCTGTTACAAGTGATGCTTTGATTTGCCTGACTTTTCTGCCCCATGCGGCTGACTTTTTGGGGGGCTCTCTTAACTCCATGAAACCCTACCTGTGTGTGACTGCTTCTTGCTTTCATACTGAGTGAAGACCTGTGGTTACTTCTGCAGCTTCACCAAGCTCAGAATCATTCCCAAAATCCTCTCCTCTGAATGCATGAACACAAGAGTTAGATTAGTTTTACTTTTTCAGTAAAAAGCCTTTTTAAATTTTGTAATTTTTTATAACAATACCACAGGTCCCTAAGGGATATTTTTTTTTTCTCCCAGAAACAAAAGAAGAGAATTGTCTTCAAATTGTAGCTACAGAGGACAATGTCAAAGACATGCTCATTAGCTAGCTAGGTCCTGAGTGCAATGATCCCAAATGTCCCTCTGGATTTCCTTGGTTTCCTGCAATCCCCAGTCCCATTACAGGCATTCAGGCAGCTGCGAAGTCTTTGCATGTTTAAAGTGCAGCCAGAGTGAACAGACTTTCTGTACTTCAAGAACATATATTTAAGAACACGGGAACATTAGATATGAGGAAGAAAATTTTTACAATGAGGGTGGTGAGGAACTGGCACAGTTTGCCCAGGGAGGTGATATATTCCTCATCCCTGAAATTCTTCGAGGTCTGGGCAATCAGATCTAGATGAAGATCTCCCTGCTTATTGCAGAGGGATGGACTAGACGGCCTTTAAATGTCCCTTCCAACCCAAATAATTCTGTGATTCTATGAATATAACTTTTCCAGCACTCCTTGAAGGACTGCCCAACAGTGGAACCACAGCTTTGCTCAAGCTCTTCCTATCTCAGGGTGACCTCTCTCTCCCATGACCACTGCTGCCCACCTGGAAAGCTCTTGCAAAGGTTCCTGTGCCACCATGTGGCTTTCACCATGTCACGCCACCACTGCAGTTCCAGATGGTTCCCAAAATTCCCAAAGCCATTCCTACTGGCCTTTTTAGTCCTTTCTCCTGTTTCCATGCCACTTGCCACTTCCCATCCAATATCAGGAAGCTTTGCACAGGTTGCTGATGTTTCCCTCATTGCACACTTGCTGGATTTTGTGCTCTCTCCCATGCTTTCAGGAAGCAACAAAAGCACAGAAGCGCATCCTGGACCCCCTGAAAAACCTCTTTTAAAATCTCCTTTGCGACAGCGCTAGGAAAAAATGCACAGAAGTGGGGTCCTGGCTTGTCATATTGAATGTTCCTATGCCCTATGACAGTGGAGCTATGAATAGAAGAAGTGATGACAATAGTAATTAGGATGGGCTAATTTTTATTATTTTTCCATGGAAACTGGAGTGTTTCCGTCACTGTGATGTCAGAGGAGATGGAGAGGCACAGCCTCTGCAGGGTGACTCAGACCCTCTGGAGGAAGCAGAGGGGGTCTGGAGTGCACAGCTGAGCTCAGGTGAGATTGATCCCTTGGGATTTGCAGCTGCCCACACCCCAGCGCTTCGAACAGAACGGAAAACGCTCCAGGCTTTTGGAAGAGGCAACCCTTAAATTCTTGATGGGAGTTTTGGTTTTCCTTTTGTAAATGAAGTTAGCGATCCCAGTTCCTGACCAGTCTTTGTTTGCTGACAATGTAAACTCCTGGGGCAAGGATCCTTTTTCCCCCTGGATTGCAGCAGAGTTTGGCTGCTTGCTCATCCTCTCCTGCCTGGGCCTCTGGCTGCCGCAAGGGCACGAAGGGATCATCACTGTCAGTTTACAAACACAGGCATCTCCTATTTTTTTTGTGGTTTCCTGCTGAATCTCCAGACTAGGACACTGAAAAACATACAATTAGTAAATCTTCAAATCCCCAGCTGAAACAATTACAACCCCGTGGCCGTGCAGCGACGAGATGCCGCTGGATAACGTAATCACAGCTTTACATGGCTGCTGCTGATCTCTCGGTTTATAATGATTTCATTTCCCCTCTCCCACCTCCTTTATATTTGCTATTATGTAAAACCCTAAGAACTAATTACAAGTGGGTGGATCAAAGATGATACATCTTAATTTTCCTTCCAGCCTCACCCACTGACGGTGAGGAATCGAGCACAACCCATTAAACTGTAGGTACTTGCTGACAGAAAGGGAACCATCTGCTGAACAACTTCTGTTAATTATTTTGGAACACACTAACGAGAAGAAAGCACAGGCCTGTAATGACCTTTCCCTCGGTGGCAGAATCCACTGCAGAGTAGACAGTTGTGGCCTGAAGCCAAAAGTTAATGGTTAGTATTGGCACAAAAGACTCCAGCGCACTAGTATTTATTAATTTCCCTGTAGTGGAGAAAATATTCCAGGCATTCTGAGTATAAAACTTCCTAGCACCTGCACAAAACCGAGCTCCAAAATATTCATTTAGAGCATTTTTCAAGAGTCCCTCAGAAAATGTGGACTTCACATGTTTACTTCCTTGTGGTGTTCTTTTTGTTTTGTCACATCTGATTTGGTCAAACAACCTTTTGTTTTGTTTAGCAATGAGCAATATTTACACAGGGCTTTTTTGGCACATAAGAATCACAATTATTTCACGTCCCTGAGGCAAAGAGGTCGATGGAAACTTATGCCCCTTGTAGACACGTGGACTGGTAACTCATACATTTTATTTTTATCTATTTTGTCTGTTTTAGTGCAACTGAATAAACTGGCTTTTTCTTTGCCCTTTCTGGTAGATGCCTGCTGGGCTTAATCCAGAGATCACAGAGGTTTCTGTGGAGCTGAGCAGACTTTGGATCACCCCTCAAAGTATCTGGATGTCTTGAGTATGAATTACCCATCTGCCTTAATACTTAAATGGTGTGAAACTGCACCCTGTTTCTTAATAGGTTTTGCAAGAGAGCTGTGCCACTGTTTTGAGGGAAGAGAACTGAAGAAGAATATTCTACTGAATCCCCCAGGGTATTTCAGCTACGACTCTGCCCCTCAATGCTAAAATATTGAACCTTTGAACAGTATTTTAAATTAAACAAGGAATTGTCCATTGCACAGGGGGCCTGGTCTGCTCTGCCTGATTTCTGTGGGGTTTTTTGACTGTGGAAACTGTGGCATTTCGGTGCAGCAGGGCCATTTCAAGGACGGCCTTCTCACGTGTCTAACCAGGAGCTCTAACCAGGAATGCTCTTTCTAGGTCTGTGTTTGCAGCCTTATTGCCCTAAGAGCAGCAGGTAAAGTAAAGACGCAACATAAGTGGTAAATTAAAAGCTGTTTGTGTCTAAGTCATCCCATCTGTGTCTTTTGGATAGAAGTCAACCATCTTTGAAACCACATGCATCAAGCAATTGGCTAAACGTCCTCATAGACAGGATGTCTCCTATTTGCATTTGAAGTGCTGTGCTTTCTGTTTAAAATACGAATGCAACTCACTTATACCATTTTCTCGACCTGTTTACAAATAGTGGCTGTTGCATAATCGAAAATAGGTGTTAAAATGCTGAGGCTGTCAAGGGGCTTTAAAGCATCTTTGTGTGAAGTACATGAGATTTATTGAAAACACCTGAGGTAGAGAATGCCCCGGGCTCTCCCCTGCCTCCAGCCCGGCCCACCACCACCACTGCCACCCACCACCACCTTTGAAGTCCCTCCATTGGTCATAGAGGCTCTGCGAGTTCGTGTACACACCTATCATTCAAAGGGCAATATATTATCCACATGACAGATGTAATCAGTCCCTTGGTCTCTTAGAAGTGCAGCTGTTGCTGAATTCTTTTTTGTGAATGTAATATTTGAGAAGACTTAAGTTAAAAACTGACACTTCCATTGAAATCTCATCTCCTCTGGAAAGAAGGTTTCCCGTTTTCTGGCTCTCCCCCGCGTGTGACAGCCAGGGATGTGTCAGGCAGCATTCAACTGACAGTTTCCAACAGAGATGCCATTAGCGAAGATGGCATGAAAATAACACTCCCTTAGAAACATTTTTAATGTGAGCTGTTTGTTTCCAGCTCTGTGGCAAGGCCAAGTGAAGAGGAAAAACCTAATTTAGGAGGAAGGCATCTACTGCAAGGGGAAAAAAAAAGATGCTGCAGTTTGGGAACAGGTAGATGCAGAGGAGCCAGAGGGAGCAGGACCAAATGAGGAGTGGGAGAGATGCAGGGCCCAGCAGTGGTGTCTGTGATCTTGGACCATTTCACCCTCGGTCTATGCACCAAGCGAAGTGACTCCAGCCCAAAGCCACACTAGAAAAGGACATTAAGGGCATGGAGAGGTGTGGGGGAACCATCTGAAAAAATTGTTGGCAACGGTCGTCCAGAGTGCCCCCGGCAGTGTCCAAGGCCAGGTTGGACAGGGCTTGGAGCAGCCTGGGACAGTGGAAGGTGTCCCTGCCCATGGCAGGGGGTGGAACAAGATGAGCTTCAAGGCCCCTTTCCCATCCCAACAATTCTCTGATTCTCTGATGCTCTGAGGAGGGGAAGGAAAGCACTTCCTTGCTTCCCTAACAGGGAAAGGTACCCATCCCCAGCTGGGCCAACTGCCCAAAGTCTTGGCTCAACTGGGAAGCAAACCCCAGGCTGCCCAAAGGCTCATCCAGTGCCTGAACCACAGGCTTGTCCTTTCCTTTTATTGGTAAAAATAAAAATATGACCTTCTTTTGGCAGCCTTACAGAGCAGATGCTGCTTTTTAGATGACAGCATAGAAATGCAGAAAAACTTTGGGGATTTGCAGAAATTCTTTCCAACGACAGATTGTCTGGCCTACCAGTGTCATAATGTCAGGCCTGAAACATGCCATAAAGCTTTCTTTCAGCAGAACAAACATAACCCCCTAGACCAGCTCTGTGACAAGCAAGCAAAACAAAGCAGGGAAATTGCGGCTGGAAACCCACCAGGCTCTTAATATGACCTCTTGAATACTAATAGTTATTAGAGATGCAATGAATAAATGTCAGGAATATCACCAGCAGTCCGTATTTAAGAGAAGGGTTCCAGAGGAAAAGTTTGTGGACAAAAAAAGCACTTCTGAATATGAGTTACAGTAAGGAGGAAGCACTCACGTGGCTCCTGGAGAGCCTAGATGGGTTTTTCACATGCTGGTGGACTCAAGGATGGAGACAGAGGACTCCTGGCTGCTACAAGCTACCAGATTGTCAAATCCCCTGATAGAAAAGATAAAATCCAAGGTCTTTATGGAGCTTCTTTGCTCAATAAACACACAGGTGGAAAATAAGTGAGGGGGGAATAAAACGGATATGGCACACTGTATGTCGATCTGCCTTAGCATCTTTGGAAGGCCACAGGTTGCCTATAAACAGTTTTTTGGGTGGGTGAACGTGTCAGTCATGCAGACAAGGCAGCCCCAGGTGCCCAAGGCTCTTGGGAGATCCCACTCCATTCTCCCTCCCACCCAATTATTGGAGAACTGGGGGAGGGGAACCAGAGGGGTGTGACTTGTGGGGTTAGAGTGCCTTCAGGGCAGGAAACCTTCCTTTCCTGTCAGGGTTTGCCTCTGCATTTAACTTTTGGCATTTTAACTACAATCTCAATACCTTTTCCATTTCCAACCAATTCCTTCATGCTCCAGCACCAAGTGGGACATGGCAGTGCACAGGTTCTGCCCAAAGATAATTTTGTGTTGAAAGCAAACTCAGAACTTCAATTTATGCAGCCAGGGACCTGGCGTTGGTAAGACCAGACTGCAAAATGCAGGAGATAGACTTTGTGATGCCAAAAGAAATTCTGGTTTTGCTGACAAGTTTCTGCTTCTTCTTTGCAAAACAATGTGAACAAAATTGACAGAGTAAAAAGTACCCAAAAAAATCCCCTCAACCCTGTATTTTGTTGGTGTAGGAACTGGAAGAGGAGAGAAATGGGACCCTGGGTTTTTTCACATGTGGGTCTCAGTGCTGGGTTCAGGAGAAGCCAAGAGGTTTGATCCCAAATAACCATAAGTGTGTGGCCATCATTATATCCTCCTGAGAAGCACATTTTACACAAGACTCCTTGCGCTAATTCTTTTGGATTTTTGAATTGAAATTACTCAGATGCCCTGGATTCTCCTTTGGTTGGTGCCTGGCCTCATACCCATGGCAAGGAACAGCTTCACCCCTTTTACCCACATTTAATGAAGGAGCAGAGACCTTGTGGCAGCACAGCCAAAGCTCGTGTGGCTCGTGCAGAGCTGTTCCCCTTTAAGTTGGCTGCTCAGCTCAGCCATTTGTGTGATTTCAGCGGATCAGATATGTCAGCCTGTTTCCTTTTTCTCATTCCCTTCTCCAGCGTCACCAGTGATATGACTTAAGACTTGGGAGGTAGCAACAAGGCTCATTGGGTGGTGTATGTAAAATGAGACACTGTTTAGTTTCAAGGCTGGGAATTCAAGAGCTTGGTTGCACAGGCTGGGTAGAAAAGTGTTTCTTTTTATAGGTTTTGAGGGTGCCACCTTTAAATGTCATGGAGAAAACCCCCCGCGCCTGCCATGGACCTCTGCATCTGCTTGGCTGCTTCTTACTCTGCCATGTTCTCAATTCTTCCCCTTCTTTCTAAGGAAAGCAATCCCTTGGAGGGTTTTTTTAGGGTTTGTTTGGGGAGGGGGGTGTTGTAGGAATACAAGGTTTCAGCACTAAAGCACAGGTTTAACTTCAGTGATGGAGTTTGACAGGAATACAGGGATGCCCTAAAGATCCAAAATCCCCCAGCTCGTGAGAGACGATGAGCCAACCCAGGCCAGCCTTGTGCTGAGCCTGAGCTGAGCTCCCACATTTCCAACCCACATCTCACCCAGGAGCAGAGATGCCCTGCTGGGGAAGCTGATCACTGTGGCTCTGATTAGACCTCAGATGGCACAAGGCTGAGGTGCTAATTGCTTCCCATGGGTGTTTGCATCGAAGTGGAGCAAACCTGTGCACGGCAGGCTGGAGGATGGCTGGAGAGTTTCTGGAGTGGGGACATGTGTGCCCTGGGCCAGCGGCACAGGCTCGGTGCTGGGGGCTGCCTGAAGGGTGTGACATCCTGTTCCCTGCTTGCTGCGAGTGAATTTCCCCTCTATTCCCCACCCTACGCTTCCCAAAACCTTTTCACCTTGCCATGGATGCTGTGGCTCTCCAGCCAGGCAGGCAGGGGTAAAGCAGAGCTTTCAGTAATGAAATTCAGAGAGTCATGTCCCCCTTATCTGATGGGCCCGCGGAGCCCCGGCGGGCGCTTTGTTCCCAGCTGTGCGCGTGGGGAGCAAGCGGATCCTCCTGGTTCCGGGATGGGATCGAAGAGGACCGCTACCCAGAGAGGCTCTCAGCTCTGTCTGCCTGCCTGCGAGTCCTAAAAAACACACTGGCTGCAGCATGCATACCCCAGTGTGAAGTCAGCCAGGAACGAGCCAGAGAACCTGCCTCTGACCCTGAGGACATTGCTTGAAAAATATTTTCCAGAACTCGGTGCCTGGGGACCTGCAGCTAACAAACATTCTGGAAGTGTAATCACAGCCTTTGGCTCCGCTGCCGAACCACCTACGGGAGGTGAGTTTAAAGAGAGCGGCTTTAAAGCTGTCAACATAAGAAGGCGGGAAGCCAAATTGCTTTCGTGCTTGCGCTCTCGTGCCAGCTGGTTTGTCATGGGATTGGTATGCAGCAAAGATAGAGTTGTCTGCAGAAAAGCTGTATTATTCTTTTTTTGGATGGGTCCGCTGGAGATCAGTCAGGACCCACAGTAATTTCCTGAGGGGACAAATCCAGGCCTGAGATAGGCCACTGGCTCCTTGGAGGTTGCATGGAGCTCTGCGTTGGGTCAGAAAGTCAGCCTTTGAGGAGAAGAGCTGGAGAAGCCTTCCAGGAGTGAGAGCTGATAAGACAGCAGCTCCCCAGCTGTGCCATGGCCTCGCAGAGCCGCGGATGTCATCGGAGGAATGAGAATTAATAACCCCGGGCCAGACTCTGACCTCTGCTATTCAGGCATAGATCCCTGGCAGCTCGTGGGACTCGTCTCAGCCCTCCCACAGCCCAGGTCCCCTCGTCTCCCACGGACTCTGAATGGAGTTGGGGACAGCTGGTCCCTCTCCAAGGGAGAGCCACGTGGAAAAGGACACAGCAAGATGAATGCCAAGGGTACGCTGCTGTGCAGAGCACGGCCCCACTCTTCCTCCTGGCACTTGAGATAGAGAGATGTGGGAAAGACCACCCAGCCAGGGATGTAATGCCACCTGCCAGTCCAAGGGGACAGCTCAGACTTGGTGAGAGTGTGCCATAATGGGTCAGAATTTGTGAGCAGGGATACATAGGCTTGATAGAAAAGAAATCCCTGTCCCCAGACAAAGCACACGGTGCATTCCCACAAGGATCCAGGTGAAACTGAGGTCAATCACATTAACAGAAGCTTTTCCAGACGAGGAATTTGCCAGGTGTCCTGGCTGCAGGGCGGAAGGTGTTGGTCAGGACGGAACATCCTGGAAGTGTTCTGCTGGTGTCAGCTCTGTCTGTGTGCTCCTGGGACATGCGGAGCCTGAGCGACAAGGATGGGGGCAAGGTTGGCCCTGTGCAATGGTGCAGGGAAGGAATATGTTGCCAAACCATCCTGGGAGGATGAGCAGACGAGGTCGTCCCCCTGCAAACCAATCCCCAGTGCTCTTTCAGGATTTCTCTCCAGGATGTAGACATGGATGTCCAAGGTGGCACACTCAGCATCTCCCTCAACAACTCCTTAAGTTCATTTGCGCAATAAAACGCACTAATGTAAGAATGGGGAGGGATGAAGGGGCTGTAGAGAAGCAAAGGACTAAATTTATGCAGCATAAATCAAGGCTTAAGTGTTCCCAGCCTGTGCCCAGAGTGCTGTTGTGGTCTGTGTGGGGCTGGGGTCTTTCCTTGGCTCACCCACTGCCACCTCCTTGGGCACCCTGAGGTGAGAAATCTCACCCCTGACCAAGCTGGGCTGGACAGAGCAGACAATTTGTCCTCTAAAGCCCTGGCTGGGCTGCACCCCTGCAGCAGATATGGAGCTGGAGGGCTTTCCTCACCCTCGTCCCCAAGGTCCCAGGGGTGTGAGGTGGGCAGCTGTCCCCTCCCCATGCCCGGTGCTGCGAGGAGCCGCAATGAGCTGGCGGCCCCACCGCTCCTCCCCACGTGTGGCTGGACCCTGGCGATGCTCAGCCCACACCCTGCGTCCCCATCCTCCAGCGAGCTGTTCCCACCCTCCAGCTGGCTGGGGAGAGCCTCCAGCTGCCTCCGTGAGTCAGGAGCGCCGGCTCAGCCCGTCCTCACCTTTCCGAAAACATTGGCAGCCCTCGAGGCCCCCAGGGACACGGCTGTGCTCTCAGATCAGGTCTGCAGAGTGGAAAAGGGGTGGGGAAGGAGAGCAGGTGGAAAGCTCAGTGCTGGCTGCCATGGGGCTCTGTTCTCCAGGGAGAGAGGTGGAGCCCGTGGGTATTGGGGATCATGGATTTTTCAGTCACTTTTCTCACTCCCCTGCTGCCTTGTCGATTAAATCACAACCAAGCAAGCCTGGCTCGGTGATTCCTGGGTTTATTGGGGTGGGTGGATGGAATAGTGCTCTCCCTATTGAGTGCAGGTGATCCGGAGGTAAATGGTGCTTGCGAGCGGCTGGAGATGCTGAGATGAAAAACACGTGTGGGGCTGAAGGGCTGGGAAGGGACTTGTTAAATCCATGTGTTGGATTTCTCTCAGCCCCGAGCTGGAGGCACTTACAGGTCCCAGCAGACTCCACAATGACCAGTTCACCTGTGCACCTCCTCTGGGTTTCCCCGCCCGGAGCACTTGGCAGCCTCAGAGAGCTCCCAGCAAAGGGTGGACAGTGCTGAGCTGATGGACAGCACTGAGGATGAGGATGGTGTTCTCCAGAGCTGAAGCAGGGGCATTTCCATGCCAGCTCACACAGAAGGACTGGTAGGAAGAAGAGTTTTTTTATTTAGTCTTTATTGGAGGAACTGATGCTATGCCTCCAAGATCTCTGGGTATTTCCAGGATACTGCAGGGCTTTAGGACATGAGTAATGCTCTCGTTTTTTTCCTGTACAGCCTGGAGGATCCTGAGGTTTGCTGTGTCCCAGTGAGGGCTCTGGGGCCAGGACTCCAGGGAGGCACAGGCCACAGCTCTGCCTGCCCGAGCCGGCTGGTACAGGTGGTCCCTTCCCGTTCCCAGTTCCTGAGATATTATATCATCTGATGTGTTTATCCATCTGTTTGCAATCTCGGGGAGGTTGGTGTGGTTTTAATTAATGAGCAATTGTTTTTGTGGTTGTTGTGCAGAGCCCCGAGCGATTCAACAGGGGTGGGGGATGCTTATAAATAAAACAATTATTATTACCCAACTTCATTAACATGCAACGCTGCTGTTCCCTCCTCCTGTCCTGCCCCCTCACTGCTCTGTCTGGTCAGGTGGGTCTGGAAGAGAGAATAGTCACAAGAGCCCAAATTCCTTGAGCAGTGGCTGTGTGGACTCTCTGATGAGTCTTTCCCTCACCCAGGCTAGAAATAAGATCTCTCTCCTCCAACCATTCTCACAAAACTTCCAGAAGACAAATTCCCTTTGAAAGTTTTACTCATCTGCCAAACTGAGTTGAAATCATCAGCAGGTTAGAAATTATTTGCGACAGACTGATGGTGTGTGTGTCCACCTGTGCACAGTAGCTCTATAAATTCTGGGTTTGGGGGGAATGAGGCCCAGAAATGGGCATAGGTGCCTAAAGCCACATTTAGGCAGAATTTAGAACCCAAGTTTCAAAACTCCCTTGCAGAGAGGCTCTTGGATGCTCCCAAGGTGCTGGATGCCTTTGTGCCCATCAGGTGCTGCAGCTGCTCCGTTCCCCATGACCTGCTTCACCTCAATAAGGGTTATTCCCGGGTCTGCTTTTTTACTGCTGCCTTCTTACAGCTCCTCGGGGTCCCTGGGGCCTTGTGATCTGCCTTCTCCAGAAGATTTTATAATTGCTGCTTTGTTTTTCTGCAATAACCAGAGCCATGCAGCACAGCTCAGTGTGCTCAGCCTTGCACCTGCTGTGGGGACGGGACCTGCGCCCACCCCCTGCTCTCCTCTGTGGTTTGGATTTAATCAGGGGATATTACACTGAACTGGGATGGGATGGGATGGGATGGGATGGGGTGGATGGCTGTGGGACTGTGTGGTGTGGAGCAGTACAATGCCAGAGGCATCGCTGTCCTTGTCACCTCATGGCCACAGCTTCCTCCAGCCCTGGGACACACAAGAAGCAGATGACTGGCAGCTCTCTGGGGTCCAGGTGGCTGCTGGCCCTCGGGTTCTGCATCTCTGGGGATGGATGTGGCCAGCACTGACTCGTTCCAAGGACTGGAGGGAGCATGAGCAGAGCTGACTTTTCTCAATCCATGCTGATTTGCCTCGATCTTCATCCCCGCGCCAGGCCACACCAGCTTACGCAAACCCAGGGATGTGGGGAGAAGCAAACCCTGTGGTTTCACCACAGACAGACCCAGACATGCTCCACAGCCCCAGCACAGTGCAAAGCAGGAATTCCCCATCGGACAGCTCTGCTTGACCCTCCCCATCCGCGTTTCCTCACTGGGGAAGGGTGGCAGATGCCACCACACCCTGGTGTCAGCTGGAGAGGCAGATCTGGCTGTGCCTTGGTCTCTGTCCAGGTGGTGCCCTGGATAGAGGAGGTGTCCTGGGAACCCTGTCAGTCCTGTGGCATCAGCTGGAGCTGGAGGAGCTCTGCAGAAACCTGAGCTGTCCGAATGCTGGGACAGCAAACCTCGGCACGTCACTTGTGGGGGGCACTGTTTGGAAAACACCTCTTCCCTAGAGATCCTGCATCCCAGCCCCTCGCACAGCGGGATATGAACCCTTTTCCAGCCCCTCTTTTACCAGGAGGGTATTCTGAAGCCAGGGTCCCCTGGAGCCCAGCAGGACATGGGTGACATCAGCTGTCCCCTGGCTCTGAACAGGCAGGAGCTGTGAAAACAAGGGCAGGAGTTGGTCCTGCTTTTAGGGAGCTGATCATCTGCTGGTGACCAGTGGCCAGTGGAGGTGGCCAGGTGCAGAAGGGGGACATGGCTGGAGGGCCAGGCTGCCAAATCCTGCTCCGGAGCACATGCTGGTCCAGGCAGAGCACTATGGATTATTTCCCTGTGTGCACTTGCCGTGCCAAATATAACTGAGTAGCAGGAGGTTGCTCTGTTTCTAATTGGGTGATGAAAGCCCGTTTAGGAGGCCAAGACCTAATGGTCAGAAGCAGGAGAGGCAGGAATGGAAATGGGACTGATTCCTGGTGCAGCAGGGATGGAGCTGCCAGCACCAGCTCTGTGTGGATCTCCGTTCTCCTCGTGGCACAGGGACCTTGGAGCTGCGCTTGGGGAGGACGGGGTTATCTCCTGGGAAGGCCTGTGTATTAAAAGGGGTGAATTTTGAGCATTGAGATGTCTTGGCTGCACATTATGTTATATTTATACTAGCCTTTCTATTAAAAACAAAAAAAAACAAACAAAAAAAAAAAAAACCAAAAAAAAAAAAAAAGGAAAATTAAGAGCTTATTGGAATGACAATTTTTATCAAACAAAAATTCCCTGTCCTCAGGAAGACTTTGGTGTAGAAAAATGTTCAGTTCCAGTAGAGGAGTGCTCAGTTTCTGTAACAGGGGCTTTGGTGGCTGCCCCCTGACACATCCTGCCTGAGGGGAGAAGGCAGCGTGGACCCTGCAGACCAAAGGTGAGCAAGAGAAACCTCAGCCTGGCAAAGGAGAAGGAGCAGTCTGGAGACCTGGAGCACGTGGTGAGCACAGGGCTGAGCACAGATATTCCCTGCAGACTCAGTGGCTTTGAAGCCATGGCCATGGCTCCCCTCCCACCAGCCCCCCATGCTGTTTGTGGGTGCCCCCCCTCTGTGGGGTGGGGATGAGGGACTCCTGAAGGCAAGAGCTTCCCAAAAGGACAACACAATGCCCTTAGCCCCCCTGCCACGGGGGTCTCAATCGCTCTGTGCTTCAGCAAAGCCTCTGCAGCATCCGAATGTCTGCTAATTACACACTTGGCCCGTGAGCTGTGTTTGCAGGGGAGGGGAGAGGAAGGGATCCGTGTACATGGGAGATACAGGGCAGTGAAGTGATGGAATAATTCACTTGGTATTGGGACATTTATGAGTCACCTTCCTCTGCCCCTCCCCTCCGAGGTAGATGTCATAAGGGAGACTAACCCCACAGTAATCTCCATATAACATATGTGATATGTTTACTTATTTCTTTCCTCTGTCTTCCCTGCTCTGCAATGTAAATAGTCATTTGTTCCTCTTCCAGCTGCTGGTACATGGTCTCACCAGTAGGAAATATATTATCATCCAATAAAACCAAACTCTTGGTGTCAATGATGATGATTTATTGATTTTGGCTGCGTCGCCCTCCCAGATGGAAAGAGAAGCTGGCAGTTAGCTCATGTCTTACAACCCAGCCTAGACCATTCCCTTCAGCCTGCTGAATGCTGCGCTTTGGAGACACGATCCGCTGCTCCAGAGAAAGTTTCCAGGGTTGTGGCTGGATTCGCTTAAGGCTTCAATCAACGTCGATTAAATGTGGACGCATCATGGGGACCCCCACTGCCCCCGGGACAGACACATCCAGGGCACCTCTCCAGCCCTGCAGGGATGTGTCCGCCCCAGTAAACACACGCACCGGGAAGCTCCCGAGCCAACCCAAATAAACACTGAGGAACAGCCTGCAAAGCCCTGACCCATGGAAACTTCCTGGGTCCAAGGGTCTGTGCAGCTGGAGAGGACATCCTCGCTCGCAGCTGCGGCGCCTGCTCCCTTCCCAGAGCTGCCCTTCCCTTTCCCTGCCCACCCTGACCCTGTACGAAGGCATGGGGCTCTGGGAAGTGGCCTGGGAGACCCGGAGTGCCTCCTTCCCAGGCTCTGGTGCCGGGCTGCTCCGCTCGCTGGCCCCAGTTCAGCAGGCAGAGCCTTCCCTGGAGCAGGGCTTCCAGCCGAGCCCACACACTTGCGCTGTGAGAAGAGCTGAGACCTCTGTGGTTGGTTCGTGTTTCAGAAGCCACTTGTGTGTGGAAGCCTCTTGGCTGGGCACTACTGGCTTTGCAAAAAACCCTTTTTTCTTTCTTCTTTTTAATATTTTCCCCTCGTTGATCGTCTAACCAGGCCAAGAGTTACCCCGGGAGCCACCAGCTGAGATCCCAATACCTTTTGTGCAGGGTAAGGATTAATGGAGAATCAATGAACCGCCTCGGCTTGCCACATCAGCTGGTTTGGAGACCTGGTTTGAGTGCCTGTAAAAAGCCTCTGGCTCGTGGAAGAAAAGCCAGACGCAGTCCCTGAAGCTCAAACATTTCTCTGCTCCTCAGTTTCTTTGGAACTGCACCACCAGGGCTGGATAGAGGCACGGCAGGACAGCCACTGCTGCTCTGCCACCGTCACCCTGGTCACCCCCAGAGCAGCCTCTCCTCAGTGCCCCACGTGTGGCTCCATCACCCCACTGGCCACGAAGAGGGATTTTCCCAGAGCAGCGAGGAGCAGTAGCCTGTTTTCCATGGCAGTGACCTGCTGGCACGGCTCTGCCTGGGGTTAGACCGGATTACAGCCGCCCTTAAAACTCCTGCTTCATCCTCCGACTGCTCCTGGTCAGAATCTTTCATCTGTTTTGGGAAAGTTTGGTTAACTTTCATGTGGTTTCCAAAGAAGAAAATCATCCACCAGAATTTCCTGTTATGCCATCAGCCTCCAGCCCGGCCAAAAGGAGCAGTTTGCTGTTGTTTACATAGCTGCAAAAATGTACTAGGACCTTCCCAGCTCAAGGTGCCTGCTTATTCTTAAAGCCTGGCCTCCCGAGGCTCCGAGTGCCATTTGCAGCTGTGTTTTGCTCTGCAGGCTCTCGTTTCTGGGGAGGGAATTTCTGCGAGGCAGGAAACCATGTCTTCACATGCCTCCACCTCGTGCCAAGGGGCCCTGGCTCTGACGGGGGATGCAGGATGCTCCTGCACTTGCAGTTGTGTAGTGGGGCAGGGAAAGTGCTCTGAAAGCTGCTGCTGGCAGTGTGATTGCTGGTGAATTGTGGCATCTCCTGGAGGGGAATGGCTCGAGGTGCAGCAGCCAGGGCGGGTGGAGAGAGGAAAAGGAGGAAAATGTGGAGCTTTCCAAGAAATCTCCCTGCTATTTGGGGTATGATGCTGAGTCCTTGCCAGGCTGGGACCCCATGTGAAAGACCTCTGAGGTCTGCGGGAAGGTGAGCAAAGAGCCTCTACCACAGAGGCTCTCCTGGAAGACATGTGGTCTTCTATATTTTTGTGTTAATTGGCCTCTTTTCCAGGTGCTGGGGTTTGGCATATGGAAAAGTGGTACTTGCACAGGAAAACAAACCTGGTTTTTGAGGAAGACCTGGAAGGATCTGGGGAGCTTGGGGGAGGCTGTTAGATCCATCTGCTCCCTGTACCTCTGCCACAGGGCACCTCTGGAGTCCTTCAAACAGTCCTGATGGAAAAACAACCTCTCAGCAAGCACTGCATTAATTCTGAGCGTTATACAAACCACCTGTCCTTGGGGTCTGCAGTCTGGGGACATGGCTCCGGCAAAGCCTGGCCCTTGCTAATCAACCAAAAGGGCACTGTGGGAATGTATCTATGGGTAAAACCCCAGCAGAGATGGTCAGGGGTCAGAGGAGAGGAGGAACCATTTGAATTTGTACCTTCTGAGTGCTGCAGGTATCATTTCAGTCCTGAGTGACCAAGAACTCCAATTCCCCAGCTGTGTAATGATATGCAGCCATGCATTTAACTGAGGGCCATGGAGATGCTCCAGGGCTGGAGCCCCTCTGCTCTGGAGCCAGGCTGGGAGAGCTGGGGGTGCTCACCTGGAGAGGAGAAGGCTCCAGGGAGAGCTCAGAGCCCCTGGCAGGGCCTGAAGGGCTCCAGGAGAGCTGGAGAGGGACTGGGGACAAGGCATGGAGGGACAGGACACAGGAAATGGCTTCCCACTGCCAGAGGGCAGGGCTGGATGGGATATTGGGAAGTAATTCTTCCCTGTGAGGGTGGGCAGGCCCTGGCACAGGTGCCCAGAGCAGCTGTGGCTGCCCCTGGATCCCTGGCAGTGTCCCAGGCCAGGCTGGACAGGGCTTGGAGCAGCCTGGGACAGTGGAAGGAGTCCCTGTTCATGGCAGGGGGTTGGAATTTGATGTTTTTTCAACCCCAACTATTGTCCCCTTTATGTCTCTGTTCCTATGATTTGTTCCAGCACTGACACCTTAGGGATTCACTGCAATGGGATTGTGCTCCGGTTTGTTGGCAGAGCAAGAAATGCTTAACAGAAAGCGGCAAAACCTCCATCTAGAGGTGATATCTGAGTGATATCTAAGTGATATCTGAGTGATTTCAAGGTCCCTGCTCTTTGGATAACTCTGAAAGACCTGCCATAAAGGTAACCCCATTTCCCATTAAGTTCCTTTCACCTCCAGGGTTTTCACTTCCCAGCAGAAAGAGCTGAATCATTGAGCTTCCCCCAGGGCACCGATCACCACCCATAAAGTGCACCGAGGTTTATGGAAGGAAAAGCCGAGTTATGTTGGTCACACATCATATCTGAAGTTTATAAAGGGTTAATAAAAATTTAACAGGCAGTTTTGCAAATGGTTACTCATTTTGGTGCCTGATGTGGTCCTTCACAGCCATCATTTGCTCATTAAGATCAATCTGTAGCACAGAACAGTCAGACTTGTGCTCTGCTTATGGGCAGAAATAATTTGGTTTCATTTTTCTGATGAGGAAGATATTTTAACAAAAACACAGTTCTTTGAAATACACAAATGAAAGGTTTGAAATGGCTAGTTCTGTAAGGAATAAAGTAAACTTTTGAACATATATTTTGTTTTGGGCAGAAAAAAAAAAGTTTTATTATTTCTCGTTTTTTTCCTTTTACAACATGGAAAATAAATCCTGCAACTCTTTTCATAGTATACTCATGTTTTTTTTCCACACTGACTTTAAAAAGCAATTCAAGAACAAATCCTTAACTAAGACCCTGTGCTTTTATGTTTATATAGCTATTGATTTACAGTATTTTTTAAATTAAAACTTTGCTTTTCCATTAATGGAAATTTATGTAAATAAAGAATGAAAAAGAAGTCACTTTTGACCCATGCAAACTTGTAAAATTTTTGCCCACCTCAGAAGAGATGAGGATTTCATAATATGGTCTTAGGAAAATCTCTCTGCAAGGTAAAAGAACAGCATAGGAAACAATATTTTTTCAGAATACTTATCAGTTAAAAAAACCGTACCAGATCATTTTCCCGTATGTTTTTCAGTGGATTATGGAAAATGTTTCTCTTGCAGGAGCACGGCAAGAAAGGAGGAAACTTGGGGTTGCCTCCTTAATGGAAACCAGCATCACATAATGCTTTCCAATGAAAAGAATGTTCTACACGACTGGAGCTCCAGTCCTACAATAATCAGTCAGAACACAATTATCTAGCCTGGAATTACATCAGTAGAGCTAGTGAAAAAAAAGTGAAAGTTTTTTTCTTTTTACTTTTTTTTTCTTTTTTTTTTTTTTCTTTTTTGTTTTTCTAAATGAAAAGTTATTTTCAAAATTTGTTTAAATGGAAATATGCTTGCCTGAACATCAAACACTGGAAAAGGACTCTCATCGTAGAATTGTAGAATTATGGAGTGGTTTGGGTTGGAAGGGATCTTTAAAATTCATCTAATTCCAACTCCCTGCCATGGCAGGGACACCTCCCCCTGTCCCAGGCTGCTCCAAGCCCTGTCCAGCCTGGCCTGGGACACTGCCAGGGATCCAGGGGCAGCCACAGCTGCTCTGGGCACCTGTGCCAGGGCCTGCCCACCCTCCCAGCCAGGAATTCCTTCCCAATATCCCATTTAATCCTGTCCTCCATCAGAGAGAAGCCATTCCCTGTGTCCTGTCCCTCCATGCCTTGTCCCCAGTCCCTCTGCAGCTCTCCTGGAGCCCTTCAGGCCCTGCCAGGGGCTCTGAGCTCTCCCTGGAGCCTTCTCCTCTCCAGGTGAGCACCCCCAGCTCTCCCAGCCTAGCTCCAGAGCAGAGGGGCTCCAACGCTCTGGCACTTTTTAAATAAAAATTATATTATTTTTTGCCCCTCCTCTAATTTAAATTTGGCAAAATTAAAGTATGCCTATAAAAATATTTTGTCCACTTTTTCCATGGGAAAAAATGCTTATTTTCTGACTCATTGTGCTGGTGTTAACAACGAAGTTATACCCAACAGTGGGTGCCCTGGGAAGGTAAGCCCAACAGTTTCAGAAAAAATCCTGCACTTTTATGTGTTGTTAGATGGACAGAACCTCCTCTTCTGCACAAGGGTGTAGGATCTTCAGTGGGAATGTCGTTGGGATGGCCTTGGGCTCCCATTTCAGCTGTATTTTAGGCATAGCATGTTCTGGTTCATTCAGTCCAGCTTCAGTCTCCAACAGGAAGAAGACACAAAGGGAGATGTGCATATGGTGTTTGTCCCAGAAATCCCACTACCTCCACCTTGGAGAATTCCCTTAGCCTGATGTGGCCCATTTTCCTAATTATCCCACTGGAGTGCTCCTCCAAGTGCTTGTCCCATTTCCCTGGGACCACAGGTAAATTTTTCACACCCAGGGCTCCCCTTGGCAAAGATTTTCATGGGTTGTTGAGGAAGATGAAATAGGAAAACCTTATAAATATGATTACCTGGCAAAAGATGCTGAGAATTTGGAAACTATGAGCGAGATTGAAATGAAGACAAGCTCTGAGATACCAAACCCCAGGTACTGAACAACTGGAAAACAATGGTGTGGCCACTGAAGGGAATCCCCTTTGGATTAAACAATCCCCTCTGCTTGCAGACAGCTCCAAGGGGCAGAGCAGACCCTGCCAACTTGGCAGAGGCTCCAAAAAGCAGTTTTTAGAGTTTAAAATATAACGCCGTATGGTAATGCAATGACTCTCATAGGCTGTATGTAAATGTTGTAGGATTTGTAGCTTGTTCTAGATTGGTTAGTGAAAATTAGAATATTCAGCAGAGAAGATGATTTATTGTATTGTAAACGGCAACCACGGTGTTCTATTATTATTCGATTCTTTTTCCTTCTTGTCTCTCTCTCTCCCCTCTCCCCCCCGCTCTGAGCTGTGTCTGGCAGCTCCCAGCAGCTCCCCTACACCCACACCTTTCACAATAAACCTCATGCTCTGAGACCAAACTCCAGAGATCTCTCGTCTCTGTCCTGACTGTCTGGAACAAACCCATCTAATACCACAATGGGTCCCTTCCCCAGCACAGGGGAAATGCTCCTTTTGTTCATTTGGAGCTCCTTTGCATGGAGCTGCTCCTCCCCACATCCTGCACAGAAATCCAGCTTGGGGGGAAGGTTTCCCACAAATGAATCATCTGCAACGCTCCCCAGAGCATTTCTTGATGCCCTCCACTCTTGTTCAGTGACCAATAAATTTCAACAACGCTCAGCTTGTGAGATCTGATAAGATCACAGTGAGAAAGGGGACAGTGCCAAAAATATCCAGCTTTTTAAAGGATGTGCCATATAATGCTTTTAACATTTGGAGTCCCTGAGGCCAAGGGGATCATTAGATCATCTGCTGTGACCTCTATAACGCAGGCTGGAGAATTCTGCCGGCTTGGCCCCGTGCTGAACCCAGGAATAACTGGGGTTTAAATGAATGGCTAACACTGAAGGTATTAAAAGCACCAGCACAAGAAACTGCAGCTTCGGTAGCAGGGAAGGATAATGAATCTGTCAACTGGAAGCCACTGTTCTGGGGCTGGAGAAGGAAAAACTAACACTTAAATTCACACAAGTGAGGTAAGGAGGGCAGGATGCTCATGGCCACCAATGCCCATGGTCTGACCTCATTTTAATGGAGAGTTGGATGCAAGGGGGAGTGGGAGCACGGGAGATGTAGAAAACCCCACGTGATTTTGTTAAGGATAGATTGTGTTGCTCTAACTCAATAAATGATCATAGATATTCATTAAGATAACTGACTTCTTTGGCAAGGGGAACTCATGTTCCAAGTCTGACCCCGAGCAATTTAATATTGGGTTTGAATAAAAATGGAGTGGGGATTACACTAGAAACACCTTGCATTTTCAACGGAGCAACAAGTCAAAGAAAAATATTCTTTCTTTTCGAGGAAAGAGGAACCTGTTGGAGTGAGAAAGAAAAGTAACACAACTTAGGGTGATTCTGTCAAACCTGAGCAGAACCAAAGACGCAGCCAAAGTAATCTGGTGGAGTGGCAGACACTTGGCCACACAAATGCAAGGTCAAGTGCAAGCCAGAACCATTCCCTGGATTGGACAGCAGTGGTTTGGCAGTGCAGAAGATGGGACAGAAGGATGTACTCCTTCTTTGTGGGCTGACCAGGGACCACCAGCATGGAAAGAGCTGATATGTTGGTCACAGACATGTTTAGGCTGAAAATCAGAAGAAATCAGATCCTGAGAGACACGGGAGTCTGGACACCTCACCAAACTCAGGGCATGAAGAGCCCAGAGCTTCTTGTGTCGCGTCAGTAGGCACAATCCTGGGATTGGAAACAAAAGCTTGTGGGCTGATGTGCTGGGTGTCTGACTGTCTGGAATTTCCAAGAGGGATTAGAAGAACAGCTGATGCCCATGTTTGTCATAGAGCATTTACAGCACATTAAATTAATCACAGGCTTTGGAACTTCCTGGCTCTTGCAGAGGATGAGCATTATTTCCTCACCACAGCTCCTTTCCTGCTCCTTGTGCAATCTCACGCCTGGATTTGTTTTCTTGCCTTTCCCTAAAGCTCAGTGACTGGTCCCAGGCAGAGCTGGTGACCACAACACCAAGATGTTCCTCAGATGGGTCTTGACCACTGCCTCTGTCATAAAAGCATCCGTAGATCTGTGCTCAAGCACAAATTCTCTTCCCACTTAATTAGTCAATTATGGTTAGGAGTCCTGCTTCTCCCACAGGATGCATGGTGGGCCACTTCCATTTTCCCCTGGCGTAGTTTGTACTCCTCCATGGTCCAAGCTAGATCTCTCCTGTTTTCTTACTGTGCCACAATGCAGTTTTTGAGGCTTTCTGAACTCGTGGCTGGAGTGCTCAGCTGTGGGGCTTTTTCCCCTTCCCCTGGGCTGGAAGATGTAACATCACACTATTGAGACAGTGGATAGAAATTTCTTACCTGTCCACAGGTCAGCCATGACTTCTGCACTTAATTTGGGTGATTTTTGCTGCATTTGCTGCATTACGTGGCGGGGTTTGTTCTCTTGTCCTCACTGGAGCCACGGTGAGTAAAACAAAGCTATAACAATATTAAGGTGCTGAACACCTTTTTTGGTGGGGTGGTGTCAGTGAGAACTTAAGGTGAAGAATAAGCCTTATAAACACACTCTTTCTCTCTCCTGCGAGCTACCTTTGATTGATCCATTGGCTGAGTGATTAATTGATCCATTGATCAATGATTAATTGATCCATTTTGGCTCTTCGTCAGAGGCAAAGATTCTTTTTCAGGACAGCACAATAAAGGAATAAAAGTGCTCTTTACATTTCTCTCCATGGCCATCTATTTCATCTCCTGCTAAAGCCTTTTCTATTGAGGTTGAGGGCTCCAGCTGCCGCTCTGGAGCTGTGTTTTCACCCCAGGCTTGACTTTTCTGAGGCACAGACCTTTCAGACACAGCCAGCGTGGGCTTAGGGGCAGGTGGGTGTCTCTGAGCACCTGCAGAGCCACAGGGCACAACGTGACCATCGCTGGTGAGTGTGGTCACCCTCCAGTATTGCTGCTACTCACGGATATAGCAAGGAAACAGGCAGAGAGAGGGTGGAAATGCAAGAGGAAGTTTATTTTAAAAGTTCTTTTCTTATATAGATATTTAGAGTCTAGCAGTGATTGGTTTATGGCCAATCCATCCCCTGGAGGGATTGGCTGAACCCTTACAGCACCCAGGACCAAAACAAAGATTAGAAAGAGCAAGAAGAATTCAGCTTATCTTTGTTTCCCATACGATTCATGAGAAAGGAGAGAGTTTCTTAGAATATTGCATCCACCCTCCAGGGATGTGTCAGCCAGAGCCCACGCTCATGCCTGGCAGTGGGAAGTGCTGTGCCCCATCCTGCTACACCTCCAGCCTAAAATATGGCAGGAATGTGATGGATTTCACCAGCCCCACAAACCAGGCTCAGTCCTCATGTCACCCTCCATAGAAGGAACGAGGAGAAAAGCATCATTTGATGTTCAGGGAGCTCAGGGCAGGCACCATTTGTGTGTAGGAGATCTTGGTCAGGCCTGTTGCACTGCTGGGCACTGGGGACAGCAGCCTTCTCCCACCATCTGTGTATAATAAATGAAGAATTTGGGTCATAAAAATTTCTACCCTGTTTAAGATGCACGGTATTGCTTTGCTCAAGCTAACTGCCCCTGGCAGTTCCAGTTAATACTTCCGTTTGAAATAAAAACCTTAAAAGCCTTTTAAGTTGACATTTAAAGTAATTTGGGAAACAATGTGAAAACATAATCTCTCTTCCAGGGTCTTTTTGCAAGGTATGGAGCCTAGCAGCTCCGCAAAGCCTTTGCTCACGGCAGACAGGCTCTGTGAAGCCTCGGGAAGAAATGTTTATCCAGGTTGTGCAATGTCATCCCTGGCTGCCAGCCTGGCCGTGCGCTGCTGTGATCATGGACAGTGCAGCTTCTCCCCAAGGGTTTGGAAGGGCTGAGGGGAAAGTCCTGCTGAAATAATGCTGGGGCAGGGAAAGGTGTGAAGGAAACCACGGCATTGTCCAGGAGCAGGGGCGCATCTCAGGCTTGTGGAGCACGTAAAGGTGTGAAGGAAACCACGGCACTGTCCAGGAGCACAGGGCACATCTCAGCCTTCCTGGAGCAGGTAAAGATGCTAAGGAAGCTGTGGCACAGTCCAGGAGTAGGGGCACATCTCAGCCTTGTGGAGGAGGTAAAGGTGTGAAGGAAGCTGTGGCACTGTCCCCGAGCACGGGCACATCTCAGCCTTGTGGAGCACGTAAAGGTGTGAAGGCACTGTCCAGGAACACGGGCACATCTCAGCCTTGTGGAGCAGGTGAAGGTGTGGAGGAAGCTGTGGCACTGTCCTGGAGCACATCTCAGCCTTCCCGAGCTGGAGCCGTCCATCCCTGGCGAGGGTGAGCAGAGAGCCTGGCACGGCCCCGTGGATCTGTTCCACCTTCTGACCCCACCATCCCTCCCTCTGCAGGGCAAGGGCCTGGATCTCCTCCTTTCCCAAGGGAACGTGAATCACCCCTTCCCTGACAAATCCCTCTGCACCTGCACTGACCCCTGGCAAAGGAAGCGGGAAGATGGTTTTGTGCAAAATACCCCAAATGTTTTCACTTTGCAAGGGCTGGATGGGCCTGTTTTGCTGGCAATTATTTTTAGCCATTTTTCCACAAACATTTTTTTTCCCTCAAAAATGCACAGAAGTTTTTGGGTTTGTTTCTTATTTTTTTTTTTTTTCAGTTATCATGTGCTTGGAATCCTGTCTTTAGCAAGTGCATGGCTGAACAGCTGTCTGTGACATGGAGAATTACAAACATCATTTCAGCTCATGATTTTGTTTACATAGTTTGTGGAAAAATGGTAGAGCTTCAGAGATGTCTCAGTGATGTTACAAATCTTTTTCTCAGGAATTTTTTTGTAGAGAGGAGGCCTTTCTGGTGAAAGGAAATCTTTAAGTGCACCAAACCAAATTCAGGCAACTTTGAACTTCAATAGCACTCAGAGTTTTACTGTAATACAAATGAATAGAATTTCTCAAGGGAAACGTTTATCATTAAAAAAAAAAAAA
>VZRL01006822.1:286489-320279 GCA_013397895.1 Origma solitaria
AAAAAAAAAAAAGAAGGAGGAAAAAAAAGCACCAGAATTGTTTTGAAATTGCTTCCAAATTTTCCTTTCTAGTTAATCTGCAGCTGTATGAGTGTTTTTCCAAGACACTCCAGCTTTGGCCAGTCCCAAGAAGCACATGGTGAGAGATTTCCCAATGGCACTAACCAGAGATATCATGGAGAGAAAATAAAATATGTATTTACTAAAGGCACCAGGGACAGAGTTCACCTGATGGTTCAACAAATCAAAGTCTCCATCTGAGCTACCCGCCCTACATTCCTCTATAGGCATCAGAGGTCTGATCAATATGGGATTTAGGCGACATGGATGACCATGAGGAATGCCCATCTTCCTCAACCAAAAGTAAATGCCTTTATTTTGCCCAGGTGGTCTTTTTTTCCCAGCCAATATAAAGAAAATCCTGGGATTAATTGCTCAGAAGACGCCCATGACGTTGAAAACAAAATTAAAAGACAACACTTCTTAAGTTGACCAAGTGTCTCCAGGGCAGATGGACAGGTGGCTGTGAGCACTGTGGTGACACTCCTTAATTAATTCCATCACTTAATGAGTTCTTATGGAGCATGATGTATAATGGAGTATCAACCACCAGGCATATATTCAATTCTGGCCAGGAGCAGGAATTTCTATTCTGCCAGGGCTTCCATTGTTTTGTAAAACGAGAATCATTCCCAGTTAGAATCATAAGCTAAAAGTCACTACTGCCTCCAGGATAAAAATACTGAAAGAGGGGATTGGGATGTTTTGTTAGACTGTGTTGAAGGAGGTAATTTGTTTTGACTTTTATATTATATCAGCTGTTAAGTGTAGCTGAACACGGAGAACTACATAATCTGCTCTAATAGAACAGGATTGTATTATGATAGAAAAGTCAAAATGTCACAAATTGGAGCTACGCTATCAAAATGCAATGTTTTGACATTTTCCTGACCAAAGAGTGTCACTGACATTTGAACAAGTTCCTGCTTGATTTCAGAAGGAATAGCATTTTCCAGTGGAAAACCTCTTGGTCAAAAATATTTTGACTGGCTGTGCCAGGGCCGGAAATGGAGGATGAGTGCAGAAGTGACTGCTGTGGATTTCTGCTGGAGATGTTCGGCTCAGTCCCACTCTGTCCATCTCAGGGTCTGAAATGGAGCTGGGAACGGGACAGGAACAGCCACACACAGCCAGGAACACCCTCCTACAGAGTTAGAGAGTCCCACTGTCTACTCTGCTCTCACTCTGCTGAGGACAAACCCTCACAGCAACCCAGAGATCCTCTGGGATTATCTCACCTCTCTGGGAAGAGAAGTCATGGTGGCCTCCTGCTCTGCTTGGCTTAGGGACAGCAGATCTTGCACTCCAGTGTGTCCCTGCTCGTTTCATGCCCTGTAGGAGAGGTATTTAGGATCAACAGACCTGGTACATTGATCAATAGATCAGTGCTATCACCACAGCCAGAATATTTGGTTTTAGCCAATAGTGACAAACAAATGACTCTCCCTTTCACAAATTTTGGAATTTTTTTCCGTCAGAGTTCTGTGGAGCAAGAGGAGAAGTTTCTACTCTGTAGTTTTCACCTGAAAAACCCGAGGTTTCTGAACTCTTCATTTTCTTGCCACACAGGAGGTCCAGCACAGAACAGCCTCATCAGAGATGAGTTATTGCTGATGGAGAACTGAGCAGCAGATATTGTCACCAAGGTCCCTTTTAGACCATGGCTCAGGGCAGTGTCTCCTCCCAGCTCCACTGATGCTGTCCCTGCAGAAGCAGCTGAAGGTTGTGCTTAAACTGAGTCCCTGATATTTGGAAACTTCTGGTCTAGGATAAAAAATGTGATTTTAAAAAAAATTCTGGTCCCCTTGATGTACACAGAATTTCTGGAGTTTTCCTTCCATGGGGCATTTTCAACACCATGACTCTCCGTTTCAGGGCTTAACTCTATTGAGTCCCAGCTCAATGTTTAGTTGCTAACTTGGAGCAGGACTGTCCTGAAGAGAGAAACTTCCCTCATTTCGAGCCTACAGAATTTATAGAGTAGATAAAGCAACTCATTGTTGAGATCAAGAGACTTCTTGGCCCATGGAGTCTCCAGTCAAAACCTGAGGACTCATGGTCAATGTCTGACCCATGGAGGCTCCGCTGATGTGTGTTTTCAGCTCCTTAACACATGCTCTAGAACCACCAGAAATATGTTTTCCATCTAGGCCCTTCCTAAGCCATACTGAAAATGATGGCCTGAGTAAAATTTTACACCACACTTGAAGGTTTATGAGTTTGCAACGCGTAATTTACCCCAGTGAGGGACGCAGCGGTGGTTTCGTGCTCTCTGTAATGCTCAGCCAACATTGGCCCTAAAGATGGATCATCAGTGTTTAAATTGTGAAAAGAATGTTGATGACATTTTCTTTTCTTTACTCCGTTCTAGACAAGAGAGGTTCATGTAAAACATAAGCTCTGGCTCCTTTCCAACGTTAATGCAATTTACTGCAAAAGTGCTCACTTTTTTAATTAAGCTGGAATGCCACTACTCTTCCTAGGAATGCGAAGCCAACGGGTTACTGACAGAGGGAAGGGCTAATGACTGCAATCTACAATTAACTGAGCAGGGAAAGGCTTTGCCACCTCTGCTGGGCTTTGCTCAGGAGTAAAATTTACTCGAGGTGCAGCTTTGGGTTGTTCAACTGTCTGAGGAGTAATTCTGCAACCTCTTCCCTCTTCAGTGAAGTCACTGTGATCAAGTGGCTGGGATGTGAGTTTCATGGGCTGATCTAGTTTCTGAATAAATAAAAGTCTGGAATTTTATTTTTTTTAAAACTTCAAATGGCTCAAAATGAAGAATCTACACCCCCTCCACATGTGCCCGTAGAAAGCTGTTTATGAAAGGAGAGCATAAAATATTTGATCATGGTTTTGATCCAGAACATGCAAACATTTGTCCTCTTGTGCCGGCTTCACCTGGTGGCTTTCATTTTCTTCAACATAAAGACAGGGTGAAGCAAAGTAATAGAAAAATAGAAAACATCTTTGTCGAAAATGAGATTGCAGCTGTGTAACTGGAGCGCACAACCATAAATCAGAATGTCAAATCCAAAGCACATGACTTTTTGCGAGTTCTCCATGTGTGCTATAATGTGATTACAGCCTGGTTACTATTATGATTTAAAACAAAGTCTTTCATGCTAGAAACAAAATGCGGAATGTGAGCAGCCTGGGGGAGAGAGACGGGAGACTTAGCCCTGCCTGTCAGAGGTGGGCTAGAGGGTTTCAAGTGCTTCTCCGTCAGGTGTGAGGGAAGGACTCAACCCCAGCTTTGGCTGCAGTCTCAACATCAGGGACAAATTAGCCAGCGCTGCTCAGCTCTGTCTCACAATCCTCAGTTAGGGATGGGGTAGGTTTCTCTCTCCCCATGTCGTAGAAAATCTTAAAGCCAAATACAGAGATTACAGAAGTCATTCTTTTCTGTCCATCATATAAACAAATGGTCCAGCTGTTATTGCTAAGATTCCAGTTTGAAAACTTGGACTTTCTTGTATAAACTTCAATGTAATGGTATTTAAAGTGTCATAGACAATAAGCATCTAATCCTAGTCAATAAATTGCAGACTAGTTGCATGAGCTTCGAGAGCTGTTAAAGACAGCTGTGCTTTTTTTGTAATTCAAGTCATTTCCAAATTGGGCAGCCCTCCTGGTGTATTTTCAGACAAACACAGTGTGCTCAGAAAATGTGTTGTTTGGAGCAGCACGAGCATGAAGGCAAGGGCGTCACAGTCACCCGGAGACAGAGGGGGGATCACATTCTCCATTTCTAAGAAGCTCAGGTTGACAAGGGGGAATTGCTGAGATGTCTGTGAAATTAGTAAATGGCCCTACAGATCTCCCGAGGGGAAAAATGTGGCCCCCGTGGAGAAGAAGGGGAATATTCCTATTAACTTCAGTTGAGCCAGCAATATAAATGGGTCCGTAGAGACTCCCGTTCCTTTCAGAGAGAGGGGAAAGAGGGCAAGCATTTTTTAACTATCACTCAGCTGTTTTTGGAGAAACAGCAGCCTGCAAGGTCTGAAGAGGGTGGACAAAGCAGTATTTTCCAGGAGTCAGCTTGTTGCCGTGCCCCCGAGGAAGGCTGGTTGGAGCCACATGGGCTCCACCAACGTGAGGTGTCTGGGACACATCTCAATGCACATGACTTCTCCTGCTGGGATCAAACACGAGGGGTCAGAACAGGGCTCCCGGGTAGCAAATTTTGGGATGGCGATCAGGGTTTTGCAGAAAGAGCGGCAACCACCAGCCCCTCTAATTCCTCTCGTTGACCTCGGTAGGAGATCAATACTTCTGAAGACCAGACAGGTGCTTGCAATAAGCTTTCAGAGCCTCCCCACCAGGCTCAGGGTGGAAACCTTGGCTCAGATGTGTATTTGCGAGGTATTTCAAACGTTACATTTGAAACCAGTTAGCACAGGGTCACTGCCTGGTATTGGGGGTGCCCTGCGGGATTTGGCGGAGTTGAAAGGTGTCAGCGCACTTGCTGCTGGGCTGTCACTCTGCCTCCGTGGCAGCTGCGGTGACAAACATCCAGTTGAGCTCTTTCAAGGGTATTTTTCCACATTTGTGAGCACCAGGCAGATTAATCTATTTCTTTCCCTCCCACCCCGCTGTAAGTGGTTTTATGGCCATCAGAAGGTTTACACCTGAGGAGCAGCCCTGCCTCCTGCTCTGCGGCGCTCAACATCTGCCCCTCAGCACGGATCAAATATCCCTCTCCTTGTCAGCAGCATGAGTAAAACAGACAAGCTGGCGGAGAAAATATAAATCAAAAGCCTCCACTGCAGGGCAGAATTTTTCCGGACCTTTTCACGGGGCCGAGTCCCCGGCGCGCTCACCTGGGGGTGCATAAATCCCACTGAGCACCTGCTGCAAGAGCATCCCAACACCAGGGCGGGTTTAAATACGTGCGGGCAAGGTGCTTTTGCCCAACCCATGTCCCCGTGCTGCCCCAGCACCGCGTGGGGAAGGGTCCCAGGATGGCAGCCAAGCCCCAATCCGGGAGCTGGGAGCCTTGGGCTCCATTTCCAGCTTGGCCACAGGCTTCTTGTGTGGTCTTGGGCAAATCATACAGTGCACGGCCCGCTCACAGCGTGCTGATATTTTGAGAGAGCCGTGGTTTGGCAGGTGAACGAGGGGAGAGGAGGGGTTATTATTAGCGCCAGTCGAAACACAAGCGCCGGCCCCGGTGCAGTTTTGCATCTCTCTCGGAGCGGGGTCGGGAGGGGAAGGCTCATCCAAACCTGTGCACCCTGGGGATTCATCCCTGCCTCGTGTGCGAGTGGCAGCATCTCCGGGAAAGCAACCCTTGCTGCTCCAGCAGCCGAGAAACCAGCCCACCATCACGTACGTCCTCAGGAATGCGCGCCTGTGTGGGTCTCTGCAGACAACCCTGATTCATCACCTCCAGAGCAATTAATAAAAACTTGGGCTGGCCCTTCCCCAATATATTGAAAATGATTTGCAATTTGAGAGCGAGAGTCAGTGTTGTTTTTCACATGGAATCAGTTTAATTAATCACACTGTTTGAACAGCTGGGTCCACCATGCACGTCTACTCGAGTTCAGCATTCCTAGAAAACTTGTCAAGTATGAATCAAAATAATACCATCTCCCTGCTTCCAGTGATTAATCGTATATCTCTCCTCCTCATTCACACCTAAACATCAGCTAAATCAAAAGCAGCCTCCTTCCCCACCATGGAGTTTGTGGCTACTCGCCAGTCTAGGATAAATTATCTGGAGAAGGCTTTGAAAAGCTGTTGGTTTACCCTCAAACTTTTGTTATCAACCTCTGTTGCAATTTCACATGTATTTGTAGTCTCTGGGAGCCAGGGACCGCACAGGAAAAGTGCACATTCCAAAATTAAGGATTTGTGGCACAGAATTAAAAAAATAAAATTAATTTCTAGCATCTGGAAGTCCAAGTGAGGTATTTGCGGGAGGTCTCCAAAGGGCGTCTGAACAAAGGGCCAGAGTTTTGAAGAATATGGCTCTGATTTCCAGCGAGGAGCTCTGGTATGTCCTGCACATTTCTGTTTGCTTAAAACAAGGCTCTGGCTCCAGCTCTGCAGCGCTTTGTCAGCGCAGATGGCGGATCCTGGTCACCGACACCACGTGTGAGCTGTGAGCTTGGGGTGTCAGCGATCAGGCACGGAGTGGTGTCTCTGCAAGCCACGATGAATATGGAAGAGGTGGATCCATGTGGGATTTGTCCATGATTCCTTTCAGGTCTGGGGGACTCTTGGCCAGTGGGTACAAGTTTCGGCCCCACTGGCCGTATGCAGCAAGAAACGGATTCTGAGAAGGCAAAAGTGAAGATGTTTGTGGAAACGAGGGAGAGCTTTGGGCAGACATGGGAAGTTTGGCTTTTAGAGGGCGAAGGAGAGCCCTGGAGGGTGTTGGGGTTGCCCACCCCAATGGAGTCACAGCTCAGCAGAGCCATCTCACTCACCAAATCCCCTCTGCAGAAGCCTGCCCCAGCCCTGGGAGCCGTGAGGGCTTGTTTTCCTCCTGCCATACCATTGGGCATGAGCCTTGGGAACTCAAAAAGAGCATGGAAAGAGTTGAGCCTTCCCCAGGAAACATCCGAGAGGAGCTAAATAAATATGGGGTTTCTTTTACATAAAATTGGGATCCAAGAGGGAAGGAGATTAGAGCCAATAGGAGCTAAAAGGTAACATCTGGTCCTTCTCAGGGATCGCCAGGAGAAAGAGACTTTCTCTGGAGAAGGAAAGTGTCCAGAGGAGCCTTTCCTTCAGCACAACAGCAGATGCAAGTGGGGAACTGAGGTTTGGAGGCATTGATTTGATGCCTCCTTCTGGTCCCAGCATCCCTGTGCTGCAGGAGAAAGGCATCAGGCCTGGAGATGTGGCCTTGATCACCCTAGAGGACACTCAATCCATCTGTGCTCCACAGGGAAGTGCCCCATAGAGGCACCTGAGCTGCCTTCAAGAGATGAAGTGCTGTCCAAAAGGAACAAATCCTGCCCTGGTGCTGTCACAGCGTCACAGGGCCAGGACGAGGCAATGAGCCCAATCTCCAGGCAGCACAGTGACATCCAGGGAGGGACACACAAACAGAGAAGCTCGAGGCTGCTTTCCCACCCTCCTCTCACAGCATTCTGCCTTGACATTAGTGCCATTCCACCCATCCTTTCCCCATGAGTGAGTCCTTCCTGTGGATTTCCATGGGAAACACTAGAAAAGAGGAGTAGGCAGGGGTGAGGAGAAGAGCTTTTTGTCCTCCTGGGATGGGTGTGGAAGGCCTGATGGGAGCCCATCAATCCGCCCTGTCACCAGGGGTGCCAATTAACCAGACTAAAGTGCCTTTGGGAGATAAGCAAAGCCAATCGTTGACCTTCTGAGGACCGAGCGATAGCAGGACAAGCCCTGCACTTGACAGCTGAGCAGGCAGCCCATGACACATCCCTGTTGCTGGAGGCTTTTCCCAGAGGTTCCCTGTCTGCTTTTCTAGCCTGTGGTCCTGTGTTTTGGTGGTGATTCTGTGAATTCTTTAAGAGAGGAAAAGGGCGGGTGTCATTTTCTCGGGATCCTCGTGTTTTTCCATCCGCGCCGTCCGCTGACCCATCCGCCAGAGCCCTGCCACGACTCCTGGCAGAGCAGATGTCCTGCAGGCTCCTCGAGGGTGACACGCAACTGTGTCTGCCAGAGGACGTGTGTCAGAGCGCCTGCCAGGGGTTTGTCCTTAAATGTGCTGGCGGTGACATCCCTGCTCTGCTGCGAACGTATAAAACACCAGACTGCTGCAAAAATCAATCCTCGAAGTGAATCACACCTCACTGTCCCGTTCAGAGCGTCCAGGCAAGCCTGGTTCGCTCTCCAAATCCTTCAGGAGTTCCCTGTCATGTACCCCTGGGGTCGCACAGGGCAGCAAAGGGAGGGAACAATCTGTCCCCGGCACCCATCGGTGGCAGGAAAAACAATGCTGGGTGGATCTTGCAGCAAACTCAAGGAATGTTCTACCAGGCAGGATGGGAGAACCTGGGGAGGATGTGGTGTCTCCATCACCTGGCTCTGCCACAGGGCAGGAGGATGGAGGAGATCTCTGGATTGCTCCCAGCCCTGAGACCCACACATCTGTGCATGCAAGAGATGCGATGATGAAATCATTTTGCTGCTCCCTCAGCCTTCCCAGCCACAAATTCCCCTCATCAGATCCCACTTCTTCTATATGTTTCTGGCAAGAAAAATGCATACTTTGAAAAAAAAAAATTTAAAAAAAGAAAAAAAGAAAATAAAAGAAAAACCCTGGGTTTGCTCTCCATAATGATACCAGATATCCTGCCAACAAAAATACAAACCCTGAAATGGATCTAGTTCTTTTCCCACATTTTTCTAAATATAAGGTCCAAATAGCAGCTCCAAGCTCTCCCTTGGAAGGAAAGCTGCGCCCAGGGCTGGGGTTCAGCTCAGCAGGGGGATGATTGCCTCCAGCAGGGCCTCAGGATTGCATCCTGGATCGGGGGTGTCCCGGGAAGCTGAGCTGCTCCATGGGGGCTCAAACACATGGGCAACCGTGTGGGGCCAGCCCCGGCCTCCAGCAACACCTTCTGCTGCATCCAGGCTGGAGGGAGACTTTTGTGGGGATAACAAACCCAGCCAGGAGCTGGGATCCTTGTCTGGGCACCGAGAGGGTTTGCCGGCAGGTGAGCAACTGCTGAGCTCCGATCCATCCCCACCTGGCTGTGTTTCCGTCAGATCCCAACCCTGCCTCCTTATCAATTTTCTTCAAAAGATTAATAGACAACTCTAAATCAGCAGTGGGTGGACCAGTCATGCCACCTACATTGGGCATTTCTAATTTTCTTTCCCACTGCTTGGATTGCAACAACAATTTTTAAAAATAAATTAATTAAAGATAGATGACACATGCTACTTTGAGAGCAGAAGTGGGGCTTTTTTTCCATTGTGCACATAGAGTTCCCCTCTCTCAGGTCTTGCTGGAGAGTCCAGGATGGAATCCACAGGGATTACAGATGTGCATAGGTATCAGAAGAATATAAAGGTCCTGGTGAGTTCAGTAGCAGTTCGGGCCACTGCAAATCAGTGAATGCTGTAGGAGGCCAGGGTATATTCCTTTCTGATTGCTTCAGCTCTCTCTGAATTCTGTGGAATTGCTCATGCCCTGCCTGGGATACTCCAGGGCAGGGATATCACAGGAAGCACAGCTGAAACTGGGAGCACCACAGACAAGCTGAAGGCCAGGTGGGGAATCTACTGAAATGAGCAGCCTTCTTGGTGGGTTGGAGTTCCCATCAAAATCTGAATATTTGTGTCTTTTCAGCTGGGCTGTGCCAGGGGCTGCAAGGTTGAGTTGTCTTCCACTCACAATTTAATCATCAGATCCTTTTCAGGGTCTTGTCCAGGTCTTGGGCTGCTTTGGGATTACAGGAGCATCCACCACCTCCCCTTCAGGTTGTTCCCATGGAGTATTTTTGCTTCTTTCACTCCTTTTTTGCCTTGGCAGGAGCAGGGGAGGTTGGAGGTGCAAATGGAAACACCGAGCATGCAACCCCCAGCTTCTGGCCCTGGGGGAGAGGGGTGCTCCCAGCAAGCCCGAAGCAGTGCTGGGGTGACCTACACGTGTGGACACTGCTGGACCTTCCCCTGAGCCAGAGCCACCTTCCCAGTGGCCACCTCAGGCCACACTTGTCAAACAAATTATTTCTTAAAAGAAATTACCTTTTTTCCAATTGACCTTTTGGAAAAGATCACCATTTTGGAAACAGTGCTCTCCTTTTTTTGTTGTTTTTTTTTTTTTTTTTTTTTCATAAGGACATTGGAAAATGCTGATTTTTATTTTACTTTTTTCCCCCCTCCATTTTCATTTTTTCCTCTCATTTTCTTTTTTTTTTTTTTCTTTTCCATGTCCAAAGTCTGGATCCTCCTGCCCTCCCATTAAATGAAACTGTTCCTTTGAGTGGGAAGCTGCAGGGATGTGTCTGGGTGAAGCCTCCTAGGGATGTCTGGCCCTGAGCTTAGTGGGAATGGGTGTTCATTCACTCAGAGCAGACGTTTTTTTTTGTGTGGCAGTCTCTGAGCAGTCCCTGGTATCTGCCTGCGCTGTTTCAAATGTAAGTCATTCAAAACATTCCCTGTGTTTTTTTGCTCATAAAACTGCTGAAGTACATCCTGTACAGTGAACAAATTACTCAGCTTTAAGCAGATATTTATGCTAATTATCCATGGGAAACTCCTTCTGCCATTGTAGTTTTTCATCTGCTGGCATAATATTCCAAAGGTTTTATGTGGCGTTAACTATCAGCAGTAAAATCCCTTGAAAGTAACTTGAGAAGGAAGAATCTGCTCCGCATACATTTATTTTCTTTAAATGTTCTTGATTTGCCATCTATGAGATGAAAGTGTTTACACTCATCACTCCCTCCCCATCACTGCAGCAGCCTCCTCTCCCTGCCTGCTCTTGCTTAAGTTTATTTACCAAAGAATATTCATATTTTGTAAATCCCAGGTATTTATTCCCTTGATTATTTTGGCATGGTGCATTTTGAGGATGTTTGCTTTGTTTTAAGCAAATCCTTTTTCTGCCTTTGAAAAGCAGAGCACTAGTAAAAACAAAGGCAATGGCAATATTTGTTAATGTACGTCCACGCTCCTAAAATATTTATTCTTTTTTCATATGAAGAAGATTAAATGCTTGCAAAATTCTACAGACACATGCACATATTTGACCCAGAAGGACATCTCTTGGGATTTGTAACAGCAAATGTGTGTTGAACAAAACGTCTTGGCCCTGTACAAACTTACTTTGTGTTCTGAAAGCCAAAAACTTCATTTTAGCATGACCTTAGAAGAATAGTGATACTTTTAGTATTTCCTGGTATTTGGTGCAAGGAATGTTTTTATTTGAATGCAGATGTCATTTGGTTTACAGGAAGGATTTGGTAACATGTCCATGCCAGTACTGCACTTATCCCAAATTTCCTGCTATGGAGGAAGAACATATGTCAAAGCTCGCTGTTTGTTAAATTGAAAAGATTCAGTACACCAGAAGCTTCTCTTCTAAACATTGTGACTTTGTGCAATTTACAGAATGTTCTATCTCCATTAAACAATAAACCCTTGACCCCTGGAGCTGGCTTTCAGGATCCTGCTATTTGAGAAGGTAGACATAATGGATGGCAATAATAAATGAAAAGTTCAAGAGGTTAAGAAAAACTGTTTAATTATTTCTCTAGAGCGTGGGCTGCAGAAGAATTGCATATCTGCCTTCTCTCCTGCAGAAACTCTGCAAGGAATGGCTGGGGCAGTGCACCCCGAGCTGGGGATAAAGCAGGTTGCTGGCCCTCAGCTGTGTTTATGAACAAACAGTCTCTGGATCCTCTTCCATCTCTGAACCTTTCAGCTTTCTGTGAGTTAATTCCCTGCCAGCAGCGAGCTTGTGCCAGCCCCACAAACCTCAGCATCTGTTTTGCAAGGCTCTTTTATTTGTTAGCATGTGAAAGCTATTGCTCATGTGTGCTTCCCAGCTGTGGTGTGCTTAGGCTTGGTATCTTTAAAGAAATCTTTGCTTTATTCGCTTCTTAAACCCAGACACACACAAAGCAGAGAGTTCTCCCCTCCCTGCATGGGCCAGCAATGCAACCTCTGCTGGCAGGTCACCCTTCCCTGCCTCTCCTCTATGCAAACCCATGACAAACTGCATGACAAGAAAATCAGGAGGCTCTTCCTTCCTTCCTCCCTTCCCTCGAACAGGCAGCTCTCCTTTTTACACTCCTGTTTGGTTTCTGTCACAGCACTTGCTGCATTCAATTACCACGGGCTGCATCATGGGACCGAGAGCCCTGAGCTAAAATCATCATCCTCCAGTTATGCAAGTCACTGTACAAACACCCAGCCAGGGAAAGGCTGCTCCAAAAACATCCACAGCAGGGCAAGGGGTGAGGGAGACGCAGCCATCAGGAGTCAGCGCATCCGAGCTCGAGCACATCCAGGGCAGAGCCTCAGATAGAAGCCTGCTCGAGGTCTGGCTCGGAGCCACCTGCTGATGAGCCTTTCCTTCTCTTGGGCATACAGAATCGTGGAATGATTTGGCTTGGAAGGGACCTTAAAGATCGCCTAATTCCAACCCCCTGCCATGGCCAGGAACACCTTCCACTATCCCAGGTTGCTCCAAGCCTCGTCCAACCTGGCTTTAAACACTTCCAGGGATGGAGCAGCCACAGCTTCTCTGGGCGACCTGTGCCAGGCCCTCCCCACCCTCACAGACAAGAATTTTTTCTATGCCATTTTTTGGTGGTGTTCTTGGGAGATCTTCCATGTACATGGAGTGTGGGTTGGATGCAGTGGTGGGGTCAGCCATGGAGGAGCTGGAGCATGTGTGTCACTGGGACACAGCCCTGCAGTGCAGGGGGAACACCCCAGTGAATCTCCACCATCTGATTCCAAGGACAAATGCTCTGCTCTGGGATCACAGCTGGCCACACAAGATGTGGTTACTGGCATGGTTTAGTGGTGGGCTTGGCAGTGCTGCTTTAATTTGTCAGACCCATTGACCTTAAAGGTCTTTTTCCAACCCTAATGATTCTATGATTCCGTGTTTGGCCCCCTTTTTTACGTGTTTTGTATAGCCCAAGGCTTCCTCTGAGGCTGCTCTGGAAAAGGAAATTCATCACTTAATGCTGGGGCCAGGAGATGGAGCAGACCCTCCTCTGGGGTAAATCAGCTTGTACATGTGGCCTCCAAGACCCTGGATCAGTCTGTGTTGGCTAGAATGTTGGCCAAGGGCTTTTTGCCACTATTTTATGACAGGTTTTGAAAGGGTTTTAACGGCTTTTCACACTCACTTTCTCCATCTAAGAGCCTTGATCTGCAGCTTATACCATCAGGAGTCATTTTCCCAAGATGGGCCTGATGTAAGAAGAATGGCTTGGCTTTGTTCTTTCTAAACAAGCCCCCCTAAATCAGCTTTCCCTCTCTGCCTACTGTGTGGGATATCAAAGCATCCCAAACACAACCGCTCTGGTCTCCCCACAGCACCGTCAGGCGGGAGGGAAACGCGACATCGCTTTGTGACCCTGGTGGGACCCTCTCTGTTCAAATAAACATCCCAGGTTTCATGAAATGTTGTCCTCCATCATGAGCCCTGGGACAATAACAGAGCAGGAACCGCGCACGTGACTCCTCTGGGATGGATCACCAAACGGAGGAGCGTTGGGCGCTGGTGGCTCGTGCTGAAGGTTGGGTGGGACATGTCCTCAGCCTGCCACCACATGAGCAAAAGGGCTTTCCACAGCCACCTATAAAGCACCAGATAAAAACACTTGGGGTGGAAGACTCTTCAGGCCCGAAGGAAGTTCTAAGAAAAGTACACGTGAGCATCTTTTCGAAGCATAGGGTTGAGGTAAAAGGGTCTAATGTTTGTTGTTAAGGCAGCGGAGGGGGTCATCCCCCAAAAATACGTTTGCAAGCACTCTCCTTTCGCACTCCTGAGGTGTGACTCGGCCTCCTGCCCAGGTTTGGTTTCCTTCCACAGGGGAGATGATTTAGGTCCATCAGCCATAGTGAGAGACTTCAGCCATGGCTTGCAGGTGATGAGAAAAAAAAAGAAGTCCACAGAGTGGGAACACCATCTGTTTATGGGACATGGGAGCTCATCCTGGCAGAATCTCCAAAGCAGAGGGATTTCTCCTCTCTGTCCCAGTCCTGGAGTACGTGACATTTTCCTCACACTGGCTACTTCTACAACGAGAAAACTGTGGGATTTTGAGGTCAGTCTTCCTTGGTAAATTCCCCATCAGCTAATGACTAAAATAACGATTCCCCACCCTGTCCCCTCCCTTCCCCTCGTGGGTGTGGTGGGAGAACAGTCTCATTTCCACTCAAGAAGGTGTAAGGAGGAGCTCTGGCTCCTGGTGAAAGCTGTCCCCACTTGACCTGGCTGTCAGTGGGATCTGTCCCTTTGGCCCGGGGAGCTTCAAGGAGACCAAATGGGCTCATGACCAGGTCCCTCCCTTGGATGCTGCTGGCCACACAACCTGGCAAGCCTCAGGCTGGGAAGCCTCCACTGCATCCTTGTCTGGGCACAGAGTGCCTCTTGGCCCCACGCCACCGGCACAGCTCCACGTCCAACCGGAATCCCAGCAGCTCCCATCCGACCGCAGCCTTTGGGCCATGTTCAAACGGCTCACTGCAGCCCCAGTGACAGATTTAGGCACTTGGACTTGCAAAAGACCCAAGGTTTTTCCACCTTTCCCTGTGGGTGATGTGTCCCATATCCTTTCTGCTCCTCTCTGGAGCGCCTTCGAGTGTCCCCATTTTTCTGGAGCCAAATGTGATGGTCTCGTGTAAGGTTCCCCTTCTACCTGAGCAGAAAACCTCAGCCAAAAGAGGTTGTTTGTTCCTCATAGCAATGTCACCAGCTGCAGGCTCTCTGTCCCCAGAGGTCCCCATTTCTACAGGCAGACAGGTACGAACAAAACCAAGGTACGAACAAAACCAGAGAAAGCCCTGGAACCACCGATCCATCCTGAAAACAAGTGGCACATGTGCAGCCTTCTCTCAGGAGATTTTGGGGTTACCTTCTGTTGGGGGAGGACACCCTGGAGCACAAAGGACACATGGCTGAGGTTGGATATGACAAAACCCCAGGCGCTTTTTCTCCAAGTCGTGTGTCAGCAACAATGCATCACTTCTTCAAAGCCACCCTTCAGCCCAGGCAGGGCAGACACAGAGCCACCATCGCCTTGGTTTTCTCTTTTGGAGCCGCTGAGGTACCACTGAGGGTCCCAGCTTCCAAGAGATAGGTGACACCATATCTTGGCAATTTGATGATGGAGCAAACCAGCTATGATGGCAAATCTTCTGCCCCTGCTCCTGCATCCAGAGGAGATTGGCACTGCTGGAGTCCCCCTGTCCCCTGGAAATGTCCCTCATCATCTTCACACAGCAGCATCAGGAGGGATGTCCTCAGCTCTGCCAAAGCAGCAAGGAGAACCTCGTACAAACCTCTTAGGGATGCCCTGTCCGGGGGAAAGCCAACGAAAATAATGACTCACTTGACCCCTCACAAAACAGCCAGCACCCAGAAGTTTTCCACCGTGTAAAAACACCGTGCACTGGCCTCAAACCGTGCCGGCCATGCCAGACTCCCACCTGTTTATGTGGAAAACTTTATGCACCCAAAGCATGAAGTTTTTCAACATAATGTGTCGGGTGGATCAAGGTTTCCATGTGCTCCAGTGCTCTCAAAAAGCAGCGCCTCGGCCAACACGGGACGGTGCGAGGAGGGCACAGAAAGTTTGAGTCTTCAGGAACTCATTTGCAGCAGCTCCCTCATTCCTGAGGCACTCAGAGACCTCTCACCTCCTGCCCTTTAATGCACAGAGTGCAGATTGAAGCCAGCTCGGGAGGATGAAAGAAAAGCCCCACTCCTGCCCTGCTTTGCAGCTGTGCCCTGGGGGAGGGCCTGGATGGAGGAACCCCCAAACAGCTGAAATTGGGAGGATGGTGGGTACAAAATGTGACAAAATGGAGAGTGGGTAAAACAGGGGAAGAGGCAGGGCCTAAAAGCAGAAGAGCAGATGATTAGAAAGCCTTGTTTGGAAAGAAGGTGTGTGGACTCGCATGGAGACTCTTGGGGTTTCCAGTGCCGGGCTGAGAGTTGGACTCAATGATCCTTGTGGGTCCCCAACGCAGAATATTCTGTGATTTTGTGACTCTCCACAAAATGTTTGTGGCACAGGGAAAACTGCAAATGTCCTCTCTCAGTAGAATTGCTTTTGCCCAGGAGCAGTGTGAGGACTGGTGCTGGCTGGCCTTAATCTAGGATGAGAGATTTCCGTAAAAAATTGGGAGAGGTACCTGGAGAAAGGCAATAGAGCTCCCAGATGCTCTGGAGCCCATGAACAAGACATGGTGTAACCTCTCAGCCAGGTTTTGGGCAGAGGTGTTTCATGTCCTGATCCCAAAGTTCCTTCCTTGCTGCTGCTTGAACACTTGCCCCATGTTCCATGTCCAGAGCATTTTTCCTTCAGCCACGGAACTGCAACACTGTTCACGCTGGGGAAGGACTCGGCAGGTTTGGAACTCAGGGTCAGAACTGAAGTCAGATCAGTTTGCTCAGGGCTTTTCCAGCCACATCTAGAAAACCTCCAGTTTTTCACTCTCCCAGCTCCTGACTGATATTAAATCCCCTTATGAACTTCCACTTCCCAGACTGCACAAGGTCTGACCCTTCTGCACCTCCCCACGGGACCCTCCAGCCCATCTTGGTGGCCATCTGCCAAACTCAGTCCAATTTATTGGCCTTTCACTTGTGCTGGGGACACAAACCTGGACACTGCATCCCCGACAAGTGCTTGGAAAATGGGAATAACCACAACCTCTCATCTGCTGTACATTTCTCCCATGTCACAATTCGCTATGGGTGTCTCAGCAAGCAGTTAGAAAAGCTCCTGGTTGGAATAATTTCCAATAGCAGAATGCAGTTGCATTTCTCAAACCCAGAGCAAGAAAACATCAAGTAGTGATAATCAAAAGCGACGTTGTTTGACTGCAAAATACACGCCCCAATTATTACAAACTCTGGCGATGATTTCTCTCGCTTCTTCCCTGGAGAAGCCACGCTGCCAAGGGCTGGGTGTCCTGGGGACAGTCCCACTGAGGCAATGCCCTTCTCCCTTGCTGAGTTCTGCTCTTGGAGACTGATGAGTTGAACTCTGAGTTGATCTAGGTCCCGCGACTGCAGCGGTGAGTGACAGCTTTGTTAAGCTGTGATTGATGACTTTGCTACCAAATTCTGATTAATGTTTCCTTCCAAAGCCTCCTTGCCCTCGCAATATGCTGTCCATTAGCCCCTGCCAATATCTGCCTGGAATAACCTCCTGGCTGTGATGGGCGTTGTGTGATTATGGTTATCTAAACGTGTGAATAATTGGGAGGTTATGCCATATTACATGCCTCATCAAGTCCTCTATTCCAGTCTCAGGGAAACATTTGAAGTCCAACACTATGTCTCAATTATGTCTGAATTTCTGGCAAGGGGGGAAAAAAAAGTCCCATTAGCGAAGCTGTCAAAAACACATTCTGCTTTAAATTTCCTGGGACAATTGGACAATGAAACTTGCTCACTCAGTAAAGAGCTGCCTTCTCCTCACAGCATTAACAGGCTCTTGGATTTATTGGATTTCTTTCTTGCTTAGGCTCTGAAATGAGATCTTGATAAAAAGGAGTTGCACAGTAAATGAGTAAGCGCTGTAAACAATAAATTCTGCGATGAAACATTTATCTCCACACAGTCTATACGGAAAGCAATACTCTTCTGGTGGGATATGGAATGAGTTTGCACTGTGGTGATACTTGTAAATTATAAAAGAAATAAAATAGGTCTGTTGTTGCAGTCCTGGGAAAATATTGTTACTGAAAGCAAGACTTTATCCTCACATGTGCTCTGGGTCTGGCCTGGGGCTCTGCCCCAGGCAGCCTTACACTTCAGGACTTTAACTTGGAGCAAACCTATCCATATTCTGACAAATTCCTTTGAAATTTCAGTAGCAAAGAGCTATTGTAGAGTTACAGATGTCAGTGCTGGACACCGTCTCAGGCTCTCCAAAGGAGCCCTGGGCTTCAAACTGGGAAGACAAACCTCCAGCTGTGGTTTGCTTGTGGTGGGAAAGCAGCTGGCAGGCTCAGGGACGAGGTGCAGAGCCATGAAACCACCTTTGATAGCCACAGAGGTGGCAAAAAATGTGACTTCTCTGTCACATTTGAGCCTTCCATGACCCTTCCCCCCACTTTGGGTCCTTCCCCTCCTCTCTTGGGGTGCTCCCTGCTGCAGATCCCATAGGAACATCCCCTCTCCTGCAAGGGGCTGGCCACACTGAGCTCACAGTGCTTCTTGCCGTGCCAAAAATAGTGGGAAAGATGAGGCAGTGAAAGGCTGCAGGGAAATCTCAGCAAGGTGAATGCATGGAAACAGACCAAGTGTGTTTATCTTTCCCGAAATATTGCAAAATGCACCCAGGCTTGGCCTGCAGTGAAAGCACAAGCAGGAGAGGAATGTAAAGCGTGCAGATGCATTGCATACCAGCATGGAAAAGTGACAGCAAGACAGGGCCAAAGCAGGCCAACCACACTCCCTCGGGAGTCTAGGAAATAAGTGAATCAAACAGGGCTTGGGGCCAAAACAGGCCAAAAAAAGGATCCCTTTAGGAGTCCAGGAAATAAAATTAACCAAAGTGTGTTTGGGGCTGATGCAGGCCAACCACAATCCCTGCATAGCTCAGAAAATGAGAGTCAGTGTTGTCCAGGCCAAGACAGGCAATTAAGCTTCTCCCCACAGGACAAGTCAGCTGTGAGCAGCAGAGAGTGAGGCCATCCTGCCTGGCCATGGGCAGGACCCAGAGCACAGGACAGCAGCTTTGGGACACCCCCAAGCCCCGGGACACACTGCCGGTGCTTGGGGACAGTCACCTCCTGGCCAGGACCTTCCCCCGAAAATTCCCTTTGGCTTTCCACAGTCGCTTTAATCAGAGAATCCCAGAATCACTGAGGTTGGGGAAGACCCCCAGGATCATGGAGTCCAACGTGTGACCGATGCCCACCTTGTCCCCAGCCCAGAGCACTGAGTGCCACAGCCAGGCCTTCCTTGGACACCTCCAGGGGTGGGGACTCCACCACCTCCCTGGGCAGCTCTTAACTATTTTCTTCAGTGAAGGAATTCCTCCTGATGCCCAACCTGATCCTCCCTTGGCACAACTTGAGGCCATTTCCCCATGTCCTGTCCCTGTTCCCTGGGAGCACAGCCCGACCCCCCCGGCTGTCCCCTCCTGGCAGGAGCTGTGCAGAGCCACAAGGTTCCCCTGAGCCTCCTTTTCTCCAGGCTGAGCCCTTTCCCAGCTCCTCAGCCTCTCCTGGGGCTCCAGACCCTTCCCAGATCCGCTCCCTTCCCTGGACACCTCCAGCCCCTCAGGGTCCTGTTGTGAGGGGCCCAGAAATGGACACAGCCCTTGGTGGCCTCCCCAGTGCCCAGAACAGAGGGACAGTCACTGCCCTGCTCCTGTGGCCACACTATTCCCCATCCAGGCCAGGTGCCATTGCCCTTCTTGCCCACCTGGGCACACCTGGGCTCACATTCAGCAGCTCCTCTGCAATCTCCCTGCAATTCCCTGCAGGTCCAGCTGCCCGTGCCCAGGGCTGAGCATTGTCCTGGCCTCTCTCTCTGCCCATGGAGGTCACCCCATGGCGCTGTTGAATGTCCTCATGGACGTGTTTGCAGCACCCTTGCCCAAATCCATGGTGGCGTTGGCCATGCTTGTGGCAAAGCTGATTCACGAACTTCAAAAAGGATCAGGAATAAGCTTCTTCCACCATTCTAGGCTGATATATGGGGCTGGGCCCTCAGATATTGGGTGAGGAGCATATTCTGCATTGGGGCATCTCCACGGGAGGATTTTTTAATTTCCTTTTTTTTTGGCAAATGGTCACAAACCATGGGGGGCCTCGGCACCTTCTTTCCAAGGCTGTCACCGCTGTCACTGAGGGGTCACAGAGAGAGCAGAACTGACGGCCGCTCCATTTTATCCCTGAAGCAAATGGTGGCTAAATGGGGAATAAATCAGAGGAGGCACTGACAGTCCACAGTCAGGCCCAGGGATTTACTGCTGCCGAAGGTTTATTAATAGAGCTGTGGATGTTTCAGGCCTGTCTGTGATGGGTTGTGGGATAATTTAATGATCAGAAAGCTGAGATAAGGTTAACTGCAGTGTCCATATTAGCCGTGTTCCCTCTCTGTGCTGGCTTAGTTCCCTCTGAAGGGGCAGCCAGAGATGAAGTAAATCAGGTCGTCCCTGTCCTGTGCCACTCCATTAAGGCAAATTGCTCTTTTCTGACTCACCAGCACCCACCTGGGGGCTGCAGGCAGTGAATTGTGCCCTCAGGCTGAAGAACAGAGGGCGACCGTGGAGATCCATCAGGACAAACATCTCAGCTTGGCCTTCCGAGGGACAGATGGCACCAGCACAGAGCTACAGCTCTGGAAGGTGGAGTGCAGAGAGACAAACACCCACAGCCAACATCTAATATCGGATTTTTAAGTGACCCAGCCTTAGTCACCCCTGACGGCCATGAACAGCTCAGGCAATGTCACGAGGAGTCCACCACGAGATACCTGTTGCTAAGAATGCTGCTATCCCTCGTGGCACTTTTGGTGACCTCCAGAGAAAACAGAATTCTTGGCTTTGTGACACCCTTCTCCTTCTTAAAATGAACTGAGAGCTCAAATTTGGCACCACTGGGGTTTCTCTCAGCCTTTTAGCTTTGGGTCAAATTGCTGTTGAGTGAGCAGAGGAATTTCTGCTGCAGGAGGAAGAGGTTGAGGCAGCAGCACAATTGTCCACGCTGCCCCTAGCTCAGTTTATTGGTGTGTCTTTTCCTGATGGACACACTGAAACAAAGTGTAAAAGTAATTTCCTTCCCTGTCTCTGTGATGCTGCAGTAAGTGAACTGACCTGGATCAACACAGCCTGTTAAAATAAGTTTCTGGAATTAAACTGAATTTCCTGGATTAAAAATTCAAACCCATCCAATGCAACAAAATCACTGCAAATTCCTTCTTATTTAGTTTAGCAGTGGACACTCCCCGAAGTCTTCCTGGGGAAAGTAAAAAACCATGTGTGTCTTGTAATTAGATCTAAATGATTATGAAATTTTGGGAAATTGGTGTTTATGACACCTGCTGAGGTGAACTTCCTCCTCCTGCTGAGAGACGACAACGCAGGAAAAAGACCAAGCCTAACTTGTCTGACCTCCCTCTGACCTACGACAAAATCACTCAAGACAATTTAACTTGAAAAAGTGATGGGCTCCCGGTTGTTTGTCGAACTGAAAAAAAATCCCTTTTCGCTTCCAAGTACTAATTTTCATTATTTTGCATCTTCCTTCGGGAGAAAATCCAGAGTTATTTTGAAACCGCAGGTGATATGACCCATTAAAGCCGGGATTTAAGCGTTGGTTTTATGCAGCAGATGGATAAACTATCAGTCACTCGCCTGTAGGTGGAAAAATCTTTGCCTAAGCCATTAACACTCCCCAGTGTAATCCTACCTGTGTTCAGCAAAGGGAAGTCTGTTTTCTTACTGCGATTTGATATTGGAAATAACAGGAGGAGATAAGCTTTATAACAGCACTGGAAACCTGTCTGTGGTAAGAAATGAGCCACGCAGCAAAACCATCTCTGGCATGAGCCTGGCTCTTCCGCAAGGGGCAAAGCAGCCCTGGCACAGGCTCCAGACACAAGGGACAAGAGTAAAGGAGCATTCTGGCTCATCCTGTGGGCTCCCAGCATCCCTCCTGCCATGTGGAGGGACGCCCCAGTAAATGCAGAGGCAGCGACAATGGAATTTCGGCTGCAGCTCTGGCGGAGCACCCTCAGGTGCTCTCTCCGTATCACGGCAGAGAGCTCTGCTCCCCTGCACAAACGCTGTCCTCAGCTGCTCCCGCTCGTTTCCGCACGCTCCGAGCGTCCAGATCCAAGAGGGGGATGGCTTCCAAGGCGAGGAAGCACAGATGTTGGGAAATCCAGGAAGGAGGCTCATCTAGAGTATTTAAATTTGTAGCTGCTTAAGTGCACGGATTATCCATGGAAACTTGTGCCCCTGGTAGGACCCATCCAGCAGTCACTGGGGGCAGAGGAAAGGTGTCCCTGGAGTCAGGTGAGGTTAAGCTGCACTTGCAGAATCTGGCCATTGCCCATCCATCCATCACAGGGCACTCGAGCTCCACATTTCCCGCGAGTTTCTGGTTTTCCACGACCCAAACTCGTGCCTGTGGCAGTGCTGCTGGCTGATCTCTCTGCTCCTTGCTGGAAGGGGTCTCTGTCTAGCAACTAAGAGAAGGTTGAGGGCTATGTGTGCATGTTCAGCTTATTACACATTTTTTTCCTTGTGGTTCTCTCTGTGATGGCTCCTCAAGTCTCCCACATGGATGCGAAAGGCGAAAGTTTCCATGAATGATGATGATAATGAACTTGGCCAAGGTTTCAGTCCTTCCCACCGTATGAAAGCCAATGTAGTCTTGTCCTGGATATTTCATATACTAAGTGGTCATTGGCTATTTTCTATCTTATTCCCAAGAACTGTAGGGTTCCTTTTTTACCTCTTCCATGCCATGGGGAGGGAAGGACACATAGCAATGTCTTTATGGTCCCTTCCCTTTTGACACATCTGTAGCAAAGGCTGGAATACCTTCCCACAGCACTGGGAAGGCATTTAAAACATAATCCCATCCACAGATTTAACAAGCTCCTTCTTCAAACTCAAAAGGAGCCTTCTGCAGATCCCCACCAGTGCTGGTGACTCCAACCCATCACTGAGCACAGTGAGTGCCTGGATCCCACAGGGCTTGCAGGGCTCCACAGCTCAAGGGATAACCCAGCTCAGAGCTGCCAATGCTCTGTGTGATTTAACTCTCTCTCACAGCTCACCAAGCACTGGGGAAGACATGCACTGCCACTATTGGGTAAATTATTCCCTAAATGAGAGTGTTCTTTTGCATTCCCTTTATTTCCTCTTTCTCTTTAGCTCTTTTTCAACCACGAAGGCCAAATCCACAACAGACATAAATCAGATGTGCAGAGCCCAGACCAGTTTGGCCAAGCTGAAGATCCTTGAGAGAGATTTAGGATCTCTGCATCTCATTTGTGCAGGTTCTCAAAGTTCCTCACACAAGAACATTTTCACAGCCCTTTTTTTGTGCAAGCCAGGTGAATGCTGCCTTTGTTTTTGGATGCAATCTGTCTCCACCATCCTTTTCTCTGATGCCACAAGTTGTTTATAAGGTGGCTGTAGAGAACACCCTGACTCTCATCTCAGTGTGACTTTACATGCTGTGCCTGTTGGAGACTTTTCCTGAAGCAGCTGGTGAAAAACGAGGTTCACTCTCCTGGTGAAATTTAAAAGTTTAATAAAGGACAATAGGGGACAAAAACAATAAAGCAAAGGAACAGCGCTGGGTGCTTGGCCCTAAGCCAAGAAGCACACCTGCCATTGAGGGAGTCGTCTTAAATACTCTTTGTCAGCCTCATGCTTAGTCATCATGTATAGGCTTTTCTCCGTGGTCTTCTGCCTAGTCATCATACATAGGCTTTTGTCCGTGGTGCTTGCATCTGGTTGTGGCTGATAGTCAGGTATCAGTGGCAGGTCTTCTCTGTGCTGTTCTTTGGGTGTTATCCGGTCAGGCAGGTAGTGTGGTTAGTAAAGGAAAGTCTTTTAAACTACTTTTATTAGTTCTTGTACTATATCGAAATCTAGTTCATAACAGAAATTAAAACATGAGTTATATACCTCTATCTTTATGACAAGACTACTCTTATAAACAGAATAAAATCCTACACATAATGAATATCTGCGAAGAGCCAACACTATATTATTATGTATTTATCACAATTACAGAATAAAATCATACACACAATGAATATCTGCGAAAAGCCAACACTATATTTTATGTATTTATCACACAGCCTACAAGTTTGAAGCCTTTTCTCTATTTCCGCCCTTTCCTCTTTTCTTCCTCTGCTCATGTTTTCAATCACGGACTGCCCAGGCAGCGTAGTGGTCAGGCTTAAAGACTTGCTAGAACTGGATTCAAGATTTATGAGAACTAGATGTAACCAGGCCTCTCCCAGAGGTTTGGGAAGAACAGCTGGAGTCTGGCACTTTCCATCATGACAAGGACTATTAAAAACTAAGAGCTGAACTGCAGAAAGCGGGAGGGGGGGGATAATGTTTAGGCTTACAACGCAAAACAAGCGCCTGCAGTATCCAGGCCGTCTGCACAGGGGCCAACTCTGACAGCAAAGGCCTTTCGCAGCTGCCGAGACTCGGGCTTATTTTAGAAACCACTTGAGAAACAAGAGGTTAAAAGAAGAGAGGGAGGGAGGGAGGGAGGCTGGAGGCCGGGAGCTGTCTGTGTGCGATCGCGGGATGCAGAGCCCGGGCTGGCGGAGCGGCTCACATCCTGCGCTGTCTGGAGCCCGTTCCGGCCGGGCCACCCCACCCAGGGCTGATGTAATGGCCCAGCCGGCTGTGTTTGTGGAGATCACCAAGGCGTGCGCGTGTCCGGCCATCCCAACTGCGGCCGGCCATCCCAAGCCAGGGCGGCGAAGCTCCTCCGCAGCAAAGAGGGAGGGGACATCGGCTATGCAGGGAAATTTGAAGGCTCTGAGCTCCTGCTTCCATGCTTCATCTCCTTGGCATTCCCACCCAGTCCTTATCTCCATGCTCTCTGTCCCTGCAGCACCATCTCAATGTGTCCCTTGTCCAAGGACTGCCCAAGGGTCACCCTCGGCTGGGGCTGGGGACTCACAGGTGTGGGATTTGTCCCCGGTTTTGTTTCGGACGGATGGCACAGAGACAAGAGATCTCTGAAGTTTGGTCTTAGAGCATGAGGTTTATTGTGAAAGGTGTGGGTGTAGGGGAGCTGCTGGGAGCTGCCAGACACAGCTCAGAGCAGGGCAGAGAGGGGAGAGAGAGAGACAAGAAGGAAAAAGAATCAAATAATAATAGAATACCGTGGTTGCCGTTTACAATACAATAAATCATCTTCTCTGCTGAATATTCTAATTTTCACTAACCAGTCTAGAACAAGCTACAAATCCTACAACATTTAGACACAGCCTAGGAGAGTCATTGCATTACCATACGGCGTTATATTTTAAACTCTAAAAACTGCTTTTTGGAGCCTCTGCCAAGCTGGCAGGGTCTGCTCTGCCCCTTGGAGCTGTCTGCAAGCAGAGGGGATTGTTTAATCCAAAGGGGATTCCCTTCAGTGGCCACACCATTGTTTTCCAGTTGTTCAGTACCTGGGGTTTGGTATCTCAAAGCTTGTCTTCATTTCAATCTCGCTGATAGTTTCCATATTCTCAGCATCTTTTGCCAGGTAATCATATTGATAATGCTTTCCTATTTCATCCTCCCCAACACATGGGCCTTCAGCTGCTCTCACCTGGCTGCAAGCACAAGGAGGATGGGACACCTGCAAGGGAAATGGTGTCACTGCTGGAAAACTGTGGGGACAGCACCGGTGTTAAGTCCCCTGGGAAGGTGGTTTGTGCCTCCACCAATGGAAAGGTGGGGATGCGCCAGCACAGTCAGACTGATCACGGTAATTATTCATTTTCTAAGCATGTGACAATTTCAGACCTGAACTACTCACTGGCTGAGGTGCCAGTGTTGATTCAGAAGGGATTCCACACTCCTGACTCCTAGAGCTTAAATACCTGCAGCTCTACGGGATGATTCCATGCCAGGATGCCAAAAAACAAGGCAGGTTGGATTTACTTGCATTTTTGTCTGCCTTCGAGCATGGCTGGTCCATGCTGTTAAATAATATGTTCCTAATTCACAAGGAAAAGAAACAACCTCCATTTATCGACTCTGCCTGTCCTGCCCCACAGCTTTATCCACGGTGTGGCATCCCCATGTGGCCAAGATGAAGGGTTCTGTGACTTCTTTTTCTCTGGGGATTTTGCCCCCCATTTCAATGGGAATTCTGACTAGGGAAAAACCCACCTTCATCCGTTTGCTTTGCCTTGTGCCAAATGGTGTTTCAAAGCTCTCTGTTAGTCCTAGACAGGAGCCATAAACACCCAAAAGACTTCACAGGCTGACCAAGCATCCATCTGGGTGTCCATACCATGGGTGGAGCATCCCTCTCTCTTGTCCTGCAGTACTAATTGAGGTCCCACACCACCTCCTTGGACCCTTTTTCCTAAAACACAGGTACCACGAAGTCCTTGAAATTCTCAGGCTCCTGTTTAAGCAAAAATAAATGACCCATAAATCACCAAGTCCCAATACCATATTAAAAAAGTAGGGATAGCTGCACAGAAGACACCCTCAAGCAGGGGCTGGATGGCAAAAGAAAGGGAATTCAGCCTTCAAGTGCCAAATAAATTAAAAAGACAAATAAAACTGCCACTCTCTAATGAGCAGCAAGGCTGGCTCCCAGCTGGTCTTTGGATGAAGCCAGGTTGCCTCGGGAAAGTCTGGTGGATCTTTTGTGCACAAAGACAGCCATTTCACCCATCAAATGTCCAGACATGGTGGTGGCACAGGCCAGGCCTCCTCGGGGATGGCAGCACAGCTGCCTCTCAGCAGAGAGGTTATTTGGGATCCACATCTGGCAGCACAGGGGTGTCCAAGACTAGGCTTTTCCTAAAATAAAGCTGAACTTGTTCCAGTAGCTCTACCCATGAAGGGTATCTCTGGTGAAAACCACTTTCTCACCTGCCCAGGTGAAACTGAAAAAACCTGAAAATATCAGTTAAAAAGTTTAAATTCCATTTCTTGCCTTTGGTTGTGTCCATCATAGCAGTGCTGGCCCCAGAGACTGTGAGACTGTGACAGCATCTCCCAAAACAGGAAGAGAAAAATACACATATCCATATTTCTGAAATATACCTTTTCCTTTAAAAACTATTCCTGGTCTTGGAGATTCTGTGATTTCATTTCAACACAGCTCTTCACAGAATTTGAAGTAAGGAACAGGCTGGCAAACAATGAGAACATAATTATTATGAACTTTTCTCTAAAACTGTTTGTTTCTGGTTTTTTGGCGCTTTTTTTCTCTTTCTTTTTCTTAAAAAATCAGCATCTTTCCTTCAGTTTTCATTGTCTCTTAGCAACTGAACAGTTTTGATCACAGACAGCTTGGGTAAGGAGATAGGAAGTGATTTGGCAAACATGACATTCCAAAAAGATGACCTTTTTCTGCTCCGGGTTTGCAGTTTGGGCAAATCTCTTGGGGAAAATTTACAGCCAACACCAGCCCCAACTGCCCCATAACGCTTCCACATATTGGCAACGACGTCCCATTCGAAACCTCGCTGTATTTATTATTTCTCCTGCTCTTTGGGGCTGCCCTCTGTGTGAGATGCAGCAGAAAGGAAGTCTCCCAGAGCTCGGAACACCTGCAGGAGGGTGGGCACAGGTGTGCTCCTGCTCCACACTTGTTCCTTTTTCCTTGCGAGACACAACGGGCGGGATTTGGCCCCACGGAATTCCACAGGAGTGGGATGTTATCGTGCCAGGACTGCAGGCTCGTAGCCCTGCCAAGACACAATAAAAAAGAGCTGTTTCATGGTGGAGGAATATGAGGAGCACATGTTTGGTCAAGCTGGTGGGCAACGCTGTTCCTTCACCTCCCAAGGCTGGCTGGGCTCTGGAATGCCCATAAAAACACCCCCCACTTCCTCCCCTTGCTGCGGGGGCAACAGAAAACCTTGATTTCATCCCATGCAATTAAAACAAACGGTTGCCACATGTAAATATTTGTGTTGTTACCCATCTCGCTTCATCTGTGGGGCTCCGAAAAACAAACAGCAAAACGCAGCCCTGGCCATCAGAGCAGGGCCTGGGATGTGCAGCAGCCAAGCCAGGCAGGCCAGGAGGACAAGGGGAGCCTGGGATGGGATTTTTGCTGGATTTTGGATCAGCACAGTGCTCATGGAATGGCGCTGGTGCTGCCCTTGGGGGTGTCCCGGTGAGAACAGCCTTTTCTCACAGGCTTCCCAGATTGCCTGAGCATGATGTCAAAGCAACTGTCACACATGTCCATGGAAAAACTCATGTTCCAGAGGTGGAAAACCCATGTCTGGTCTCTGAACCATGATCTGAACCGGTGATTTACCCAGAGCCCTGGTCCTCAGCACGTCTGCCACCAGCAGCTGTAAATGATCCCTGTGGGTCCCTTCCAATTCAGGATATTCTGTGATTTTGTCATTCCATGCAGGGATCCTCCCGGCCAAGGACAAATCCCTCAGCCCCGATGAGCACCAAATTATTTTAACGCAGTTTGCACCCACAGGAATGGTTCCAGAGAGAGGAAAAACAGAGATAAAACCACCCCTGGTTGCTTGTGCCTGTGACCTGTGTGACACCTATGAGCTTGTGCATTATCCAGGTTTGCTTCGGCTCAGCACAAATATTACAAAATCAGGGCTTTGCCATGTTTGTCTCCAGGGTTCTGCCTTTTGGCATTTAGGAGCGCCGTGGATAATTATGCAGGATTTTTCCTTCCCTTGAGAAAAGACACGAAACCTGGATCGTTTCTGGCTTTCCTTGGTGTCTTTCCAAGCAGAAGTTAAAGCTCTCACAGCAATTTCTAAAATCCCCCTTCAGATAACACAGCAGCCGGGTTTCAAGGTTATTCTCAAGGGTGTAATAGCAGTATTTCTTCTTTACTGCAATTCCATGATCTTACCGCACAGTTTCAAGAAGCTTTAGGGCAACTTTAAAACAGGAAAGTGTTTTGTTAAAACAAAAAGAAAAAGAGAAAAAAAAAAGTCCAAACCACCCTGTTAATTCCAGTCTGCTTTCTTTGTGCTGTTTTGAATAAGTTAGAAAGCAAACTGGGAAAATTTAATTTACACCAGGGGAAAAAAAAAGAATACTGCATTCAAGAGAAAAAGAAAATCTACACTGATACTGTTCCACTTCAACAATTATTTGTAGCATATCCTATATATATGTATCGGGTATATATACACATACTTATATATATAAATGTTTTTCCCCTTGGGGTTTTCCTTTTAAAGATTTTTGCCTTTTCACATGTGAACTGTAAACAGACTGACAGATGGAATTCTTTTGTATAAACTGTTTCAGATACACTATTCTTCCATGCCTATGTCAGTTGTTTACAGTATCAAAAAGCCACAGATACGCCTAAAAGTAAGGAAAGTTGGAATTTCTGCCAAACATTTGGACACCATCCATCCTCGGAGGCTGTACCCTGAGTGCACCGGGTGGTGCTGAGGAACCTCTCACTCAGAGGCATCTCCACGAGCTGTGTGCCAGCAGGAGCTGCGGATCTTCAAAGGCAGGGCTGGGGAGGGAAGAGAGGGGCGCTTCTGCAGACTGCGGCCCCCAGATTTGCTGCTGCCAGCGTCTACACTTGTTAATGAGCATCTAATGGGCTGGTGGCTGGTGCTGGGAACATCTGGAGCTCTGCATGTGGGTGGTGCATGGTCCCCACGGCACTTCTTTGTTTCCTTTTTTAATTTTTTTCTCCTATGTTTTCCCTCCTTGTTTTTGTGCCCTAAGCGCCAGGCGAGGAGTCTGACCAGCATAACCATCACGGAGTGGTACTCAGGGCTCTCCACGGCTCTCTGTGAGTCTTTATCAACCTAGTTTGGGCATTTAAGTGTGAAAAAAGCCCAGAGGCTTTGAACAGTCATCCCGAGGAGCCTTCTTCTTGATTTAAGCTATCTCAGCCAGCAAAATTCCCAATGCTGTCTCAGGAGTAGCTGTCCTCGGTGATTCCCAGCCCTGTGGAAAAGCCACACAGACAAAACTTTTGTTTTCTTTGAACTCACTCTCTGGCACTTACTCTGACACCTTCACCTGTGGGGTCTTCAGCCATTGAAAACGCCTTCAAATCCTTTGTGCTGCTTTTTTTTCTCCCAAAACTGTCCCATGGGTTTACATGGAAGAAGGGGAGTGGCCACACATCCCCATCACCACCAGAGCCTGGGATGTCATGCACCAGGGTTAAAAACCCTGAAAAATCCAGACATGGTCCATCAGGAAGACCACTGTGCCTTCAGGTCTGAGGGATTGGGACACCCTGAGAAGTCCTATCAGCTTTTAGATGAAAAATCCTCTCCCAACATGACAGAAAAAGAGACTCCATTACACAAAGGAAGGCTCTTTGAGATTCTGAGTTTAGGGAAATTAGAGAAAAGGGCCTCTGAATGCCAGCATGTACAACTTGTCCTCATAAGGATCCCCAGGGATTGCCTCAGGGGCCGACCCCCTTCCTTCCCAGAAGATGTGGTTTGGCAAAGATTTGGGGTTTGTTCACCAGGACATTTATTCATCCAAATTTGGAGCTCAAAAAGGTACCAGCACTAAACACTTTGAGAAAAATCTTCACAAAAACCCCGACAACAAACAAACCAAACTTCCAACTGGCCAACACACTCCACTCCCGTGTTTGCCATCAGAAGTTGTTCTACATCAAGTCAAGCTCATAATCTCCACTGGAACAAGATCAGTCCGGAGTTTGTCTGCAGGAGCACCAGCGATGCTCTGGCCGGGGAGTTTGGATACAGCTCTGTCCTTTTCCCGGATGGAATGCCCAAGCTGTGGGCACCAGCACAGACTGTCAGCTCAGCAGCTGCCCAGGCACGGCTGGATATGGAGCTTGGTCTGCCTGGACAACCTGGAAATCTGCCCTGGAGCATTTACTTCCAGGCCCATCACCTTCTGAAAGTTACTTCTTCATGTCACCTTATCTGTACACAGCCACGATTCCACATTCCCAACGGGAATAATACATTGCAACGGTGGAAATACAGTGGCAGGCAATAAGGATGGGATCAAGAAATGCACGGAAAATTAAAGAGCAGACCTAAGGAGCTGCTGTTTAGGCCTCCATCCTACAAGGAACCAGGTGTCTGCAGGTTCCCTCTGCACCACAAACGCTTCCATCCCTGGCAGTGTCCAAGACCAGGCTGGATGGGGCTTGGAATAACCTGGGATAGTGGAAGGTGTCCTTGCCCATGGCAGAGGGTGGAATGAGATGATCTTTAATTCGCTTCCACCATTCCTGATTCACACCCTGTGTGATTAAAGCATTCCTTTGCAATGCTCGGCAGTGTTTGAACCTTTCGAAGCTGCCATTTGCAGGTGGCCACACCAGCAGCTCCTGTCCCTCCTCCTCTGCTCCCCGCTGATGCTGCTGTGAAGAAGAGAGCTCCGAGAACATGCACAGCCCAGAATCTTCCCACAATACAGCTGGGATGAGAGAGAGGGACCTGGGGGAAGGATGAGGCCATTGCAGAAACTCCATTTGTACAAACAACCTCTGGAAGCTGTGGCTCTGAGATGGACATCACCAACATAAGGACGTGTGAGATTCTCCAGCCCCCTCTGCAGCACTCAGCTCCTTGTCCAGACCAGCACAGGCTCCTCTGGCTCCGGGGGAGTCAGGCTGATCTCCTCTGAGCCTCCTCCGAGCCTGGAGCTGCTGTTCCTGAGCTCTGTGTAGCCATGGTGAGCTCTGTGCTCATGTAAACATTGCACAACCTCGAGCCCCTGCTGTGCGAGGGCAGCAGAGGCACCACCGGGCTCCTCCTCTTTGGATTGCTCTTCCTTCGTGGAGTCATGGCAGCAGCCCCCGGAGCTGCCCGTGAGCCCGCGGCACGCTCCGAATTACGCTTGCATTGCTGAGAGGATGGGTCACACTTTTGGGAATCAGCCCTGACTTCCTCTGGTGATGCTCTGGCTTCCTGAGGATGGCAACGTGGAATGAATCCTTGCCCAGACATGAGGAACTTTGTGACACCGGGTGATGGAAAAGCTCCCGAATCCTGGCAAATGGTAGACAGTCCTCCTGGAGGTGGGATGGGGACAAGGAGATGGTGGCAGCAGCACATCCTGGGGTAAATGGGACAGAAAGCAGAAGGAGAAGGCACTCTGGATCTGCCCCAGCACTTCTGAAGGTCTGCCTCTTGGCAGGATCACCTCCAGCACAAATCCTTGGTGTGCTCCTTGCCTCTGGGGCAGCCTGCTTTGCAGGTAAGACCACACAGCCTTGTCTGTGATGGGAAAAACCTGTCGACGTGTTGTTTTCTGCACAAACCCCCCTCCTCTGCTTGGACAAAGGTGCCATCCTATCCTGCAGCAGAATTTCACACAGACTGGCTGACGGTCCCTGAACTATTTTGCCACCTGCAGGTACCGAGTTATTAATTTGCACACCGGAGTTTTCTTAGGAACTCCAGATTTAGAAACGCAGGAAGAAAAGAATGCACGTGGGCAGCTTCAGCCCTTCCCAAGGACCTGCTGGCTGAGCCAGTGAGAAACTTCAGCTCCTCAAGCGAGGCAAAGCAAGGTGGAAACCTCTCCATTTCTCCATCTCCATCCCCGGCAGCCCCTGGGAGCAGAGGGGGAACTGCAGGAAGAGCCGAGAGCATCACAAATCCTTTCCATGGGCTGGGCTGGGCCATGCTGAGCATCCCAAACCTGGCACAGCTCTGGAGGTGCTGGAGCAGTGCGAGACACCCTGAAAGGCTCTGCCAGGGCAGGGCTGGGAGAGCTCTGTGTGGAACAGGAGCTCGAGGCACAGACCTTCCACCGCCTATTGGAAACAGATTTTTCCTTGACACACAAGCGCAGAAGATTCCTCTGGAATGAGAGCCCTGACCAAGGCTGGGCGGCAGGGAAGGGTTTCCAGCTCCTCGCAGAGAGGAAGGAAATCCGCCCATGGGACAGATGATATTGTCTTTTGTTTGACTCTGCAACGCTGATTAATGAATGCTTTTCTGATTTCACAAGAATTTCTGGGGTTTGTAAATTTTCTTCAGAGATTTTTTTCTGGGAAAAATGGAAACCATGCTCGGGGTTCTCCTTTTGCAAACAAACCACTCAACGTTTTCATTCAAATCAAAATTTTCCATGGATAGTAATGGGGATTTCTCAAGCAGTGTCATAAGCATGGTAGGCACTGCGTTATGATCTAGATAAAATTTGGATTTCAGGTCAGAGCCCTCTTCTGATGGGCCTTGTGCAGCAAGAAACAACCTCGCTCTGAGGACCTCAGAACAGAAAAGGCAAAGGGCAAGAGGAAAAAGAAAAATCCTATAAATACACTCTAACAGATGGGGCACTGAGGTGGCAAAAGATGAAGTGATTTGTTTGACGTCAGGATCATGGGAACACTAAGCCAAAAAGAGGAACTAAATCCATCCCTCTTGGAAGGCTCAGCGCATATCTTTAACCACAGACCATCCTTTCCCTCTGGTGTTACTGACTTTTGGCCGAACCTTTGCTCTTCACCCAGAGATGGCACTTGGTGCAGGATTATTTGCTGAGGATCAGACCTCTTGTTGGAGTGGCTTTTGGCAGATTCATCCAGTTCATCACATGGGCAGAATCATGATGCCTTCTTTCCCATCAATCCCTCCTGGAGAGACCCAGAGTCCTGGTGAAACTTTCTTCTTCTGTGTCACTGAGGGTAGGAAATGCCGGCAGAGATCTTAGGCTTGGCCACGGATACAGTAATAATAATAATAATAATAATAATAATAATAATAATAGAAACAACAATGCCAAAACCAGGCCTGGATCTCAGGGGCTTTCCCTGGATGCCTGGCACCTGCATCCAGGATTGGACAGATCCTGCAGTGGATCAGAGCATCCATGGCAGTGCCACCTCTGCCATGACAGAAGGACAACAAGGAGTTTATCCATCATCTGGTAACTGGGGAAAACATTTGGGCTTGGTTTCATCGCACCTGGCATGCTGGTGGAACACTGGCAGCGCTCCTTTGACGGTAATGGAAAGCATGTCCAACACATAGCCGAAATGTGGAGATTTCCACTCACTTTGCTTCCTGTGGCAGCACAAATCACAGGATGGCCGAGGGAGCTGACCCTGCTCTTTGTCCTCCCGTGTTTCTGGCAGCTGCTGGACAAGGTCAGAGGTCAAAGGCATGGCCTGGTGATGGGGACAAGCTTCTTGCAGTGACCCCGGGAAGAAGGGACAGCTCTGGGAGGGATAGGATGGGAACAGGGTGGCAGTGGGCACTCTGCCGAGCTCTGCTGGGCCTGGCGTGCGGAGCGGGCTGGGATTAGGGCTGGAACTCGCAGCATTTGGGCCATTGTGCAATGCTGGGCAGCTGGAGGGTTTCACTTTTCAGAGGGGAAAAGAAAATGTGAGAAACTAGAACCAGAAAACTCTTTTCTTCCCTCCTTTTTTTTTTTTT
>VZRL01006822.1:320317-335731 GCA_013397895.1 Origma solitaria
ATCTATCCAGAGCTTTCCACAATGCTGGTGATTTAAACCAGGCCTGGAATATGAACGCAGCTCTAATATTTCTACCTTCCTGAGTTACATTGATGAGTCAAGGAGCTGGCTGAGGCTGAAATGCAGCAATGTATAAGCACAGGCTATGGATGAAACCTGCCTTTGCATGGACACCTTGTCAGCCAGGGTGGGATCCAGGAGGTTAATAATGTTCTGTCCTTCCTGGGAAAGAGAATATGAATTTAATTTAAAATCTAGACATGCCTTCAGCTCTGGAACAGAGAACACAAAGCTAATTTCACTGACAGGCAGAGGGAGATGGGAGCAGGGCACATCCTGAGCTCTGCATCCAGGCTGAGTGTGGATTGGAGCTGATTTCCTGGACATTTGAGCCCATCGGTGTAAGGCAGCAGGGCCATTTTGGGGGGGAATGGGGGTGCCCCCGGCACCGGGGCTGAGAGGGGAGCAGGTGTCGGGGGTGCAGGTGAAGCACTCGAGTGCCAGCATCCCCCAAGTCTGGACTTGGAAGCAGCAGCAGCAGGAGAGCTGCAGGTGACTGTTCACAGGGACAAGGGGACAGAGGTGGCCTCAGTGTCAAACCAAAGCGGGGAGCAGAGGAGTCCCAGAGCCGAAACACTGCCTGGTGCTGGGAGCAGGAACTGGGCTTTGCTCTCTGCAGCCCAGCCAGAAACCCTTAAAACAGCCTCCTCTCCCTTTTCACCCCTCATCTGCATCCTCAGCCTTCTCACAGCCTCCCCTCCTCCATCCCCCAAGCCAAATAAATCTCCTTAGAGTTTAAATAAATGCCGTAGTGTCCTAAAAGTCTTGCAGCCTCGGAGAGGAGGAAAAAAAAAGAGAAAAAGAAAAAGAAAAAGAAAAAAAAAAAAAAAAAAAGAAGAAAAGGTATTAAACCTGAAAGAGAAATGGTAGATGTGCATCTTCTTCCCTTTGGTCTCTCTGAAGGCTATTAAGTGATGCAGGGTGACTGTGGACAGGTACATGCAAATAATAGGATCAAGGCAGCAGTACAAAGGTTTGTCTCCCAATCTTAATGCAGGTGTGGGAGACACAAACCAGGTGGCTAAAAGGCTCCTTTGTTTGAAGCTGTCAGGAGGAGAAGCTGATAATCTCATGCCTCATCCCTAAACTCTCTTTCAGCTGTGTCAAGGCATCTCCTCACATCAGGAAGTCTGCAATGACATGGCTATGTGCTAAGCTCAGTTAATGTGGTCCGAGGTTTAAACACTTCAGGTTGAAAGTGGATAATTGGTGGTAGTGGATTTTAAAAGCTCACACAGGTGCCTTTGAAAAGAGGTCAGGAGTCAAGTGCATCTCTCCTATGAGAAATGGTGAGCCTTTCCTAAGGAGATCAAAATTCTTCCACGGAGAGCCCCAGGGCCTTGTAGGAACTGTTATTAATTTAGTCCTGTATGTTCCAAATAATGGAAAAACGATACCACATGTGTACAAGGCCGAGGAATCGGGGCACGCTCTCCCTGGATAGATAAGCTTTCACCTGGCACTCCTGGATTGTTAATTAAGTAATCCCTCTCAGCCCGAGCAGGGGCAGCACGGGAGCTGTGGGGGCTCCGGGCAGAGAGGCTCCAAGGGAGGGTGGGGACAGCACGACCGTGGTACCCTTGGGCGTGAGGACAGAACCCCTCAAGCACCCCCTTTTAGGGGTTGTGATGTCTCCCGCTCACGTTTTCCGAGGAATTTGGGCACCCTGGCTGCACCTCTGCTCCCCTGGGCTGCTGCAAAGCCTCCCCCGCAGGTACTCGAGAAAGCACACCTTTCTTTCAAAGAGAACCTCTCTCCCCTGGCGCGGCACTATTTTCTCAAATTGCTCTTAATGAAGGCAAAGCTGGAGGAAATTAACATCCAATTATTTTCTTAGGGTGGATTTCTTTGTGCCGGCCGCAGGACACGGACCTGCCCCGACACGCAGCACATGAAAGGAGGGTCGGGTTGCAAAGGCTCCGAGCTCTGCCCGGCAGAGCCCTGCACCTGCCCAGGGTTTGGCAGGGATGGGATGGGAAGGGATGGAATGGGATGGGATGGGATCCATGGGATGGAATCCATGGGTTGGGATAGGATGGGATCCATGGGATGGGATGGGATGGGAGCAGGGACGGCGGATCAGGGCCAGGAGAAGTTCCTTTGCTCCCGTGTTCACCACATGGTAGAGTTTGCAGCCTGAGCACCCGAGATGACAAGCGCCAATAAAGATGGAATAGCATCGTTATCACTCAAATCTGCATTAAAAGAGCAGTTTGTTCTCTGGGAGTTGGTGGCTGTGATTAGCGCTCCTAACTGCGCCGCCTCAGATGCCTCCAATTTCACCCGTGCCAGCAGCTCCTTTGATTTTGGGACCTGTTCTTTGCAATTTTGGTGAGTGCAGCCCAAATACATCCAGAAGTGCCACATTAGAATAGGCTTATTGCAATCACGAGAGCCACACGGGATTTGATCCTTGAAAATATTCCAATGAATTTGTTGATATGTTCTGAATGGGTTGATAGAGGATTTTTATTGATAAGGCACCTCCCAGTCCTGCTGGCTGGGCTCTTTGTGAGCAGGTGCTGATTTCGCCAATTGTTCAAGTAAAATAGTTATTTCCATCTGTTCTCCTTATATATATATTTTTTTCTCTATTTGTGACTGGGGACAATTTGGAAAACATTGCCGGGGTGAAAACATGTTATGTGGTTGTTGTTGTTTATTATTATTATTATTATTATTAGCTATAAATTTCTTTGTGCGACAGTAGCAAGTCTGAGGGTCTGAACTGACATAAAGCAAAACAATAGGGTCTCTGCTCCAAAAGCTTTAAATTATCACAACTCCTCAAACACTGAATGGTGACTCAAGAGTTCATCACTTTCGTTTCAATTTTACATGGCATGAAACTGAACATTGCGGAGGGAAAAAAACCCAAATGAAGCCTTGACCTTCGCAGCACAGTCTGTGGGAATTATGGAAACATTTCTTTAGGATTTATTTTTTTACCTGAGAAGTAATGAAACCAATGCTTTAATAGAACGGTTTGGGTTGGAAGAAACCTTAAAGCCCATCTTATTTCAACCCCTGCCATGGGAGGGGACCCCTCCCACTGTCCCAGGCTGCTCCAAGCCCTGTCCAGCCTGGCCTGGGACACTTCCAGGGATCCAGGGGCAGCCACAGCTGCTCTCGGCACCCTGGGCCAGGGCCTCCCCGCCCTCCCAGCCAGGAATTCCTAACTCCCAATATCCCATCCATCCCTGCCCTCTGGCAGTGGGAAGCCATTGCTCCTTGTCCTGTCACTCCAGGCCCTTGTCCAAAGCCTCTCTCCAGCTCTCTTGCAAAAAGTTTCACTTCTGACAAAATAATCTTTCCTCTCATTCAAAGACATTTCCCAAGCTCTGGTTGTAAGGAAGTTAAGAACAGCACTTTCCCTTTTTTTATTAATATTGTTTGTTGGCGAAATGGCTTAATGGCTGCAGGGTCAGTTGACAGATAGGAGGTAACATTGTTCTTCTCCTCCAGCAAATGTAGCGTTTGGCATGACTTCAAAATAACCCTATTGTTTGTCATCTTCTCAAAATACACTATAAAACCCCTGTTAAAAGGCAAGATAACGTCTTCTAAGCATAAGTCAAGTGCCGGGTTGCCTTTTTTTAAAGCTGCTTGATGAGAATTAATGGTGTTGGATCTCCTGTTTTAAACACATTTAGCCAGGTTTTCTGGAGGCACCTAATTTATCTTGAGGCTCTTTCATCTATTATCTAACTGTGAGCTTGTTCGTAGCTCATCAGCCATCCTGGTTTTGACAGGGGGCCTTGTGATGAGCAGCCAACAGCACAGAGTGTCGGGGCGAGCCTATCTCTGGCGGGAAGGTGATGGGAAAAGCCTAACCTTCTGCCACTCCTCCCAGCACTCAGCAAACCCAAAAATAGAGCCCTGGATCGTCACACAAAGCCCCTCGGCGTGGTTCCTGCATCCCAGTGTCAAAGCAGATCCTCACTGGATGGGGTCCCTTTAATGGGGAAATGGTACCCTCAGAACCTTGAGAGAGCTTGGGGTGGTGTTTGGGGAAACCCCCCCCTGTTGAGGGGACAGTCTGTGAGTGAGAATGGCTTTGGCCAAGGCACAGTGTGCATGGAGCCATCAGGAAAGAGGAGAAAGCAGCAGAAGTTTGGTAAAAAAACCCCCAAAACCTTATCTAATAAGGGTGGGAAATAAAGAGCATACATAAATGAGCAATTTTTCCACAGCTCCCAAGCAGGAATTATCTGCTACATGATTCAGGACCATCACAGATGTGTAGGTTTTGGGCGTGAGCTCCCAAACCCATTCTGGAACCAGCCAGAGGAGATTTGCAAAACCGAGGACATCGCCTTTCCTTTCTTCTGCTTTCAGCGTCGACGTACGCGAGCGCTCGGAGCGGCAGCTACGGAGCCGCTGGAAAGTTTGTCACCATAACACTGCCTGTTTATGCTTTGTGGGGATGAAAGAACAGCTTTCTTCAATTAGGCTTTGTACTTCAGCTGGCAGGCGGGTGCCGATTGTCTCCAGCTCCACCTCTCCGGCGGGAGCCGCGCACGGCAGCGCCCGGCCCTGCTGAGGGTCGGTTCTGCTCACGGTGGGCAAAGCAGGAGCCATCCCACTGGGAACAGCAGCCACGTGCACTCAGGTGGATTGACAACTCCGACCTGCTGGAATTTTCAAACCTTATGATTCGCCCCAAGCAGGCCCAGGGACGCTTCAGAGATAAAGTCAGAGCAGCGGGTATTTGCTTTATTCAGCACGCCGGGTGTGGGGATTCACTCCTTCAAGCACACACACACCAGCACTTCCAACACACAATATTATGGGTGACATTCATGAATATTCATCACATTCCCTGGGATAGGAGTGGTTACACAAATCATTTCTGGGCAATCATTAATATCACTAGCTGTGTGCCACGCATGCGCTGTGTGTCCTGGTGGTCTTCAGGGATCTTCTCGTGATGAAGATCTGTAGTCTTCATCACAGAGCACTTTTCACCTTTCTCTCTGGAGCATGTGCAGTCCTTGGTGGGTGATTCAGGGTTTCTGTGCTGGCCTCAAACAGATTCTTGTCCCTCTTATCTTGACAAGATAAAGGGAATCCTGGTTTTCTTGAATCAGAATTCACATATTCCGTCTCTCAATAGTTAACTTGAGTTACCTATTTCTCACATAGGATCCCAGAATGGGTTGGAAGGGAGCTTTAAAGGTCTTCTCATCCGCAACGAGCAGGGACTTCTTCCACTGGACCAAGCTCCTCAGAGCCCCATCCAACCCAATATTAAATGTTTGGTTTCCATTGATGAGGCATCCACCACCTCTCTGTGCCAGGGCCTCACCACCCTCATTGCACAGATTTTCTTTCTTACACCTATCTGGCTCTCCTCTCTTTCAGTTTAAAACCATCACCCGTGATTCTATCCTTTCTCAATGCTTTTCCCCTTCAGCCCCTGCTGCGTGCACCTGCAAGCGGCTGGCAAACCACGGAGAATCCTGCTGGTTCCTAACGAAGAGCTCAGCCTCATTTTGCAGCCCGTGGTGGTGCAGGGACTATCAGACTCTTTCCACAGACTCGGGCAAGTTTTGAAGAGGTTGCCTGGAGACCTGGCTGTGGAACACAGCATGTGTGAGCGGCCAATGGATAGCTCTTTAATGAGAAACAGGGCATGGGGAGGGAGCTGCCTGGGCACCAGCGTGGATTTATAAGGCACTGACTGCTCGGTGTCAGGCAGATTTGCAGATCGAGGGAATTTGGAGGGGGTTTACGGCTCGCCAGAAGCTGATAGCAAAGCCGTGGCTAAAAGTCAAAACGCACCGCCCATGGCAGCCCTTCACAGGGAAAACTGACTTAGAAAAGAGCATCTAGAGAGTGCTGTGATTTCGCCTCGGAACTCCTGAAGGATGAAATGTGTTTCCTGGGTCAAGCCATGACAGAGAAAAAAAATATGCTGAGACTCTGTGATGAATGAATGATGATTTATAACAATTAAAATCAAACATACATCTTCACACTCCAGCAAGGGCACATAAGATGCCAACAGCTCTCTGGTATTTGTCATCTCTGTTATTTGTCATCTGTCCTTTTCTGCTCGCATCTTTTACCATCGTCACCTGACAAAAGGAGGGATCACAGAGAATGTGGTTCCCTGTCCTGTCCCCTGCCAGGGCTCCAGACCTGCAGGGACACAGTGTGGCCCTGGGCTGTCACACCACTGAAATTCCTCTGCTGGAGACAGAACTGGCTGTGGTGGCTGTTTGCACGTGTAGAACAGAGATTCACCCGTGAAAAAAAGATGAATATTGGGTTTTTTTGCGTATGTTCTATGCTGACCCTCTTAGCAGGATCCTACCCAGAGCAGAGAGATCTGGGATGGGTGGGGTTGGTGCATGAGGAGGGCAAAAAACCGTGCCCAGGAAAGGGCCACTACTTCATGGCACTTGCAGGTTAATTGTCAATTGTTTTCCTGGGAATAAACACAAGAACCATCACTGCGAGACGCCGCTCAGCCTCAGGAGAAAGAGCTGCTCTTCATGCTCCAAACACACTCTGATTATTTATTTATCAAAACCATGCCCAGGAAAGGAGCACTGCTTCTTCATGGCACTTGCAGGTTAATTGTCAATTGTTTTCCTGGGAATAAACACAAGAACCATCACTGCGAGACGCCGCTCAGCCTCAGGAGAAAGAGCTGCTCTTCATGCTCTGAACTCACTCTGATTATTTATTTATTTCCTTTCGGGCTCAAAATATTTCTCAACAACAATCCAGGGAGAAACAAGGGCCCATTCACTGAGCTCTCTCTTGTCCTGGGTCCAAGTGGGCATTGCCCTGACCTGGGGCTTGGCAGACCCAGGTGCAACATCCTTCTCTCCTGGGGATTTCCAGCCTGACCCCGAGCCAGGTAATTGGGCAGCTAAATCCCTTTAAAAGTCTGGGCCCTTTCCTCAGCTCCTTCACTGTAATTCCTCTTCTCACAGGTGGGTTGTGAGATTAAACACATGAAAGACTCGGAGGCACCGAATGCCGCGGTGATGAGACCCACCTGACAGAGAGATCAGCTAACCCAGGGCAGCCGAGCTGGAAAATGCCTTGGATTTTTCTCACCGACAGCAGGATGGCCTTGTGGATAATTGATTTCCCCCTAAGAAGGCTTGAAGTATATTTTTAGGGAATGCAAACATTTTTATTTTCACTGCCTATTTTTCTTTCCTCCTCAATAAATGGCTTTTCCTCCACACGGGCTGGCCAGCTGCTCCGAAAATTCAAGAAGAAAACCTCATTAACCTTCCCAAAGCCTTAATTGTCCCATTTATTTCAAGGCAGTAGGAAAGCCCATCTTTCAGTGGTTCCCTCGCCCTGCTAACAACTCACCGTAATCCTTTCCATAATCCCCAGGAATGCCGATCGCTCCGGCGGAGTTTGATTCTCCTAGCTGATGAATTGCAGGGTATTTTATATCCTCCTGTCACAACCCCCTTCTCCTGCCTTTGCTCTTTCAGCGAGGAAAGTCACTTTTATGTTACCCATCTGGGCTTCCCCCACCGTCAGCGGCTTTTTTTTTTTCTCTTAGGTACACAAAAGCAAATGTTCTGGGAGCTCTTTAAAATACCTGAGCAACTGGTAGTAAATGAGTAATTTCCTGTTGTTCTAACCTTTTTTTTTTTTTTCAGCTGAGTAGTTGTCTTAGCTTGGCACGTTAAGATAGTTGCATGATCTTCAGTGTTTGTGTGGATAAACATTGTCTCAGCTCATTCCTGAGCTGATCAAACTGATTTTATAAACAGCCCTTCGGAAGGAGGGCTGGGTTGGTTTTTTTTTTTCCTTCTTTTTTTTTTTTTTAATTCCACGGGTTTGGCAGATGCTGGCATGCAGGAAAACTACCGTATGTGTGTTTGCATTGCAGAAAGTGCAAATCTGTCCGTTTGAATCTTTTTTGGAGTGAGCACACTGGGCAAACTAGGTGGTTTTGGAATGACCTCATCGCAGGATCCCGGCAGAAAACAGCCCCGGTGCATAGCAGAGTCTGGAATGCGAGCAGGACCTCATTCATAAACTTCCTTACCATTTCTTTATACTCAAAGGCAGGAATAAAAAGCAGCCAAAACAAGCAGAAATGGTGTTCCGGAGTTAACCAAATGGGAAAATATATAGATGCACTTTTTAATTTTATTGTATTATTGAACTGAGATACTTTTCACCATCTGCAGGAGGCTTGCTGTGGTAACACATTCATCCCTTCTCTTAGATCAGACTGGAAACTTTATTAAGCTTTTTCTCTTTTCTTTGTTCTAAACCTATTTTTTGTGATAACACCTCCGTTTTCTACCACCTGCCCTGTTGCAGTGAAAACACAGAGCTTGAAAAATGTGTCATGAGGGTGCTATGAAAAAACTGAAGCTCGGAGGCCTAAACTCAATTACAGAAGGTTTTTAATTAAAGCTGTTAAATAGCAAGGGGAGAAAAGCAATTAATTGGTGTGTTTTTTATGAACAAAAGCACCTTAGGTCTTCATCCTCCTGAAGCAGGGAGGCAGCGAGCAGCAGGGACGTGCACATGAGGTCATCCTCCTGTGCTGGAGTGAGGATGAAATAAATTCAAGCTGCAAAATCTGCCTGGGAGGCTCCTGGTCTCTCCACCTGGCTCCCTGGTGGCATTGGCCAGAGGTCACCAAACGAGTCACTGGCAAATCCGGGCTCCTCAGGCATTTCCCTGGTGAAATTCAGTATTATTTAGGCACATTTGGAGCTTCAGCCAGACGTGAGCTCCGCCATGCTAAGCAACGGCTTCACCGCTTTTAAGTCCTTCTTGTCAGCTTGGCAGTAAAAATTGGCCTGGATGATGATTGCAGCCACTGGAAGAATTTCTCTGTGGTCTAATATAAGTGCAACCAAGGAGCTCTGGCATGTGCCTCCGGCAACTTGGATTTCCAAGTGGTCTTACTTTTCAGTGCTGGACACTCCCAGGAGGAGCCGAGTTTCCAAGAGAAGATGACAGTGGGTGTATTCAGTCCAGCACAGCTGTAGGTACGGTACAAACATGCAATTAGAGACAGTTCCTGCCCTGGAGAGCTTGGAGTCTAAATAGACAAACAGATCATCTCCAGATGGTAGGGGCTGAGGGTGAGTTGGTGGGAGAGCGAGTGAGTGCGTGGCACTTCTGCTGCTGCTGGATGCGCACAGATGGTCCAAGGCAGGGACGGAGAAGCGCCTCAGGCCTTGCACAGGGAGCTCAGATTTCCTGCAAAAAGCCTGCAGGGGTGGGGCCGATATGTGGCCATGGCTGTAGGGCTGGGGATTGCGAGGGATGGGGAGAGCAGGGAGAAGGAAGTCCATTTATAGCAGCTCAGCTTCCTCTGGAAGGCAGGGGGGCTGACAATGCCTGGTGGTGAAGAATGGATGTGATTTAATTTTATTAGACGCTTGGGGATTTGCTGTGGACAGGAGGATTGATGGAGAGGGCATGAATTTTGGCCAATCTGTAAATGAAGAGCGCGATGGCGAAGAGCTTTTCCACCTCTCACCACCGCCAGCCTGGTGGGGGACTCCTGTCCCAAGACCACGTTGCAGATGGGCTGCTGGAGAATCACAGGAGCAGAAACCCTCCAAGAGGAACTAAGGCAGCCAAGTCTGGCTCAGAAAGTCCCTGATCTGCAAATTTTTGGGAGCTGAGTAGGTTCAACCCCATCTACAGAGAGGTGTCCCCGCCCATGGCAGGGAGGGATGATCTTTAAGTTCCCTTCCAACCCTTAAGGTTTTGTGATTCTTGGGGGAGGTTGTACAAATCTCATACTCTCCCCCAGGTGTGTAGAGGCTTTGGTCACTTCCAGAGACAGGATATTTGATGGCACAACCCATTGGATTTCTCTTGCAGTCCTGCTCTCGGTCATTTCCCTGCCTCGGTCACCTCAGCCTCCCTTTGGAGGGAACGCAGCCGAAGCGAAGAAATCTCCGGGAAAACATCTGAGGATTTATTTCATACCACAAGCACTGTAGGTGGCTGTAAAGTTTGGGAGGATGTAGATGAGAAGGATTTGTGGGGAAGTATTGAATTTCCAGTGGCCAGAACAATAAAGAATAATAAGAGAGAGGCACCTCTCCAAGTAGGGCTTCACTAGAGTGGGACAGGGAGCAAAGCACCCACGAGCCATCAAATGCCACATGGCTTTGTCCTGATTCCAGGAGTTCACCACCAAACATGGGAAAACTCTCGTATTTAGCTTGGCAAGAGGTGAGCTGATTTAACTGGTGCAGCAGAGATGTGGTTGTGCAGAATAAATCAATGGGCCACAAATTACACAGGAAATTCAGGTCTGGCACTCAGGGTCGAGGAAGGTGGGAAGATGGAGGAATTAAAACCTGATACCATTTAAATATTGCTTCAGGGTAGAGATGACCTTGCTGCAATTCTTTCAAATTCCCTATAAAAAGGGCAGGAATGCATGGCAAGCCACCGTTGTCCAACAGATATCTGGTGACACAAAGAGGAAAACTGGAGCAGGCAGGATGAGAGCTATGGGAGTAATCACAGTTCTTGGATTAAAGCGAAATTACACCACAGTAGGACGATTTGGATATGATGAACTCATCTAGGCAATCGCCAGCCCTTCAGATGGGCTACATTTCTAGTGGAAATATTAATTGAATGAGGGCTCTTACAAGCTGCAGCTGGTGTGAGACTCAGCAGGGCTTTCACCTGACAAATTGGCTCAACTCGTGCCATGGCAAGGTGCAGGGAGAGTTTTCTGCATGCACTCAGCAGCTGGCAGGAGAACTTTGGCCTACTGGAAACAGGAGCTTTACCTGTCTCTAAAATTGGGCTCGCCATCTTCAGACTTTGGTAAGCTCAACATTTTAACCTAAAAAGAAATAATCACGATCAACGGAGTGTGATTGTGCAAAGCAGAGGTTGTAAAGCCGGTAAGGACACAATGAAGGTGTAAAGGGTCTCCTTTGAGAGGACATTCAGTACCAATAAAAACTCTGCATAACCAAAAATATGTCACTTTAGGCAAGTGGAAAAAATGCACACCAGGTTTCTGGTCAGAAACTTGTTTAGTTGCATTTTTCCAGCTAAAGGGCCTTCTTTTTCATTTGTTTGCTTGTGTTTGCCTGTTTTTCTTTCAATGCATTTAGCTTTCCATCTAGCCCATAACCCTATTCCATGTAGTCTAGACTGAATTTCCAACTGCCTCATGATTTGATTAAGTTGAGCTAATTCTCATCAGATGATTTGAAAACAACCTGATCCAGCTTCCTCAGATACCTTGGCAAGCTGATCCCTACCTACTTGCAACTGCCTGGGATTGCTGCTGATAATTCAGATCATCTGGGATGCCTTTAGGGATCGATCCAAATTCTGCTAAACCAAGCACAGAGGTTTGCCCTGGTCTAATAGGCTTTGGACCAGCCTCCAGCATCTCCAAAACAGCAGGTCATATATCTGACTGAAGGTAAAATGTTTGGCTAAGGGCCTACAAAATGCATTGTAATACAAGCTGGGGATAATCAGAAGACAAATTTTGTGTATGTGCAAAGTATTAGTGCCCTTAATGATGAAATGCTCGTGCTTGACATAATTTTTGGAAGAGGCTTGGAAACGGCAGGCTCGAGCTGCTTTCCACATGGGAATACCTTGCAGGCAGTAAAAAGCAGATGGAAAAGATCAGCAAAAAGGGAATGAAGTGCTCTTCCTGCTGCAAACCCCAGGATCCGTGGATGAGAGCTACTGCCACTTTGTTATGAGCTGTTTGCCCCTAAACAGGATCCTCCCAGCCCCAGAAAAGCTTTCCTTACAGGGCCAGGCCATGCTCATTGTCAGCTGAGCCTATTTAGTGTCTCTGGGAGAGTCTCTGGGCGATCTGCTGCTCCCTGAAAACCAGAGAGCCAAACCAGAGAGCTGAGTGGTCATTCTGCTGTGGCAGGACACAGCTGATGTCTCAGGGAGGTCATTGTCCCACCAGTCCTGGCAAGGTCGTGGGCAGGAATGGTTTTTGTGTCCCCACGGGCTCTGTCACACCTTGGGAAGTCACATCTGCTGATGCTGCAGTGCAGTCTGCACCTTCCTGGGCTGCAGGACTGGAACCACCAAGTAACTCAATCAGTTTAGGACAGAAGGAAATTGTGGTGGAATTCAGAAAAGGTTTGTCCACACTGAGGCACTCGGCTCATGGTTTTGGCAGAGCCCTTTGTATCAGCAGCAGTGCCTAATCCCTAAACAGATGGGCTGAAAAATCACTCTGGGATATGAATGGGCTGCGAGGAGAAGCATATTCCTAAAGCTGCATGTTCATTCAGAGTTTTTCCAGAGGGCTGCCTTGCCTGGGGCTCAGCTGACCCAGCAAACAGCTCTGTCTCCCTATTCCTGAAGTGCGCATCCCTGAAAAGCTGTCACAAAACGCTCCAGCCTTCTCCTGCACCCCGGAGAAGGTGGCAGACAGTTGGTGACTGCTTTTTCTGTGGTGTCATCCCACAGAGATGGGATGTTTTGGCAGTGGAAGTGGTTCTCCACCAGGGTTTTACTCATTATCTGTTATCAAGAGGTTTGATTTTTTTTTTTTTTTTCATGCACCCAACCAGCACAGAAAGGCTAAAGTGACCTGTTCAATGCACCACTTTACACTTGGTGGCACTGCAGGTTTCTGTCCTGTCTCATTTTACGGCACGTTCCAGCAGTTCCTTGAATTATTCAAATTCAAGAATAAAAGAAGTCATTACCAGTGTGAGCTTTTGCTACTGTTATTGCTTTTGATAGCAATGCCAATTTGAAAATCTTCAGTCCGGTGAGTATCTCTAAGTGCCCAAAGACACATTTGCTAAATTTCCCTTTCTTTCTCTCATGCACTTCTTATTTCATTCTTTTATTTACTGTGTTCCCAGATATAATCCAGTTTTCCACTGTGCAAAATGCAGCAAAAAGCCCTCAAAAATTTAGAAAAGACCAAAAAAGCCTATCTTTGCTCTAATAAGGGAAGACAAGGTCCTGAAGGATGTGATGACTGACCTTGAGTTGCTCCAGGACTCGAGTGCAAAACATCTCTGAACTTCTGCAATATTTAAAATTTATTTAATGTTTTCCTAATATCAAAGCTAATCCCCACCCCCAGCTCAGCTGTATGCACCTCTGTTCAAGTGACTTTGGGTAGTTTTAGGCCAAAGAACTTTGGTTTGACACTCTGTGTGAGGAATCAGGAGGCTGAGGCTTTGTGTTTTCATCACGCTCAGGTTCCTTCACAACTCTACCCATGCAGGGAAGGAGAGTTTCACATACCAGCAAAAGGGAACATCCTTCTGGGAAAAATCTGACAGGGAATCCATTGTTGGTACATCCCAGCCCTCCCACGTGTCTGGGGACACAGGAGACCTGAGTGGAGCCTTCCCAGAGAGAAAACAGGCAATAAAATCACCTAATCACCTTCCCTGCAAGGACACACGGAACAGATGCTGATGGCTTAAGAAGGAACTACAGAAGGTTTATGAGGTAGATCAGCAAAGCTGAGCCCAGGGTGACCTTATCAATAATCAAACTCACTGCCTGCAGCCTCTGATGCCCATCTCACCTTCTGCTGCGGTGTTTCACAGGCAAAGCTTGGGAAAACCCAGTCCTGGAGAGGACACAGGAATACTCAGAGCTTCAGGGGTATGTAGTGATAAAATGAGGGGTAATGACTTTAAACTGCCAGAGGGCAGGGGTAGGTGGGATATTGGGAAGGAATTATTGGCTGGGAGGGTGGGGAGGCCCTGGCACAGGTGCCCAGAGCAGCTGTGGCTGCCCCTGGATCCCTGGCAGTGTCCAAGGCCAGGCTGGACAGGGCTTGGAGCAGCCTGGGACAGTAGAAGGTGTCCCTGTCCCTGATGGGGGTGGCATGGGACGAGCTTTAGGTCCCTTCCAACCCAATCCAATCTGTGTATCTTCCATCAGTGGCTCGTGTTGCAGCTCCCTTGTTTGCTGAAGATCTTTTGGAGGGCACACGCGGACCCTCGGTGCCTGGCCGGCAGCTTTTCTCTTCCTGGCATCAGGCAAGGGACTTGAATTTTTCCTGATTTCTGGTTTTTAGAATAAGAATCCTACAGTTCTATGGAGCTGTTTTCCTGCAGTTAATGTGTGTGAGGTTCTCCTGTTAGGATTGTGGGTCAGGAAAACATCTTGGCTCAGGGGAAGAGAAACATCCTCAGCTTTTGAAGTGTCATTGGTGTGAATGGACTTTGTCCATTTAAACCATTGTTTCTGTATTATTGCCTTGCTCTAACTATTAGTAGAGAACTGTTACTCCTTGTCCCATATCTTTGTCTGAAAGCCCTTGATTCCAAAGTTATAACAATTAGGAGGGAAGGGGTCACATCCATTCTAAGGGAGGCTCCCACCTTCCTTAGCAAGACACCTGTCTTTCAAACCAAGACACCAGGGCTATCCCAGACTCCCGTTTGCCCACCCCACGGCTCTCACCCCCTGCTAGGTGCGCTCAGCCCGTGTGATTTTACAAGGGTCAGGCCAACTCCTGTTGCCTCCGCCTGGAGTTCACAGCTATAAATAGGGTGTGTCATAAGGCAGTGCCTGCACAAGTCCTGGCACAAACAGTGGGGAACACTCTGAATGAGCAGGGTTTCATGAGAAGAGCCTGCTGCCCTCCCGGCTTGGCAAATCCTGCAGCCCTGTTTGGGATTAAACACTCCGATATCCAACAGAATGAGCTGTTAGCTTGGCTGAGGCCATTCCAGCTTATTTCATAAGTGACTTAGACAGATGTTTAAAGGATTTATGTAAGGCTGGCTGAAGTCAAACACAGGTGTAAGAGATGAAAGGGGAATGGGAAAAATGCACCGTGATGATCATTTTTCCATTTCTCTATTTTTTTCCCCCTGGCTGTTGATTCTAGCACCCTTTCCATGCGATGTCTGTGCTGTGAGTCACTGAGAAAAAAAACCCCAAAAACTATTTTTATTTACTACCACTAAGGAATGAGGTTTTACACAAAGCTGTGCTGTAGCTGTGCTCTCTTCTCCTGTTTCAGCTCTCCAGTTTATTTTTGCTTTACTTCAGCTGCTTTCTGCTCACAAGATGTGCTGAGCAGACATTGCCACTCTGAGGAAGGGGAGAAAATTAAAGATGTTAAAATTGAGCAGCCTGCTCATTATTTGCCTTTCCCAGCATGTAATACATGAGTCTCCTGCCTGCCTGTGCCAGCCTGGCCTCTGGATATCTCCAGAGGTTGTGGAATAAGATTTCACATCTTGTTGTGTGGTTCTGGAGCTCGCCAAGGTGGGTCAGCACAAAGGAATCGCCTCGTGGTTCTTTAGGACCCTTCACACATCACTTGCAGCCTTCCTCAGGGCGCCACACATGGATTTTGTCCATGGAGAGAAAGTTCCACCTCGCACCAGGCTCTCC
>VZRL01006822.1:342726-404725 GCA_013397895.1 Origma solitaria
GGGGTACCTTTCCCACTGGATTCCCAGAGGAGAAGAGCTCAAGAGCCACCACTGGACCTCCAGAGACCGAGGAGATCTTTCCACAAGATCAGCACTTCAACAAGAGCACATCCATCACTCCAACGGGACTGCAGCCACCATTGAACTGCACGGCTAGCGTTACCCTAACAGGGTGCAGGTTGTGTTCTGACTTTGTCCATTTAAACCATTGTTTCTGTATTATTGCCTTGCTCTAACTATTAGTAGAGAACTGTTACTCCTTGTCCCATATCTTTGTCTGAAAGCCCTTGATTCCAAAGTTATAACAATTAGGAGGGAAGGGGTCACATCCATTCTAAGGGAGGCTCCCACCTTCCTTAGCAAGACACCTGTCTTTCAAACCAAGACACCAGGGCTATCCCAGACTCCCGTTTGCCCACCCCACGGCTCTCACCCCCTGCTAGGTGCGCTCAGCCCGTGTGATTTTACAAGGGTCAGGCCAACTCCTGTTGCCTCCACCTGGAGTTCACAGCTATAAATAGGGTGTGTCATAAGGCAGTGCCTGCACAAGTCCTGGCACAAACAGTGGGGAACACTCTGAATGAGCAGGGTTTCATGAGAAGAGCCTGCTGCCCTCCCGGCTTGGCAAATCCTGCAGCCCTGTTTGGGATTAAACACTCCGATATCCAACAGAATGAGCTGTTAGCTTGGCTGAGGCCATTCCAGCTTATTTCATAAGTGACTTAGACAGATGTTTAAAGGATTTATGTAAGGCTGGCTGAAGTCAAACACAGGTGTAAGAGATGAAAGGGGAATGGGAAAAATGCACCGTGATGATCATTTTTCCATTTCTCTATTTTTTTCCCCCTGGCTGTTGATTCTAGCACCCTTTCCATGCGATGTCTGTGCTGTGAGTCACTGAGAAAAAAAACCCCAAAAACTATTTTTATTTACTACCACTAAGGAATGAGGTTTTACACAAAGCTGTGCTGTAGCTGTGCTCTCTTCTCCTGTTTCAGCTCTCCAGTTTATTTTTGCTTTACTTCAGCTGCTTTCTGCTCACAAGATGTGCTGAGCAGACATTGCCACTCTGAGGAAGGGGAGAAAATTAAAGATGTTAAAATTGAGCAGCCTGCTCATTATTTGCCTTTCCCAGCATGTAATACATGAGTCTCCTGCCTGCCTGTGCCAGCCTGGCCTCTGGATATCTCCAGAGGTTGTGGAATAAGATTTCACATCTTGTTGTGTGGTTCTGGAGCTCGCCAAGGTGGGTCAGCACAAAGGAATCGCCTCGTGGTTCTTTAGGACCCTTCACACATCACTTGCAGCCTTCCTCAGGGCGCCACACATGGATTTTGTCCATGGAGAGAAAGTTCCACCTCGCACCAGGCTCTCCATCACAACCCAACCTGGCACGCACCAAGGGAAGCTCTGGCACAAAGGGACAGAGAACAAAGAGCTTCTGGAGCTCTGGGGTAGAGCAGAGTGGGTGTTGGAGATCCCTGTCCAAGGAAATGTTATCCCCACGCCTCTCCGAGCAGGGATTGTGGGGCAAACACAGCCCAGCTCCCCGCTTTTCCAAACGACAGGGAGTATCTCAGCCCAGCCTGCTAAAGGGCCCTCTGTTGACTCTCAAATTGCCTTGGGATCAGGCATTAAAACAGCACCCACAAATCCCCTGCAGATATATCTGTGATCCCTTCCAGAGAATAATCGCTCCCTCCCAGCTCTCCCTCCAGGTGAGGCAGTGTTCCTTGTGCTCTGCACACATCTCAGGCACGGTTCAGGTCTGGAGCCCTGAAGTGGTGATGGGTATTTCTAGGGGATATTTGGTGTCTCTTCTACCAAACGATACCCAGAATGTAAAGACAAAAATCCCTGGGATACAGCCGGGGGGTGAGCCATCAACCTGTGTTAGTTGGGAGCATCCAAAGGGTGGATGGCTGAGGGACAGTGCCTGCCGTGTCCCAACCTCCAACCTCCATTTATGTGTCTCCCCTTTGCATTTTGCATTCTCACCTTCACCGAAAAACCCATTCTGTGATGGTGCAAAGCTCAAGGAGGTGCCAAGTCCGAGGAGGAAGACGGAGAAGACTTTGGTCCCAGAAATACTCACAAGAGAAGCGAGGGGGAAGGAAACACAGCTTGTGGGCAAATCCACAGGAATCATTCCCCCTCCCTAATTCCGGAGCCCGAAGCCCACAGGTAAAGGCAGAGCATCCCCATCCCCAGCTGGCAGGGAGGGCTGCAGGCAGCCGGGGAAGGTCACCGGTGGAGGCGGCAGCAGCGCCAGGAGCTGAGCTCACATCTCCCGGCTCCCCAGCCAGTCCCCGACCCACAGGGCCATTTTTTCCTCTCCGTTCTGCCTCATTAGCACCAGTAAGCACTTCTGTCATCAGGGACACGCACACTCTGGTGGGGAGTGTAACAGAAATGCCTATTAATAAATGAAATAATACTTTCCAGTTTTCAAGGCTCTCGGTGGCGGCTGCTCAGCAGCCCTGGCTGAGTCAGGCTCTTTTATTTACACCCTCAGGCCTGCCAAACCTGTTGTCTGCCATGGCCTGGGCTTGTCCAGGGACATACCCGGCTGCTGAAGGATTGCCTGGAGCTGGGCACGCAGGCAGCCCCAGATGGGGAGCCGGGAGGCAGCGGTGCCGGCGGTGCAGCGGGCAGGGATGGAAGGGGCCCTGGGCTGGGCTGTTCCAATGGGAGGACAGGGGCAGCTTCGTCACAAATGTTTTGTGTTAGCCCCGAGAGCCTCCAGCCCCATGGTGGGGATCTATGTGCAGGCACGGAGCTGGGGCTGGGGCAGAGTTATTGCTCCATTCTCCTCACAACAATGTCACACCACGGGACGTGTTTTATGGGGACATTAATCCACACAGCAATGGCCCGGCTGCGTCTCACCACCCGAGGTGTGTATTAGCTGCCTCTATAACATAGACTCCGGTGGGTTTTATTGCTGTTCCAGCATAAATCCTGGGGTTTAGAGCCTTTTAAAACTCTCCTGTTAAGCTCTGCTCTTCCAGGTCCCAATCCAGAGAATGGTAGAAAAGCCCCAAACCTCCTCACCCTTGTCCCATCTCTCAGTTGACACCCAAGTCAGCTCAGGCTTTGTAGACATCAGAGCTCCTCTCCTATATTTCCTGGAAGAAAGCAGGGATAACCAAGGGATTTGGTATGTTTTTCCTTCTATTCATGCTACAGCTATTGAGACAGTGCAATGAGTTTATCTTGCTGGCCAGGACACCCAGCACTGCATCCAGTACCTCTCTGCCACCAGCGCCAGAGTTGTCATCACCTTTTGTATCCCTGAGAGTCAGCTGGGAGCTGCTCTCCCTTCATCTCCAGTCCTTGCTGAATCTAGTCCTACAAGAAGGATTACCTGGAAGGGAAAGTGCTCTGCTCTTAGGAGGTATTTTTATTGTCTAAAGGGAAAAGAAAAAAAAGGGAAAAAAAAAGAAAAAAAAAAAAAAGCCCACAGCAAATTTTCTGGCAGGTAAAACAGTGACAGAAATCATCAGGATCTCTCACCTGTCCTATGTGCCACCTGTGAGGCATCTGTGGCATCACCATGCCCCAGGGCCACCCTGCCGTAACACAGAGTCCACGACTCCCCTTTTTAGCTACAACCGCAAAAGATCACCTGGGAACTGTCTCCCCAGCCCGTTCCATTTCATTTTTCACCAAACTCCCTCCATCCACTGCATGAGGACCAGGTAGAGCCTCCGTGTTTGCCATCAGTGCTGTTTTTCCCCCATGCCCAGCCATCTCCTTTGGGAAGGTGACATGTTATGGCCATAGGCGATTGGTTTTCAGCTCCTCACCCTCTTCTCGTGCCTCACACTCATCCCACCCAGGTGTATCCATCCCCCACTTTCTGCAGGAACACCCCAAAGCACTCCTCACACCAGAGACCTCCCCACGGAGAAGCAATTTCCTTGCCAAGAACCAAATTGTATTAACTCATTAAGGCTGCACATCTTGTCCCAGCTGCCACTCTTGAAAAGGTCCCCACTTAGCACTTGACAGGAATGTCAGCAATTCGGGTGCTTAATGAAAGCAGGGAAGGGTTTGTCACTCTAACCTCGCCAATGGCTGAATTCCCTGTCCCTCTGCACTCCAGGGAATGCCAGGACAGAGGGTGCTGCCCTCTCCCTGTGGGGCAAAACTGGCCCCAGCCGTGGATAGGGAGAAAAGACTCCGTGTTAAGAAGGTGATTTTGGAGAATTTGTTGTTGCCCCATCCCTGGCAGTGTCCAAGGCCAGGCTGGACAGGGCTTGGAGCAACCTGGGATGGTGGAAGGTGTCCCTGCCCATGGCAGGGGGTGGAACGAGATGAGCTTTAATGTCTCTTCCAACCCAAACTATTCTGTGATTCTATTTTTGACCATTCTGCCCTGGACTCCCCAGAAGAGCGGGACAGATTTTTGGGATCATGCCATCATCCCAACAACAGCAGTAACGGAGATGGTGACAGTTGGCTTTGAGTCATCTCTGACAAACACTGGCATTAATTCCTGTCAATTCTCAGTCACGCTGAAGGAAAACCTTAAGGAACAAAATGGTCACCCACTAAACAAATCCCCCGGAGGTCCTGACCACAGAGGCTTCTGCCTGGGACCAGAATTACTCTAATCCCAATATTCACCTTTAGGCTGGTGGTCATTCCGCTCATAGAGGTCAGATCAAATTGCCAGAAAACTATAAATTTTAGGACGTTCTGTTTTCCACGTTTATAAGAACACCACAGCCTCAGACTAAATCTCTCCTGGGCAGTGTCCATGGGGGCATATGGTTTTTTTCGTAAGACTTTCTGTCCTGGAAGGACTGGGATACAGTGACCACATGTGGCTTTTGGGGAGAGAGGGTTGTATTTTGTGCCACCAGCCACAGCACTGGTGACCACCGGTAAAGTGGTGGTAAGAGATCCCGAAAAAGGACATTTTGGAGTAGGAACAAGAGGCAAGGCAAACCCACCAGTTCCAGCTTGCATGGCCTACCTAGAACAGAATTTCCACTGGCATTTTCTTTGAGATACCTCCTACGTTAATGCAAACACTTTTTCTCTGCACAAACACACTGGATTTGTAAAATCCAGTCCATGAGCAGCTTTCCTGAGCATGGATTCAACCAAACTATGCCTCTCTGCTGTCCAGAGATGCTGGTTTAAGAGATGCTGTTTGAGGATCCCATCGCACAGAGGGAATGTGAAACACATCTGATGTCTGAAAGCTCTGTCAGGGTTTCCTCCAGAGGCCAATAAGCCTGGCTCTGTATTTAACTCTTATTTAACAGTACTCCTGTGGAGAGGAGTGGCACAGATCTCTTCCCATCCATTCTTGGAGGAGGTGGAACTGCCAGCGTCATGGAGAGATGTCCCACCAGCTTATGAGCACAGGCTGCAGAGGGAACCTCAGTACAATAGTATTCCAGGAATGAGAACATTTCTCCCACTGCTGCCCCTTGGGATGCAGAGGAGTCACCATACAAAAGCAATTCTTTTCTGGCTGGAAAAAAAAAATCCTGAGCAATTGCAAGACAATAGCTGGGCCCCATTGTCTCCCCTCACTTTCAGGAGACATGTGTGGGAGATGTGTGAGGCTTTGCTTGCTGCACGCTGAACTGGCAGTGTCACAGAGAGCTGGATCCTCCTCTGCTTTGTGTCCAGAGATGATTTTGGAAGCTGAAATCTCACTTTTGCCATGAACAATCTGTGAAGGTCAGCCTGCTGTACTGCTGGGTGCTTATCTGGTTTGGTTATCAGGGTGACAGAATTCTCCTCTCTCATGGAAAACTCATTGACAAAGGAGAAAGGAAATGAAGCTGCTGTCAATGATGAAGCTTTGCCTGTTTGGCAGCGCTGGACTCCATGGACTCAATCTCAGAGGCCTTTTCCAACCTTCACAATTTTATAATTCTCTCCTTCCCACCTTCTCAGTCTTGGTCACTGGCCTTGCACAATGACCACAACGATGACACTGTCCTGGCACCCAAACAGTCCCATGTGAGCCATTCCAGCTGGTTGCATACATGGCCACACCATGCACATTGCCCTTCAGCTTTTTGCCAAGTTTGCTTCATACAAGCCAGAAAAACTGAAGAGAAAAATAGCTCCCAAGAGCTTCATCCTGCTCAGCAAGTGTGTCTCTGGTTTCTAAAGTAAAGAAAACCTCCAAGAAGCAGGATAAAATGAGGAGAGTTACTTCCAGATTCTGGACAGAAAGAAACTTTAGGCCTTGAGGTACAATAAAAGCTGTTCCAGGATGTTTAACAAGGAGCAGACTTGTAGAAGACCACCAGCACCAGGGATGTGGGACTGAGAGCTGGGTTATCCCTGCAGAAATCTCTCCCAGATGATCTCTTTGGTGCTCAAATGAGAAGGACATCACACTTTTGTTGGTCTCCTTGGATAAAACCTTCTCCAGGCCTTGGACAGTGAAAAAAAAAGGATGAATCTGAATTAAGGAGATTTATAACCTTCTGCTGCAGGGGAAAGGTCCCACCTTGACCCTCAGAGAACAAATGGTGTCACAGCAGTGACCTCCTGACCCCACCAGAAAGTGGGGAAAGGAAGGTCACCTGAGAGCTGCGTTCTTGGAGCACACTCTGGCAGTGGTGGGGTCTAATGAGATCCTAAATGGAGCAGAACTTAAATCTTTGCCAGAGAGGGAAGAAAACTTTCCTAAATCCCGACTCCCAAGGCCATCCCAACACATCACCAAAGACCTTTGGTGCAAGAAGTACCAAGAAGGGGTGGAATCACCCTTGCTCTGTTATTGACCTCCTGCCAAAGCCTGGCTCGGTATCAGGGAGTTGAGCCAGGGCATATTTAGCTTCAGGACTGGTTCTCACTGAAGCTCAAGCTCTAACCTCACTAATCAGAGCCCAGCATCATTTAAAGCCCAGGTTTGGCTGGGCTGTGGCTCAAAAAAAAAAGCCCCCGCTCCATGTTGTGCTTCCTGTGGAATGTGTCTGCTCGTGCAGCGCATGGGATCCATGGGATGTAGAGGTGGATTTGTGGGCCACTTGTCTGTGAAGGAAGGACTGTGCAGTTTTTGTTTAGTCTGGGTATAAAGGTCGTACGTTATATATCCTTCACCATTTCCTCGTAAGACCACTTCGCTAATGGATATCTGCACCAGAAAACTTCTGTGGCTAGACAGCCAAAATTTTACCTTCTTCACTTTCGGCCCTTCCTTATAATGCTGTAATTCCTCAGGATTTATGTCATTCCAATATTTGTTTCATTCTTCCCCAGTTGCTGCTCGCCAAGTCAGTGATATTTCATTTTAATCTTTCTTCCAGAAATTCCATTTTTCCAAGCTGAACCTTGGTGCCTTTTTTTTTTCTCCCCTGTTGTTCATCTCATTTGCCAAGGGAAGACTAAGGCACTATTGCATTATATTCCAATTGAAAATTATTTTATTAGTGGGCAAAGAGAAGAACTTGTCTTAAGTAGAGCTGAACACCCGCCTTGCCTTTTAACTTTGATAACTGTGACATAATAACTGAAAATGCTGGATCTGCTTAGTTTCTAAAGAAAGAAAAAAGAATTAAATTGAGAGATTTGGGGTTTTTTGGTATAGCTGAAACTTCTCGTATATAAGCACCAGCAGTGTCATGTAACACAGACAAATCTATTTTGTGTGGAATAACCAGAAGGCCTTTTTTTTCAGGAACACATAGATCAGTTACATGCATTCTCTACTCATTGCCATTTATAATTTTGTTCTTAAGGAATTTAAACTCTGAGTTGTGCTGCCCTGTGTGGAGGGGAACACTTGGCTGAATAAACCTGACAAACTCTTACATCAGCCCCGCAACAGGCAATTACTAATTATTGAGGGAAATTGCTTCATACATCAGTTGATACATCACGTTGTAATTATTTTAACATTAAAGGGGGAAAGATCAGTTTGGATAGGTGTGCAGCCATATTAATACATTATTTTTGGGTGCTTCCTACTCCATTTGCACTAGCCTTTCCACAGGGGATAAGATCTCTCTTTGAATTTTGCTGAAATATCGTCCAATACCTATGCTTGCAAAGTATTTGACTGGTGAAAGGGAAGGGGGAAGTCAAAAACTGATTATGCTTTCTAGCATTTTTTAAAATCCCTTACTGCATTTTTTAAAATGACTTACAGAATTTGAAGAAACAAAGGGTTTGCAAACCTCTCCAAAAAACTGCGATTTTCTTTGCATGGCTAATTTTGCTCACTAGAAACTGAGTTTTCTGTAAGACATTGTTTTTTTTCTGTAAGACATTGTTTTTTTTCTGTAAGCAGAACATTGATTCTGTGACAGTGTTGGGGAAATAACAAAACACATAAAACGGCATCATGTAGGTCTATTTTAAGTCACAAAAAAATATGTCTTCTGAAACTTATTTAAAACAGGTTTTGGGCTTTTTGAGCAACACTTTTTCTGTCAGAAAGAGAGATCAGTCAGGAAAACTCATGTCATGTTTAGAGAAGTTGGATCAGTGTTCCTGGATGGATTCTCCTCAGAAAGCTGTACTGACGAGAAGGGACATTAATGACCTTTACATAGTGATAAAATGAACTGAATGACTTTATCCTCCCTTCTGTAAATAAGATGTTGGGAATTCAGGGCTCACGCTTGGGAATAGCGTAACTCCAGCAAGACCAATATCCCTGCCAAGGAGGAAGCCCTAAAATTCCACAATGGGCAGAGGAGAGGCTCTTGGTTCCTGGCACAGTGCAGGTGTGATGAGGGACCTCGGACTTTCCCTGGTGGTGGCTCAGGGTGGGAGATGCCTGCACAGCTCCCCAGCACTGCTCTCCGTGTCTGCCCAGAGCCATGTGTCTGATTTTCCATCTCTTTCACCCTTGGGAACGCAGCCATTTATCCTCCTGCTGCAGGAGACTCCGCGGCCCTTCCCTCCTGGGAAAGGAGCCCTATAGGCATCCCCAGCCCTGCAGACTCCCCCGGCCCCTCAATTTCCCCCATCGTCTCTCTGCCCCTCCTTTCAGCTCTGCTCCCCTTTCATCTCCTGTTTCTCCTCCCTCACGGGCTACCTTTGATTTTCAAATGCTCATATTCCAGTCCCTCCTTTCTCTGGTGGAAACTTTAACAAATGCACCAACATCTGCTACAGTTAGTCATCACACTTAATGTACAGGATATTCCAGCTGGCTTCGCTCTCCTTTTATTATGTATTGGAAAGAGGTTTCATCTGTGCTCCTCTGGCTTGGCCAGACACACACCCAGACTCACCTCCACGTGGTGTGGACACAGCTGGGCTACCATGGGGTGTCCCTTGGCCACCTGCCCATGACGTCCCCCAGTCCGGCACCCCACCCGCTCCGCTGCTGCCCACAGTGGGACGTGTTTGGGCTGTGAGGTGATGATCTCTGAGGAGATGTGATGTCCCATGGAGGCAGCCAGAGTCTGAGCAGCTGGTAGAGAGAGATTCCCACTCCTCACGCCATTCCTGATGGCTGGAGATGGCACCAGCCCGCATGGCAAGAGCTCCTGGCTTGTGGTTGGGTGTGGAAGCTTGGGATGCCTGCAGGATTTCTAGACAAATCATCAAAAGCTCACATCAGCAGGAAATCAGTCTCTTTCCAAACCTGAAAACAACACCCCCACCCCCACAACAACCCCCACCCTCCATCCCTGACCCAGGGAAGGTGCTCAGCATCTTCACAAAAGGCACCTGAAATGGTAGAAACCCCAGTGCAAAGCCCTCATGTAATGGAAAACATGAGCCAGAATGACCTCGGACACCATCACAGGGACTTCATCCGCAGCAGATTGAGAACACAAAAGCTGCACAGCTGCATTGTTGGGAGCTGGGGTTGCCTGGAGCATCAGGCAGGGAGGAGAACAAATGAATATTTTCAATTAAAAAGAAAAAAGAGAAAGAATTTATAAAAAATCTGGTGTTTGGGGTAAAAAACCCACACGCTCCCCTTTTTCTTCCAAGCAAGCGTACACCAGTTTTCTCACAGCGCTGTGGTTAAGCGGCGGCAGCCATGGAATGCTGCGTGAATTTCATTCAGAAAAACACATTACAAAAGGAAGTTGCCCCGAGATAACAGCAGAACGCAAAAATTAAACCACGAGAAGGGACTGAGGATTTAAAGACTTCAAGGTGCAGGTCCTGACGTGGAGGCCTGGCTGGGGAACAAGCGACTGCGGAGCGTTTGAATGACGTTGGTCCCATCAGGTGTGCGCTGAAGAAAAACACAACAGCAACACACTGAGGCCATGAACACCCCGAAACGGGGCTTGCAGCTGACTTCACACATGATTCCTGTCCTCGGGAGTTTCCAGTGAATTCCCTTTGCAAGACGAGCGGTTTATTTGCTTTCCTAGATAAATACGGACCCACGTCATGCACTTGTTCCCCCGACAACACTTTACAAAAGGAGCATTTTTCTCGAGTGTTTGATCGTCCTCAGAAAAGAAACAGCAGATGGTTAACACAGTTGTCGGCTTTCTCTAATTGTAGGTGAAATTCCTGGGTCAGGAGGATTTCCAGCTGCTAATGGATTTTCCTCATTTTGGTGTGAAATCAGTAAGCGTAGACACTGTGCTGCCAAACTGCACTCTATGCCTTAGTTTGGAGTCTCTAGATATTATTCTGGGTAAATAAAAGCTTTGTTTTTCAGTAGATTTGACAGCAAATCTGTGTATTCCTGCTAAAAAAACTTTTTCAGATATATTTCCTTTCCTTACCCAAGAATTTCCCATCTCCTTCACAGGCCAGGAGGTTACATATTATTGACAGTGAGGCCCTGGCACAGGGTGCCCAGAGAAGCTGTGGATTCTCCATCCCTGGAATGTTCCAGGCCAGGCTGGACTGGGCTTGGAGCAACCTGGGATAGTGGAAGGTGTCCCTGCCCATGGCAAGGGGTGGAATAGGATGGGCTTTAAGGTCTCTCCCAACCCAAACTGTTCTGGGATTCAAAGACAAAGTTCAAAGACAAGGGTGATCTAAAAGCAGCATCTTTAGTTATCAGACACAATTAAACCTGTTGAAAACGAGCAGACAAGAGACAGAATCATAGAATTGTTAAGGTTGGAAAAGGCCTTTAAGATAATCAAGTCCAGCACCACCCCATGTTCACAATTAAACCGTGTCCTCAAGTGCCACATCCACATGTGCTCTGAACACTTCCAGGGATGGGGACTCTAACACTGCCCAGTCTGTTTTAGCGTTTTACAACTCTTCCCATGACAACGTTTTTCCTAATATCCAATCTGAACTTCCCCTGGTCCAACTTGAGACTGTTTCCTTTTGTTCTGTCCCTGCTCCCTGGGAGCAGAGCCTGACCCCACCACAGCTGTCCCCTCCTGTCAGGGAGTTATGGAGACCCGGAAGGTCCCCCCTGAGCCGCCTTTTCTCCAGGTTAAAATGTGAGGTTGGGTCCCTGTGAGGTCCGGGCTTGAGTCCTGGATCCACGCTGGGATTTGGGGAGCAGTGCAGGGGTACAAAGGAGGAGTCTCTTGGCTGAGCTCCAGGTGAGATGCGCAGAACGGAGCTGGAAGAAATCCCATTTCTTTATTCCAGAAGACTGAGACTGTGGGATAACAAAATGATGGAGCTTATCTATGTGATCGATGGGAGAGAAATCCAAGTGGAATCCATTTAAGGTTGAGCTTGGTGCTTCCCTTTTGAAATATTGACAATAAGTGGAGGAGTCATTCCATTTAGAGAGAGTGACATCATCACAAATGGAGCTTGGGATGTGCTCCATAAATTTCCCTGGTTGCTGCAGGTGACAGACATTGTCTTCTAGGAAATGGAGGGTGTTCAGGGAAACCATAAATAACTCCTGCACTGCTATAACCACAAAGTTTGACATGACAAAATATAAAAGAATCCAGAGGAAAATCGTTGGGAAACGGCTGATTTACCCATGAAGAATTCTAGATACTCCTTCAAAAGAACCGAAAGTATTTGAAACACATCATGGCAAAGCAGATCTTCCGACACATTCCTGGAAATTCAAAAGTGAGAATAATTTCCATGTGGCTAAAAAGATATGGGAAAATAAAGTGAATTCCACCAGAGGAAAGATTTATCTTTTCCTGAACTCATCTGTACTATGAACATTGTCTGACACTTGAAATTTGGTGAATGTTTGACAATCATTCAGTTCATTTTGGAAAATTCAGGGTATTATTAATTCAGGTGTGCTGTAGTAGTGCCTCAGATGTCTTGATGTGCTTCACGTCATTTCCTGCTTTAATTTGGGGCTGGAATATGCAAATAAATGCAAGGAGAGTTTTATTTTTACTTCATTGCACACTTGAAAATAAGTTGCTGACTAAATACTGGGTAACCTAAGTGGATGTATTTTTTAAAAATAATCTTAATATACTTAGTCTATATCACTACCTAAAGTCTGGTACATGGTAGAGCAAATCACAAGTATATGAAGGTTTTCAATTTCTTTATAAAAACAGGAAGTTGATAAAATGCATGCTAAGTGTTGATGTGAATCTGCCACTACACAGATTGATTTTAGCCTTGCTCCTCCCCAAAAAGAAACATTAAATCTTACATACAAGGAAACAGTGCTCATTTAAAAATAAAAAAAGACTGCAAAACTTAGCACTGTATCATGACTTTCTTCTTTTAGTAAAAACAACCCAGTGAGGCCTGGAAGAATGACAAACCCAGGCAGGTTTGGACCAGATGACCTCTGAGAGTGCCTCCCAACCCAAACCATTCTATTCCAGGTTCGGAGGGGCAGCGGCCAAAATGGGCTCAGTAATTTGTTGGTGTAAATCAGCTGCCGATCTGCACCAGCTCCTGCCTCCCTGCACTGCCATTGTCTGCATGGACACGCTGTAATTTAAGCCAGCATGTTACTGTAATTAAAAAAATACACAAATGACAGAATCTGACTCAGGCCCCACCATCCTTCATGGTTTACATTTCCTACAGAGGGAGTTAACTGGTAAGATGTACATGTTTATTGGTTTCCTTCTTTGTGCTTTTACAAGTATTTTTCTCTTTGATGATCTAAACCATATGTCGAGGTACTTTGGAGGATTACTTTATCAGTTTCTCTGCAGTATGAGAGAAATACCAGGGCAGAGCCCATAGGTTTGCACACATCCAGGCCACTAAATCATCCCTCGTTCCCGAGCAGCCCAGCTGCCATATTGATAAATAGTCCGTGTCACATTAATTTAATTCTGAATCACTCTGAGACATCGTTTTGTTACAAATATAAATTTTGTGGTGTAATGGAATGTGTTAAGCCTTTAACAAATGAACATTTAATGGGCGCTCATGAAATAACATAAATAATCAGGAATAAAATTAGCAGGGTCGGTAATGAGCGGATGGAGCAGCGCAGCCTGGCCCTGGGAGCAGGGATAGGTGGGAGCAGCATCCACGTTTGCTCTTTCCCTTTGGAGGCTTTGACAGGGATATAAATGCCTAAACTTGACATACAAAATTATTTTAACAAACTAAAATTCAAAAGATAATCTGTCATGGCATTTCTGGTAAAAACGGAAAAAACTCGTCCTTCCCTTGACTCCTCTACACCTTTATTATACTCTATATATTATTCTACATTATATTATTATGCGTTATTATAATACTTTCCAATAGATGATATTAGATTATTGCATTATTATTATGATATTATTATTTAGGGACATGGTTTAGTGGTGGGCGTGGCCACGCTGGGGTGGATTTAATGATCTCAGAGGGCTTTTCCAACTTAGATGATTCTATGATTCTACAATATCAGGTTGCCTTTCGATTATTCCCTTCCACTGAACCCCACCGATGTCCCACACTCAGAAAGAAATTAATATAATCATTTTATATATTTAAATACATACATAGATGTTTGCTCTTTTTTCACTGAACAACCTCTATCAATTTTTTTAATTGAATAATTTTTATTTTTTATTGAATTCTTGCAGCCAGTACCTGTTAGAGGCAGAGCTTTCCAGGCTCCTCCAGCCTTACTGGACTTATCCACCACCGTTTTTTGGGGAAGCTACAACTTCATCATGCAGGAATGGGGATCCATTGGTCCCTGGGTCAACTCGAGGGCAAGATGTTAAGCACAAAGGTGTTGCCTGATTAGTGGCAGTCACTGGAAAGAAGTTTTAGCATCTGTGACTGTAGGCAGTGTGTGGAACTCAGCCAAAAGGCTCTCTTTAAATATCAAAAAAGTATCCCTAAAATTGCAAGCCTTTGGAGACCACGGCGCTGCACAAACTGCCAAGAAAAACAACACATAGTGCATAAATCTGGAACAATCACTTATTCCAGCCAGGAAGGGACCCAATGACAAAACACTTACCTAAATGCTTTTTATTTGCATTAAAATTTATTCAGGAATGATCTGAAAGCCTCGATTACTTTTCCTTTATGTGTGTGTATGTTCAGGGCTCCTGCAGGGCTCCTGGGTGGGGATTCCCATCTCTGGGATGGTGGGGTTGGTCAGACTTATGGGGACAGGAGAAAGGGGACAAAAAAGGTCACATTAAACCACCCCTTCGTTTCTCTGTTACTTCCCTTCGCATCAGGGCTGGCAATTTGCATGTGGCTAAAGCGATTCCAGAAGGGACTCCTCCTGGTTTTTAATTTCTAATGATTAAAATTCACATCTGTTTGAGTTGGAAATCACCCTGGTTCTAATTCCAACCTCTGTTTGTATGGTACTGTCCTCCTCTGCATGGACCTGGCCGTAAAGCTGGTCCTGGTCCTGATTCTGGTCCTGGTGAATACCCCCCAGCTCCTGCTCAGTTTTCCTTACTGGAAGCATGGGATGGTGATATGTTCTCTAGCTCCACTGTAAATCATCAAATCTCTCTCCCAAGGATTTGCTCACGATTTGAAAATCTGACTTGAAACAATCCCCTTTCCCCCGGGGCGCCATACGCAACTCCAATATATTGGTGGCGAAGGAAAATATGCTGCGCTTAGCGTTTACAATTCCCACTCTAATTTAGCGGACAGGTGTTTCTGAGGAACAGCTCATTTGGCAAGGAGAAGGAGGGTCACTGGGTTGGGGATTTTTTTCCTCCCTCTTATTTTCATTAAGGGGGCAGGCTTGCAAACAGCTGAAGGAATTGCTCTGGGGAATGCTGTCCCCCCACATGGAGGGTGAGGAGAAGATGGCAGTGCTTGCTCAGAAAGGGCCCAGCCAAAATTCCTGATTTTGTCTGAAACCTTATCAAAGGTGGCCAGTGAACCAGACCGGCTCCGGTGAGCAGCAGGATCTTCCCCTTCCCCTGAGAAACAGCCATTTCTTGAGACTTTCTCCAGGATGAACAACAACTTTACTGGTCCTAAAACTTGTGACTTGCATTCCCTGTCAGCGAGCCAGCAATTTCTTCCTTTGAGAGAAAAAAAAGAAGAAAAGAAGAAAAAAATTCAGCTAAACTAAATGAATCCTGTTCTGAGAGCTAAATATGGTCAGGACATCTGTGACCTCCCCCGACTTCACCCTGGCTGAGCGAGGACAATAGCTGCCATGTGCCACCCTTTGTTGTTGAGCCTGGAAAAGATTCCTAAACCCAGAATAACACACGCGTGCACCCATGCACGTAGGCACACGCACAAACACACTGCTAAAACTCGGATTTCTCATCCACCAGGGAAGAGCTGGCAGCAGGGCAGCGCTGGAGGGATGAAAGAGCCCCCCCTTTGCTCCATAAAACCCGTGTGTACACCAGGGGTTTCCTTTTGTCTACAGATGTCCATTCCTAGTGTTACAAGGTGCAAATTCCGAGGTTGGGCAGGCGCTGGGAGCTGTGTTCTCGTGTTGAAATGCCGGTATGTGGTCCGCGTGCCTGTGATCTCCAGAGTTTCCTAGCATGACATCTTTCATCATCATCATCAAGCTGGAGGACGCGGATACATGTGGCCACCAGATTCCCTTCCAGCGGGAAGAAGGGCCGCATCCTTCACCTCCCTTCTTTCCCCCATCCTTTCAAGCCGCTCTTTCCCGACTTCGCGGGATACCTACGCTCGCAGCACCGAGCCAAAACTCCTCCATTAAGGGCTGAAAGGAGTTGTTTGGGGCCAACGCAGCTCTAACCTCTCCCTGCTCCTTTGAAGGGGATGGGTGAGGGTCACCCGCCGTACTCTGCTGCTCGGCTCGTCTTGTCTTACCCCACGTCAGGAAACGGTGGCCTTTTCCTTGGTTTTTTTGGAAGGAAGTGGTTAACTCTTCCTTCACCGCCCCACAATGGGATTCATTTGCAAATGCCCTCTTCAATCAAGAGCAAGGAGACCACAGAGATGGTTTGTGTGGGAGGGAACCAGGCTCCCCAGGACGCCTGCGGAGAGCAGCCGTGACCGCCCGCAGCGAAGACCCCCTACCATGGGCACTCCCCGTTAAAGCCATCTCGGCCACCCCACGGCTCCTGCTCCCACAGGTGCAGGGTTCCCTGTGTGGGAGATCTCCCTCCAGGGCTATCACTTGCGTTTGGGGGATGTTTCTGATTCACATCAAAGTCAAAGCTGCAGCAAGCGTGCGTCAAGTCAGCTTTGGCAGGACTCGTGGCCCTCCCATTTTTTTTCCCCCCTTCCTTTTTCTTGTTGCTGCTCAGCCCTGCAGAATGTAATTAGAAAATGAGCCATTTATAAAACAAATGTTTCCGGGAGAAACTCCCCTGAACACCCGTGTCATAAAATCATTGAACACAGCGTCTGAGACCATTCAGGATCCAAAACTTCCTCGGGGCTCACCCTTATCCATTATTCAGTCACTGCTTCAGCTGGGCGGTGACATTTTACTGGTGGCACCCTGTTCCCCTCCAAAAGAATTTGGTCTTTTGGCTGTTCTGCTCAACCCTTGGTGTCCTCCTCCATCTGCTAAAGCCATGGTGGGGCTGCAGTGAGCCTGGGACTGCCTGGTTCATCTCTCACTCCCCTTCCCAGCACCTCCAAAGGGATAGAGAGGGACGATGTCCCCCCTCACCCCATACACTGGTGGATTTTCAGGGCTGAGCAAAGCAGTGTGACTTTCCCAGCTGGGATGTCCTCTCCTTTTAAAAATCATCATAGCTTTTGCTCAAGGTAAACACTTTGGGCTGGAACATCCCGTATTTCACCCTCCTCCAGGACCGGTTTTGCCCGACGCCTCAGTTCCCACTGGAGCACCATATAACTCACCAGACTTTCCAACACATTCTACAAAGTGCTTTGAGATCCCTGCCAGCTCCCTCTCTGGTCCTCTGGCGCAGTCCAAGAGGCAGATATTAATCTTAACAGCTATATGCTGGCCGGGCCCTGGTTGCCTAAGAGATTCTCCCTGAATTTATTTATTTGGATTTATTCAAAAGAGCATAAAAAGGAACACTCCTCCCAGACTCCAGGCTCACCAGCCATAAATTACAAAAACAACTACAATGAAACCACCCACAGCACCTCCCGCCCCTGACTGTTTTCCTCCAACACCCGGCTCTGCAGCGGCAGCGTCCAGCTTCCCTGCAAGCCTCAGCATTCCTGCCTGGCAATGTTGACTGCAGGTGGCCCAAGGATTGGTGCTTTGGGAAGCCCTGTCCTCACTCCTTCTTCAGAGCTGCTGGGGTAGCACTTCAGTCAGAAGTGGAAGAAGCTGCTGATGTGATTTCCAGTGGATGGGATGATTCCCCAGCACTTTTAGAAGTCCCCATGGACAAAGAGAAAGGGAATTCACACGGGACAGGGCTGGCCAGAGAGACCCCAAGAGGTCTAATCCCTGCAGGTCTTCTCATCCACTAGTCTGTCCAGACACATGGCTAAATAACTTGTTCTTGAAAACCTCCGGTGGCGAAGTTTCCACCTCCTCCCACACCAGGAATCCTGGTTCTCGCCCTTGGAAAACGTTTCCCGAAGTCTGACCTTGGTCACCCTTGCCCTTAGCCTAATCACTTTATCTGCTAGCCCCAGCAGACACAGAGGAACTGCTTCCTATCTCCTATCCAGTGGGGAAATCCAAAATACTTGAAGGCTGTTATCATATTTTCCCTCCGTTTTCTCCTCTCTAGACTAAACAACCCCAAATTTCTCAGTGTCTCCTCGCAGGTCATGTTTTCTAGAGCTCTGTTCCTCTTTGTTCTTCCCCTCTGGATCCTCTCCAAGGACTCTGCATCTTTTCTCAAGTGTGGTGCCAAAAGCTGGATTCAATATCCAGCCGAGGTCTTCCTGGAGCTGTGCGGAGCAGATGGATAACTTTGCTTCCTGCAAGCCTGACGTGTGTTTTGCTCACAAAATGCAGAGCCCTGCTGGCTCCTCTTCAGCCCATGATACCCTACGCCCTCCTCCAGTGCACCCCAGCCCCAGACAGGGTCTGTTCTTATCAGCAGGGTCCTCGCTGATTGAAGGGGTTTTGGTTCTTTTTGCTGCTCAGGCTGAGCTTTGGCACTTTCAGCAATGTAGGAGCAATCCCTGGAGGTTTGAGTGTCCCAGGGCCATGCTCCTGCTGAGGGAAGGAAGACAGCCTTTAAGTCATAAATTCCCATCACACAGTCTTTGGAGCAAGATGGGACAGTGGAAGGTGTCCCTGCCATGGCAAGGACTGGAACAAGGTGGTCTTGAGGCCCCTTCCAACCCAAACCATTCTTGGATTCTCTTTTGCTTGAAAACACAAAAAGTTTGACCCAAGAGGATAAGAATTCTGCCAGGTCGTGGTGAATCTAATTCCCTGGTGCAGCTGCACCCAAACCCCGGAGAGATGCTATGGATGCTATGCTGACATGATTTTTGAGGCCATGCTCATTCAATCCATGTTTTCCATGCCGTGCAACACATCTTAAGGGCTCCCTTCAGCCCTGGGATGTGAAGACCCCTGGGGTTCTGTCTGCTCTTCCTTGCAGGCCTGTCCTCGCCTCGGAGAGCTGCGAATGAGGAGTGATGGGATGGCCTAAATACAGTCAGGATTAAATGCAGGAATCCCAAATGCCAGGCCCAGATGCCCAGGGAAGTTCCCAGCTGGGACCAGGGCACAAGATGAAGTTCATGCACTTTATGTTTGACTCCACCACATTTAGGGACTGAGCTGAAGGTGTCACAGGGCGCATCAACTGCAGGTGGCCACATGGTCTGGAAAATTATGGAACCATAAAATCTTTTAGGTTGGAAAATACCTCTAAGATGATCAAGTCCAACCCATTATCTGACAAAAACAAGTCCACTTGGGCTGAAAGGAGCATCAGGAGGGCCCTCATCTGACCTCTGAGCTCAACCCAGACCTTTATCCACTCAGTCTCAAAAACTTCCCAGGATGGAGATTGCACAACCTCCTTGGGTCACTTGCTCCAATGGCTGACTTTCCTCATCATGAAGAAGGTTTTTCTATGTATCCTCAAATTATACTTGTGGATCACAGTGTGTTATTCTCTGTGTGATTTCTCCAGTCCTAAAACCTGGACAGTGGCCCTAAATCAATCCTAAGACCTCAGTTATAGGTCTGCTGACCCTTCTGCTGCCCCTTTATCCAGAGGATAGGCACAAAGCAGAATTTAGTGAAAGCTGATGACATGCACGATGCAGTAGTATTCAAGTCCCTGGGATAGCAGAAGGATGGGGAAAAGAGAGGGCACTGCAGGGGGCAGGTGAATCCCAGCTAATACATAGGACTACCCCAAATCCATCCACATGCCTTTGGAGCTGGAGCAACCTCATTGAAAGGTGTTGGTGCCCCTTCTTGCACAGTGGGGTCTGGTCCTGGAGGGGTCTTTGGATTTTGGGGCCCTCCCTAAGCAACTTGATCTAGTGGGTGGCACCCCGACCATGGTGGGGGGATTGGAATGAGATGATCTTTATGGTCCCTTCCAAGCCAAACTGTTTTGTGATTCCATGATTTTGCTCCAATTTTGAAAAATAAGCAGTCTCAAACAGAGATCCAGGCTGAAGTGGAAGCTGCAGGTGGAGTAACACCATTACAGAGATATTGGACCCATCCCAAGCCCCAGGAGCTAGGGTCAGAAAAATCAGAATTAAATTGCAATGGGAAAGAAATCCAAACCAGTCCAGGGTGTGTTCATTCAGGATATTCTTTCTTTAACTTTGCCCTACAGTCAAGAAATAATAACGCAGTTATAATTCAAGTATGGTTGTGTTTGCAGCCCTTGATTAGATTCAACTAATTAGATTCAACAAAGATTTTTCTTTCTCTCTTCTGTTTTCCTTTATGCTCCTCTAAGTTACAGTGTCATTTTGGGTGGATGAAGGCTGCCAAACAGTTAACAATCCAACAGCAAATTCTCATAAAGATCAGCTTATTCTGCCATGTGCTGTTCCCAGAGCTCTGGGGAGTTGGAGCAGGGGCAGGAACAACCTCCACCTTGCTGACAGCATTGTCTAAATCCCCAGGATTGTGTCTGGACTTAATGATGGACCCAGGAAGAGAACTGGGGCTTTTTGCTGTTTTGTGATATTATGATCCATTTTTGGTATCAGAGTCCAAGGAGCTTAGGGCTGGAAATCCAAATGCAGAAATCACCCAACTGACAGACCAAGGTCTCACCTTGGTGAGATTAAAATGCAAAACGTTGCTCATAAGGCAGGAAGGAAGGTGGTAGTGTCTCAAGAAAGCCTCTTAATCAAGAGTGGCTGCACTCTGTGCTCAAGAGAAAAGCAAAGTTCAGAAGAAAATAAAAACACCTCAGTGTTTGGCACGGCTGATCAAAGACATCTGGAAGATTTAGAAGAAAACCCAGCGAGCTGCTGCAATTGATAAAAAAAGATTAGTGCAGAGCAATCTTCTTGGAGATAGCCAGGAAACAGCAGAATACCAGAGAGCAGAGGAAGGGACCCACCCTGAGGTGTCCTGTCCGTATCCATGACTGACTCCAACAATCTGAGAATATCCTGAGCTGGAAGGGACTCACAAGGATCATGAGCCTGACTCGTGGCCCTGCACAGGACATCCCACCATGTGCCTGAGAGCCTTGGCCAAACACTCCTTGAATTCCATCAGCCACGGGGCTGTGACCATTCCCTGGGGAGTCTGTTCCAGTGTCCAACACCGTCTGGTCCAAATCTGATTGCAAACTGCACCAGGAGAGGTCTCGAACACTAAGGAGAGTCAGGAGACTCCTTGGGGATCGGAGGGCTGTTTCATACACTGACTGTCACAGCAACAGATCCATGATTCAGCATGGATGGTCATCAGTGCAAGATAAACTAATTATGGGAGTCAGAAATAAATTAAAGTGATGCAAATTCAGTTTCTTGGTCTCACCAAAAGGTGCAACAGCCATAAGGTTCCAGCTGAGGGGTCACAGGAAGAAATGTTAGGTTTCCTGAAAGGCTGGTTTAGGTTTTGGAGAATGGAGCCCACCAAGACCTCCAGGAGCAGGAGAGGGCCTGAAAGGATGAAGTCAGGGGGAACAAAAACGGGAGAAAAACCAGACCTGCCAAGGAAATTCCAGGAGTGCTGATTGTGACAGCAGTACTGGCTCTGGCTTCCTCAGCTACTTCTTTAAGATGGGAACGGAGGAAAAGGGAGGGAAGATGTCCCTCTTGGCACTGATGGGGCTGTGGACTCCTCACCTGAAACTCCCTGAAACTGTGATATTCACTCAAACCCCAATATTTTTTAAAAGCCTGTTTTCTGGTTTGGTATCTTTTGAGTTTTGAAAGTCATCTCAGGCTTCACGCCTTATTTGAGAAAAATCTTTAAATACACACTAAAATTCTCACTCAGTCACATGACTCCAAGAACTGAGATATAAGGGTAGGCATTGAGAACTCCTTGATTGCCCTGGATCATAGTACATCTCATGGTCAGATTAATAAAGGGGAAAAGGATTTAGGTGCTAGCTTGAGACTAAAATTCATTAATACTTGTGATGTGCATGTTGTGGCTGCCCCATCCCTGGAAACTTTCAACGCCAGGTTGGATGGGCTTGGAGCAACTTGGTCTAGCGGAAGGTGTCCCTGCTCATGGCAGGAGTTTGGAACTAGATGGGCTTTAAGGTCCCTTCCAACCCCAACCATTCCAGGATTCTGTGATTCCATGAACATGTCCACAGCCAGCCTTACTCCAGACCTGGCAAGTTGGGGCGGTGGCTTGGCAGCTCCCAAACAACAGTGGGCAGGAAAAGATGAACCTGGCACTGATTAACTGAGCTGCTTTTTCCAGAAAGAGGAGCGAGGGGGATTCTCAACCAGAACCAGCCACGAGGGGACACAGGGTCCTCCCTGCATGAGGGGTGAATGCAAACAAGAGGCGTCACACATTCCTCTGTGCATCCCTCACCTACAGCTGGGCCCGAGGAGGTGGCCAGCTCGCTGCAGAAGGGAAGGGTGTGTTTGTGCAGCATCCCAGCTTCCATGTGGGCCATCCCAGAGCCAAACTACTGTTTGATTAATCAATCCTTCGATCCAGCTCCCTGCCTCCCTCCGCGTGCAAGGAGCGCGATCCCAACAGCACGCACTGCCGGCATTCAAGGGCTGGCTGAGGCAGCTCCTGATAGCGCTGTTTATACAGCTTCCCGATGGAAACAATGTGGATTTTATTAAATGATCCCATTAGTGTTTCTCCATGCTGTCATTGCAGACTTCAAACGATGATTTATGTTGGCTCGTAGGTCTTTGTCCTCACACTGCGAGCAGCATCCAAGGACAGAGTGTTCTGGGACGGGGCGGTGGGAGTCCTGCTGCTCCGGCTGTGTGGCCATGCCGGGGTCCTAGCCCCCCGTGCCACACGCCGGGGAACAAAGGGGACCGCTGGCCAGCCGAGGACAGTGACACGAGGCACGCGGACACCTGGGACCGTCCTTTATGGTGTCAGTCTCCGGCACGAATGGCTTAAAGGGAGAGAGGCACAGCCCATGGAATCCCATCCACAGGCAAGTTTTTTACCCTATTTGAAGTGGGACAGCTCCTTTTATGCCAGAAAAATTGCACCTGTTTGTCACCTGCTGGTTCTTAGCCCTAAGAATTACATTTACACAGCCAGGCTGGTTTTCCCCCTGTTTTTGCCATTTTTCCTGGCCATTTTTCCTTTTGCCATTTTCTGTCACTTCCTGGCTGATTTTATTCCCTAAACCAATTGCGCCCATCTTGCATGTATGTTGGTTTTCACCTCAGGAGTGAAGTAAATAATCCACCCAGCGGAGAAAACACAGCTATGGAGTGGAAGACTGTCCCCTTTGGGACACACAAGCCACAGACATCCACACTTGGACAAAGCAAGATGTGGCAATGCCAGAAGTGACTGAACAGTATGGATGGAGCCAGGAGTATATTCCCCAGGGAATTCTTTACATGAGCTTTGAGAGGTGTCAAAAATGCAGAGCCCACTCTTTTCAAAGTACTCCCCTGTGTGGCTCTGGTTTGTGCTGAGCTTGTGGGAATGAGGCAATCCTGAGATGTATCTTCCCATACAGAAAAAATCCAAGGTTTTTGCAGGCAAGCACCACTTCTGTGTGTGTCCAAGGGCTTTGCTCTCAAAGCTCCCCCTGAAGATCCACCAGATGGCTTTGTCACTTGGACTCTCTGCCAAGCGGGCAGAGGGCTCAGGGCCCTCATGCTCACCACCTCTGGGTTGAGGGGTCACAGAAACACATCCAGCAACTCCATGGCCCCATGAGCTGCTGAAAAATCAGGCAAGAAGGTCTGAAGCTGCTTTTCATGCATGTGGGATGGCTGAGTGAGCCTGCTCCTCATCCTCCTGTTTAAACACAACCTCTGCCCTCAGCTGCAGTGAGAGTATTTCACCCTGTGGGAGTCTCCCAGGGAAGATCTTGCTCTTTGGGGACCTGCAGTTGGAGTGGATATTGTGAAGAGCTTCAAGCCTCCTCTCTCTCACACATGTAAGGTCACTGTAACCACTGTAAAACAGAGCTTTCAAGTTTTTGGAGCCTAGCCTGTGACTTTCCCACTGTTTTTGTCAGCACCTGCACACACCAAATGTTTCTGTGCCTAAAACAGCACTACTGAGAGCTGCAGAGCGATGTTGTAGAGAGGATTTCGGGAGAGCCTGTGCAGAACAGCAAAAGTGCAGCTCAGTCTCTAGCATATTTCTGGTTTAAAAATCATCACATGGTGAAAGCAGAAGTCAGAATTAAACCAAACAAAACCACATCTTGTTATCATCCATGGGTAAGTCTAAGATCCTGCAGCACCAAGAAGCTTATCTTGCCCAGTTTTGGAAAGATCACATCTCTGGGCTAAAACCCTTCTTGTGCTTCTTATTTCTTCTTTATTTCTCTATTCCTTTTTTCTAGCTCTCCTCAGCTCTTCGGTTTATCAAGGCATCCTCTGGCCAGGCAGGATTTGACAGCCATAGCACTGCAGCAAAACTTGGACCAAACTCCAGGAGCTCACAGCGATGCCCAGAGCACCTCTGCAGGGAGTGGCTCGCAGGACTGGGGCAGAGTTGACATCATGCACAGCAGTGATCTTGCAGAGGACAGCCACCAGCACACAGCCGCTCTGCTTGCCCTTCGTGCCGGCCCCTTGACTGGGTGATGTGTGTCTTCTTCTGAGTCCAAAGAATGAGGGTGCAAAATTCGGCAGCAGTAACAACAAAGCTGAAGAGTCTCACTTTCCTCAGACTGAAGGCTGCTGTGTCTGGATTTCAGCAGCATTTAAAAGACCACCAAGGCACCAGGTTTCCTGTCACTCCAGTGGGAAATGGTGAAATAAAATCCTGAGTGTCAGCTGTCCACAAGGACATGTCTGACTGGGGACAAATCACAGAATCCCAGAGCGGTTTGTGTGGGAAGGGACCTTAAAGCTCATCTCATTCCACCCCTGCCAGGGCAGGGACACCTTCCACTATCCCAGGTTGCTCCAAGCTCCATCCAGCCTGGTCTTGGGCACTGCCAGGGATCCAGGGGCAGCCACAGCTTCTCTGGGCACCTGTGCCGAGGGCTGTATCCAGAAAGGTCACAGAGGTCTCCACACGCACTTTTGCAGGTAAATCCCTCACTTTTGCATGTGTATCCCTCACTCGGGCAAGGAGATGAATTCTTCTCCGTGGGGCTTTGCAGGGAAATGCTTCCTCAAGGACAGCAGAAAGACTGCCTATATTGCTACAGGCTAGACAAACCCCTAAAACAGTAAAATACAGCTGAAGGGAAGAATATATCGGGAAGGCAATCATATGGCCGGCTGGGAAACGCAGGGCCTTGAAAGGGGATGGGGCGGGACAGGAAGAACATTCCTTTCTCACTACAAACGCCTCGAGCGGCTCGGGAAACATCCGCCGGGGCCGCGGCTCGCAGCCCGGGCCGGCAGCGCTGCTCCTGCCGCCCGCAGATGCTGCGCGGTGCGGCCGCAGGCGCGTCCCGGACCACCACCATGGATGGAGAGGGATGGGGTGCCCGGAAAGAGGCAGCCTGAGCCCCAGATGCTCCGGCTGGAGGTCGCCACGTGCGCTGGGTGCAGGTGGCCGCAGGGTCACCCCGCCCGTGGCCACCGCTCGGCTGCGCGCATGGAGAAGGAGGGACGGGGGTGCGCTCCTGCCAGGGGTGTGCTTGGGAATTCCGTGAGGTGCTCTTTTCCCTCGGAAAATGGGGAGAATTGCAGTTGTTCGTGCTTTCACCTCAAGCGGGGCTTTGCAGCCCCTTCCCCACCTTGCCGAGGGGCACAGAGGACTGGCACCAGCCTCAGGCTGGGGCTCCTTCCCACCACCCTGTGCCTCCTTCCCTGCATCTGTTCAATTACGTTGTCTGTTCTGCCCCAAATTGCTGAATTGCTGTCAAAAGCAGGGTTTGTGGATACATGAAAGCAAAGAATTAAACCCCTCCTCTGTATCTCCAGGCTGACAAAACCATCGCTTGGGGTGTCAAGGCGAACCCAAATGATAAGATGAGAATAAGAACTGCTGAAGCAGCCCCTGGATCCCCCCTAAAGCAGCTCAGCTCCGTACACTGACTTCTGCAGGCACCCAAAAGAGGCGACCCAGCCCTGCCCCTGCACTGCAGCACGCGGTGCCACCAGATCTGGCATCAGGATAGAGCCCATCCTGCAGTGGGCTGGTTTTTCTTATTATTTACAAAGAGCTGGCTCTTCCTTTTGATAATTATCAGCAACCCTTTGAAGTCGTTTGCCTCCGCAGATGTTTGCTGCTGCCTGGAGACATGTTACTGTCCCAAATTGCTGAGGACACCCATGAAGAATCACTGTAGGGAATCAAGCCCACTGCCTCCTCCCTGGCACAAAACCACATGGGAGAGGTCTCTGCTGCTTCCTAAACTGGGATTAAACGCCCAAGTGCCAACAGTTTGTCTCCTGCAAGTACGATATTGAGCGAGCTCTTCTTGTAGAGAAACTATTAATGTCCTGAGCCCCGGGAGACCCTGAGGGGGAAAAGAGCCTGATTGCAGCATGGATGGGAGCAGGGTTTTATGGATCAACAGCACCTGGGGCCAGGCTGGGTCCAGCATCCCCAGAGCTCAGCCTTTCCCACATCTGGAGAAAGGCGCTGCAGAAGATGCAGCAGCTGCCAGTGAGGATGCAGGCAGAGCACATCTCACCCTTGGCAGGCAGCAGGTAGGGAGCAGAATTTTCCCCTTTTATTTTCTTTCTCATCCTTACCAGAAAGGAAGATTTTTGGAGCTGGTGGGAGAGGCGTGATGGTTTAAATCAACAGTTTGCTGTTAGCACTGCAGAAGCCTGCTCTGCACGTTACCTGGTAAACAAACCGTGCTCTGAGAAAGAAAGGCCTGTTTATAAAAGCTCCTCTTGACATTTGCCTCCTCAAACATAGCAAAACATGTGCTAGGAATAGATGCATGAATGATCGAGTCTGTTTTGAGTCTCCTCTCTTCAACAACCAAGGAAATCCCTATGTACAAACATTTAAACTGGAACATCTGGAGCACAGTAATTTTATCTTGAAGATCCACATCAAACAAACCTGCAGCTCAGCCCTAGAAGATCTACAAATACTTCCCCAAGGAGACCCCAGTCTTAAAACTCGGGTACCAGGAGACCTCTGATTTAAAAGAAAGTTTATTCAGCATCTCTTTATCCACACCTGACAAGTATTCCTTACCGAGGGCATTCGCATGAAATTATCGCTCCTAGTCAAACCCAAAGTAAAAGAGATTTGTCCTAATTATTTGATGCAGGCCTTGAAATACCTGTTCCTAAATTTTCAAAACCCTATGCATCAATTGCAGGCAGAACTTTACCCAAGAAATCTCACTTTGGTTGCACTTTTTCTGTGCAGCTGAACTGCTAAAATAAGCACCCAGCCATATATAGCACAGTACGCTGGCACTCGCAGCGGTGGGGAGCGACTGGATTCAATTTTCCATGGAAGATGACAATTAAAATTGCTTTATTTGGTATATCCCATCCTTTCTGTTGTTTTTTCTGTTACCTCCAAGCGCAGAGTAAATTTAGGACTCCGAGCTCCTTTTCCTTCAAAATCTCACTTCCAGTTTCCATCTTATTAAAGACATGACTTAACTTTAATGTGTGTAACATAAACGGTATCGTAAAGAGGAAGAATTAAAACAGCATGGGAACGCTGGTAGTTTCAAGAGGGGGGAAATGGCACAGCTTAGTTCCTTTTGGGTTGTTGTTGTTTATCCAGTGGATAAACCTCGGCATTCCCGCTCCTACCGAATACTTCGCCCTGCCTTGCAATAATTGGAAATTCCACGTTTTGCAAAGTTGTTACATTATATCCACAAATAATCCATCTTGTCAAGTCCATCTCGTCCGTCGAAGATAAAGTTGGAGCTGAGTCACTGCAGACATCTGGAGAAGGTTCATTACTTGTAATTGCGAGCCCCTCTGTTAATGCACCCCATGAGAAAGGAGCTGACAGGCTGCATATTTCTGCAAACTGTTCCCAGAAAGAACCAATTTCCTGACTTCCATGTGGTGTCAATAATATAGGCATGAGATGGAGCAGTGCTTATGAAATATTAAATCTGCTTACAGGACGCAGCTATAAGCAAATTCAGACCACCTGGGAGACGGAGGTTTGCACTGGGTATGTAGAGTTTGGCACTCACCTGGTACACGAGATGGGCTCTAATCTGCACATTTTGGCTTATTTACCATAGAACTTCCTGACAGTAGTGCAGGGGGGAGGGAGGAAAAAGGTAGAGGGTTGGAGGGGGTAAAACACATTACTTCACGTTTAGGACTCAAACCTTTCAAATCACTGACATTATTAAATTTACTATCACATGCAGCCAGAGATCTTATTATTCATCGGCAAAAAAGAGGCTGATATTTCATGGCTTTTGAGTTAGATCATTTTGGTTCATGCCAATGAAAACAAAGCATTAGTGTTTTGATGTTTTAATATAATGATTTAATTCTCTCATTGATATTAGAATCCAGAAACACAACAAACACGAAGACCCCTTCAAAATCCTTGAGTCAGAGCAAAGGCTCTTAAATCACTTCAGCACTCTGACCTCCTGTTTCACAGAGTGTATTTTCTGCCAGGGACTTGGGAAAGAAGGGGTCCTTCCCAAACGTGCAGCATGACAGTGCTAACCTGCCTTCGGTGAGCTCGCCTGTGTGAATTGAAAAACATCTGGGCTCTTTTTGCTGGCAAAAGCGGCAGGTCCTTGACCTCAGAGCAGAGCCATCAACTTGAGCTGCAAACGGAGCATTTTCAACAATTCACCCCTGGTTTTCCATCCTCTGGGCACAGCTACCCGGGAGGAAACCCAGCACCCCTTGGCTGGGAGCAGACATGGAGATGTGGGCATGGGGAGAAAAAAATGTTAATGGCATTACTCCACCACCTATGTTTTACTCCCCAGTGTTCAGGACTGGGGATGGAAAGTGGTCTCCATTTTCTCCAGCAGGATATAAATTATAGTTTTCCTCCAAGGAGAATGAAGGGAAGAAGCAGGGCAGAAATATGCTTTCAGCGGAGCAACAGGAAGGTGCCAGCAAGCCTAATGGGGATATTTTCCTCTGTGTGCCATAGAAAATCACAAAATCTTAAAATCATAATCACAGAATGATTATGGGCATGTCCCATGATTAAGTCCCATGGGCGGGGACAGCTTCCACTATCTCAGGTTGCTCCAAGCCCCATCCAGTCTGGCGTTGGATACTTCCAGGAATGGGGCAGCCACAGCTTCTCTGGGCAACCTGTGCCAGGGCATCACCACCCTCACAGAGAAGAATTTCTTCCTAAAATCTAATCTAACCCTGCCCTCTGTCAGTGTGAAGCCAAAAATACAGGTAAAACATCACATGGGATGTACTAGAAACGCCTTCCAGGAGGAAAAGCTCTCTGAGACGATGGGGACAGCCCCCAGAGCTGGTGGAAGATGGGAGATGCACGTGGTGCTGCAGGCCAAGAGCTGTGGCACACAGTGTGGAGATGCAGGATCAGGCCAGGCCGGCATCTTTGCATCATCCTTGCCACATCCACCCCATTCCTGATGCTGAGCTCCTCTGCTGGGGCACAACACAGGACACGGAGGTGTGGGTGCACTTAGGCCTTCCCATCAATTCATTTCATGTGTGCGGGAAGGGCTATTTTTGGGTTGCAGCCTCTTTGTTGCAGCCAGGATCTGTCAGCGGGACGTGATGTACAGTGCCATGGGACAGCTCTGCTCCCTGTGCTCCCCTCACACAGCAGGAATGTCTCTTGTTTTCTCTCCTCCAGACCATGTCAGAGCTGAGAGCATCCAGCCGGGACGGCTCAAGGCACAGGGAAATCAGGCAGCTGCTCAAAGCAGCCAGGGCCTCCCTGCCTGTGCTGCTGCCTGGAACACCATGGGCTCCTGCCACCGAGGGAGGGCATTCCACCTTTTCCTGCCCCAGCAGCCACCAGGGCAGCACACAGAGATCTTCTCCCACACCCCTTCCTTGTGCTGATGCTCCTCCTGAGGACCAGGAGGCACAGGCTGAGAAGCTCTGAGCTGAGTTTGTCCATTGCCACACTGCTTAGACCTAAAGGTCTGATGCTGTAAGGTGTTCTGTTTTGGTTTTTCCTGTGTCCATATCCTGCATCATCCATCCATAGGTCATTTCTGGATGCAAAGTATGGATTGTGCTTGTGCTGATCAAGGCCAAAATCTCTCCCACATCACACAGGCTGATCCTGGGGCTGGTACAGCTGGGTTAGGCTGAGCTGCAGGGCTGAGCTGCAGGGCTGAGCTGACGCGGGACCTTGTCCAGCCCCTGCCTGTGGCTGTGCACAGGGGCAGGCACAGATGAGGCTTTGCTGGGGCATTCTGGTCCCCTGGTCCCGAGGTGATACTGCAGTGAGCACCTGCAGCTCTGTAGTCACTGGGGTGCTCTTCTCGCTTGCCTCATCCCTGGGTTTCCCTGGACACTGCTGACATCATCTGAGACCTGCAGAGAATGGCACTTGCCAGGGTCTATCTGTTGAAGTCTCCACTTTTTCAGTATTGACCACTTCAACCCTGATGACTGAAGAGTTGCCCAAAACTGGATTTGTTTCCATACTTGCTTTCAACCCTCTTGCCACCACATTCTCCCAGCAGGATACAGGTGATTCTCCCAGCCCTTGGCTGCCCTGCAGGGCTGTCTCTGCCCAGCCCCTCAAAGCCAAACACTTCTGCTCCAAATGGCATCCAAGGTGACAATATCTCCTGCAAAGCAGAGTTCTGTCTGCTGAGGACCAACATCAGTGCATGAAGTCTGGAATGGGCGCAACAAACTCATGGAAACAGTCTGTCCCAGCCTGGACCAAGCTAAAGATAAAACCATGGGAGCAGGCTTTTGTCTTGTGTTTTTAAAATCAAAGAGCAGAGTTCCTTTTGCCTGACAGGAGAGCTCTGGCCATGATGTCTGTTATCTTCTGTGTGTGCACAATGTCTGGCTCCCATCTCCTACTGGTCACTGAAGGAGCTGAGCCTCTGACTTGCACATCTCCAAAAGGAGATTCAGCATTTACATCTCATTGCAGGTGCCACACTCTGCACCTACGTTTCATATATATCTAATATATGTGAAATATATATATATATAATATCTAACATTTCATGCATCTCATGGAGTGGGTGTCCTGCACTACCCAAACAAGATGAATTAAAAATGCTAATAAAATAAACGAGAAAGGTCCTTTGTGTTTCTCAAAATAATAATAATAAAAAAAACAGGTTCTGTTTTAATGAACTGTGGCCTCTGTTGCTCCTTAGAGCAAAGATTCATAGTTGGAATAAGGAGTGTTCAGCCCAGCTGTTTCTACTGTGAGGCTGTATTTCATGCTCCTTGAAGGTCCTTCATGTCCACATTTCCACAGACAACTGTCCATGCACAGCGCAATAAATTCCATCAGCTCAGCTGGCCCAAGAAGCACCGTGGTCAGGTGGGGTCTGACCAGCGTCCAGGACACCAGCCAGCCTCAGGAGCTTCATTTTACACATCCTCTGCTCCCAGTGAATACCCAAACCACCATAACCATGGATCATTGCTCTGGTCAGTACAGAGATAATTTTTTCACGAGCCAGGAGGAGCTGCTCTGCCCTGCCGTCCATCTCAGCCTCAGCACTGTGTCCCCAAATCCTTCCATTCTGGCCCAATCCCTCTTGGTGCTGAGCATAAAAAGTCGTGCAGACAAAACCAGGGATGGAATCTCGCCAGCCATTTCTCACCTCAGCAACAAGAGCTCGGTAACAGGCTGTTATCTTTAGCAGAAAGCAGCAGCAGAAAGGAGACACCAGTTCACCAGCCCCCGGTCATGCCCCTGGCTGGTTTCCTTACCAGTTATCAGTGTCTGCAGCTCTCCAGGAGCTCAGGGAACAGGGATACTCCGCAGCACCTGCGGATCAGTTTTCCCCTCCACCCAAACCCACAGTCAGTGCGTGCTCCTTCCCACCAGCACATGCCAAGGCACAGGGTGGCATTCTTAAAGGGAGAGTCCTGCCCTGGATCAGGAGTTGGACTTGATGATCCTCGTGGATCCCTTCCAGCCCAGGGGATTCTGTGATTCTAAGGCTTTGACCAGCCCAGGTTTGAGCCACCTCGCTGATCCATGCTGATTTACCCCAAAACAGGCCTTCCCTCTGTCACGCCTCCCAGTGCAAGGAACGTGTTGCATCAACCCCTGCTTGTGTCTGATGGATCACGGTGACATTTGCAACATATTTCCTGGAGCATTATGAAGCATTATCTGAGAAAATAAAAACAAGTCAGCCCAAACTGAAGCAATTTGGGTAATGATGGCCTTTTGTTCCAGTTCATCCTGCACCAAACTCCATAGATGGCAACTCTGAACATTTCCCAGACCTTCACAGTAGACCTTGGAACTGTCTCTCTGATTTATCGGTTGTTTCATGACACATGCATTTCTCCTATATAATCCCAGTGTTTTGCTTATAAACCATATTATAGCTGTGAATCAATCTTCTTTATTTGAACATTTAGGACAGATTCACACATCATTTCACCATTAACTAGGATAGGTTCAGCCTTGCAGATCTTTCAGGTTTCGAGCCTGGCTGTGTTGTTTCAGTTCTTTGCTGCTGCCTGTGTTTTGTGGAAGAAAAAAAAAAGAAAAAAAAAAAAAGAAAAAATTTTTTAAAAAGCAAAGGGAAAAAAAAAAGAAAGCCAGACTTTGGGGCTTTCTGTTGTGGCTTGAAGAAGAACACAGGTTGTTTCATCACTGGTTGTGAGACATGTGTTACCCGGTTCATTAATTCACAACAGTTCTTGTTTTCTCTGCCTTTTTCATGCTGATGTGATACATTTGTGAAGTCCAGGGTTGTACTGCAAGTGATTAATGCTGTAGTGAAGTCTAATAAACTGAGATTCCAACAAAAAAGTGTGAAAAATGTAATCTCTAAAGTTCTGAAAGCTCACATATGACAAAACCCATAAATCACCTCAGAAGCAGTCATTATGGTGAGTTACTAACTAGATTATACAGCTGCATTTGTCATAATTTCCCATTACGTAGAGAATAAACCTATCAGGCTGATTTATGGCAGAGGGCTCCACAATATGGGAACTGGGACCTGTGCTGTTCTGTGGAAAACGATGAGAAATGTTGTGTCTACTCAAGTGCCGAATGGAAAAGGAAGGAGGGGAGATAACTGTCACTTGAAGACACTGATTCAGGGACAAAGACTTCACAGAGGAGTCAGGCTTACACCTAAGGGATGTCAGGAGGAGTGTCCACCAACCTGTCCCCACACCACCAGCAGCACCAGAATGCACTTCAACTGGTGGGGGGAAGAGAGGAGATAGGAGGTGTTTTTGGGGGGACAAAGTCAGTCATGGGGAAATCTTAGAATCCTAGAATGGTTTGGGTTGGAAGGAATCTTAAAAACCATCTCGTTCCAATTCCTGCCATGGGCAGGGACAAACTGAACAGCTGAATGCCTGGCTACTGAGGGAATACTCAGGGGTTTGGATTCTGTGACTGTGGGTCTACCTTGGAGCAGCCGTGTCTGATGGGAGCAGATAGTGTTCACCTGACCTCAGACCACAGGCAAAAAGATGGGCAGATGTGGGACTCAGCAAGGCAAGGGACACCCCTGCACAGCAGCCCTCCAACAAGAGCAGCAGTGTCCTCCTCTCAGTGGCCTCCCTGGTGCAGCAGCCGCTGAAGACCACGGTGGCTACACAGATGCTTTTTGCCCTGCAATCCCTTCACGCACAACAGCCAAGCTGGGCATTTCACCTGGGCTGTGAAAGCCCCTGAAAGCTCTGGGTGGGCAGGCAACAAGCAAGAGGGACGGCTCTTGTGACCTCCATGTGTTCACTGGGGAAACAATGAAGATTCTGTTCCTCCCAGACACTGCCGGGGGCCATGGCTCTGCAAAACTGAACTTGTTGGACACGCAGGAGACTCTGTTGGCAGTGCGAGTTGCCCACTGGGAAATGAGGAGCATGCAGCTGCTCATCATCCTAGGAGATGTCTCTTTGGAATCAATGGGACAGGAGGAATGGGGACGAGGCAGGCTGCTCTCCTCTGGGAATGTCCCACCTCCTCAGGGGCACTGACAGAGCACAGGGACTGAGGCCCTGCAAGGGGAACCCAAGGATGAGGAGGACACCGAGCTTACATCAGCCCACACTCTGCATCCAAACTGCTCCATGGAGGACAAAACCAGAGGTGTCCTTGCCACCGAGATCCCTTCTGAAGGAAAGGTGTTCTTCAGTCCTGCACACGCGCAACATGGAGCCCCTGAATGCAGTTTGACAGGAGATTCTTACCCCTTGCTCGAGTGTTCTGGTCCAACACGAGGGGCCAAGCCCTGCTAACACATGGGTGCTGCTGTTGTGCAAAGCAGCTCCAATTCTCTGCCAGAACCACCCGTCTGCTCATTATTGATCAAAGGGAGACTGGAGGTGGTCTGGCTACAGTTCTTATCTACGGTGTCCAATAATGGGAGGGTTTCACAGAGGTGTTTGAGGGGCAGGATCTGGCAATAGTCAAGCAGGAAAAACTGAGCCACCCCCACCCACCCCGCTTGTAGAAAAACCAGTGCCATCACCAAAGCGTCTCTGGTGCTTTCATAGTTGATATTACTGATTATAATCAACAGTATTGATTATGTTTCTTTCTTAGGTCAGGGGGCTTCTTCCTGCTTTGTGCATGGAGCCCCTGGGGACCATTCCCTCCCAGAGGGGCTGCAATTTTGGGCTGCCAGGGCTTTCATTGCTGGGCCCACTCGAAGCCACTGAGTCACGGGGTCCCGGGGGTGAAGGGCGGTGCTGGCCTGGCTGTGATGCCTCTGGCACGTGTGACATCAGGGGGGACGTGTCACAATGGGGCAGATCTAAAAGGCCCCCGCAGGCAACGCTGCCCCAGCAGAGCCTGGCCCCAGGCAAGAAGCGGTGAGTGCACATGGCAGGGCTGGGCTGGGCTGGGCCGGGGCCGGGGCAGAGGCGCCACACCGGGGGCTGCACTGTCCCCCTCTGTCCATCCAGGGCCAGCCCCTCGTGCGAGCGCCTTGGGCAGGGCACGGGGCCGCTGCTGCTGCTGCTGGACCCTGGGACAGGCCTTGCTGCCTGCCACCTGTCTGGGGCCCTGTGCTCCCTGCCCTCGTGTGCCTGCGCCTCTGCTCCTCAATTCACACACCACAAGCTCCCTTTGGAGCCCCACTGAAAGCTTGTCTCTCTCCTCCTGCAGACCATGGTGACCAAATCAGTCGCGGCTCTGTTTGTGCTGCTCCTCTTCGGGTTCCCACAGCCCGTGGTGAACGGATTTGACGAGGAGGCATGGCGGCAGCACGTGCAGGAGCTGGAGGAGGCGCCGCTGGAGCTGAGCGACCCTGAGTGGGGAGCCCTGCTCTGGGCCGCCATGCAGCAGTGGCCATCCTGGGTCTCTGCTGACGTGCTGCTCCTGCCTTTGTGTCTCTGTCCTTGGCACAGAATAGCAGCCAGGAGGCAGAGAGCAAAGGCCAGGAGAGCTCAAGAAGAGGCTTTGAGGCGCCAGCTGGAAATCGAGCAAAGAAGGCTGCGCTTAAAGCAGGGCTTCAGGGAGCTCAAGAATATATGGAAGACCATGAAAATAATGAAGAACAAAATAGCCAAATCGATTCAAATGAATAAGAAGAGCAGGATGAGGAGGGTAAGCTGGGCAGGCTTTTAGAGGAGCACATCCAGTGGCCTGTGTGAAGAAGAGCTTCGTGGTGGAGATGCTCTTTGGGCTGGCCAAGGCGAGCCGCGCATCTTTGTGAGCAGCCAGCACAGAGCTCCATTTGCTGCTGAGCACAGAGCTCTGCTGTGGCAGAGGCTCAGGGCTCCTGCCAGGCCCTGCACCTCTTCCCTGTGCCTCTTGATTGGATCGATATTAACTGTATGCAATAACACTTTTCCCTGCAGAAGCCTTGCAATTGNCTCGAGGAGGGTTGCATTGGAGGAAAGATTGGGCCAAATGGTCCGGTATTGATTTAAAGACTTAAATAGTTTAGAAGTAATTTAAATATTTTATCGTATTTACATAATTTTCAGATATAGTAATGCCATAGTACAATATAAAAATTATTATATTAATAGAAAATTATAATTCTATTACAACATTTATACATTCTAGTATGTGATAGGATTATCATTCATAGTAATAATTATTACAAAATATATGAAGGAACCACACTTGAAGTATCTTCTATTTTTATCATAACCAAGTACTTTTACATACTCTTCAGTATTAAACTGAACTTTGTAATTGTAGTAATAGATAATATGTAACACCATAGAAAAGAATTGTTAATATAAGAATGTTTATAACCACTATTTGTTCCTTTAAATATTTGAAAATCGAGAATGTTTTTCAAAATGACACTGGCTGCTCTCCCATCTTGGGAAAGTCCATTCCTTCTGAGAGCTGCAGTCAGTGCCAAGTTGCAATAAAGATGGTGCTTGAACAAATACTGTGTCTGTGAGTGCCCATGATGACCACCCAGACCATTCAGTTCCAGCCCTGGCCATGGGCTGGGACACCTTTGGCTAGCCCAGGTTGCTCCGAGGCTGATCCAGCGTGGACTGGAACACTTGCAGGGATCCAGGGGCAGCCACAGCTTCTCTCGGCAACCTGGGCCAGGGCCTCAGGGTCCTGAGAGCCACGACTTCCTTGCCAATAGCCCATCTGAGCCTGCCTGCTGGCAGTGGGAAGCCACTGCCCCTGGTCCTGTCCCCGCAGGCCCTTTCAAACAAATGTTCTGCAGGGCTCTGGTGGACCTTGTGCAGGGACAGAAGGGCCACAGGAAAGTGCCCCCAGAGAAGCCCTTGAAGAGCGCTGGGGCCTGGAGTGCCTCCATGAGGGCACAGCCCGGGCCTGGCGCGTTCATCCGTGCGGGAGGCACAGGGCGGGCGCTGAGGCGCTGCCATGTGCAGCAGGGAGCTCTGGTGGGCGGCCAGCAGAGAGCCGTGGGCTCCTGCAGCTCTGCATCCTGCTGGGCTGAGGCCCCTGCCCGGGCACAGCCGGCTGGGGACACGCGGCCACCCCGGGGACACTGCAGCAGGGACCCTGATGTGTGCCAGGCCAGGCCGCAGCAGGGAGCGGCCATGGGGCTGCACCTGGGGAGGGAACGGCTCTGCCCAGGGACAGGGCTCCGGGAGCAGGGCAGCAGAGCCAGCAGGGCCAGGGGACACAGGACCGGAATCACAGCCATGCTGCCCTGGGACAGGCCCCACAGGCAGGCAGGACACGGGGCAGGCAGGAGTCCCCATCCATCCTCTCTGCATCCACCTGAACGCAGGGGGATGGGGACACAGCAGGGCCCTCTCCTCTGGCAATGTCCCTCCTCCTCAGGGGCACTGACAGAGCACAGGGGCTGAGGCTCCGCAAGGGGAACCCAAGGATGAGGAGGAGGACACCGAGCTTACATCAGCCCACACTCTGCATCCAAACTGCTCCATGGAGGACAAAACCAGAGGTGTCCTTGCCACCGAGATCCCTTCTGAGGGAAAGGTGTTCTTCAGTCCTGTCTGTTCTAGACTGCTACTGCAGTGCTCGTCCTGCTCTCAGGGCTGTGAAATATCTACACGGAAGCCATGAGCCAGGGAGCAGATGCCAGGAGAGCTCGGGTGGAGTCCAGGAGAGCTGCACCAGAGGACATGAGAGCTCAAGCAGAGGCTTACAGAAGGAGGTATTAAAGAGTTGCCAGAGGGATAGTGCTAAATAATAACTACCTAGACGGGGTGTAAATATGGAGGTATAAGCCAGAAATTAAGGAGAAGGCAGCTCCGTTTGGGAAACGACCAAGAAGAATTCTACTAACAAGAAGAAAACCTGCTTTTCTGTTCTTTCAATAAAATGTGCTCTTTCAGAATCTAGATTATGCAAGTTCTTCTTGAACTCAGCCAGGCCTACAGTGCTGAATTGGTTCTGATCCGAAATTAAGCCAATTTGCGCCTACCCCTTCTGCTCCCTGAAGAGCAGGCAAACAACTGGGGAACGGGAGGTGGAAGTGAGACCATGCTGCCACCCTTCTGAAAACTAGGAGAAGGTCTTTCAAGAACAGTCCCTGAAATGAGCACACGCTGTTTGTTCTCGCTCTGGTGACAGCAAGACCAGCAGCAGGCAAGTGTAACCTGAGCAGAGCACCTTATCTCTGTGACACCTGGAAGGCGACTTGTGAGACGTTATCACTGAGCAATACTTTGATCTACCAGGTGGGAGCAAAATGAAGTGATGCCACTTGTTTCTCAGGAAACTTCTTCACTCTCCTGCCCCACCTGAGCCCACCTGCACATCCAACTCTCAGATTCCCATCCGAGCAAAGCAGCCACGGAGCTGAAATCTACCTTGAAAAACAACTGAAAAAAACACAAGCCGAAGAAGAAACTTTCTTTTGTGGCAGACAGAGAGGTTTGGCCAGACAGCAGAGCCCTCTTCAGTCCAGTGATGGGTAGTGAAGAGCTGATTGAACCAACGTGACCTTGGAGGCTCTGGCAAGCTCCCAGCTGGGCCAAACTGGGCTTTTTCTGGTGCTTGGGTATAGCAGGCACCAGTGTCTTCCTTGCAGCTCTCACTGTGGATAGAAGACAAGAATCAGTCGAAACCAAAGGGTGGGAAATGCATCCTATAATTACTGATAGCAATTCTTGGAAGAAGGATTTTTGCATGGAGAAATCTTGGGGTGGAGGAGGAAAAAGAGGGAGGAAAGGGAGGGAACTCGCACTCTAAAGCTAATAAATAAAAAATTTTTTAAAAGTGATTTGGAAAAACATGTCATCATGTGACAAGGTGGTTTTTCTTGCAAACAGGTGCACCACAGTTTTAGAAATATTAAATCTTAAGAGGTTTGCGTTGCACAATAGATGGCAGCCAGAAAGCATGTTGATGTTTTCTGGCAGTGTTTCAGATGTCATGGTATTTTTTCTTCTTTAAAGCTTCCATCAGCAGGAGGGAAAGCCATGCCAAGGAAAAGGAATCAAATCTGGATGCAGCAAGTCTCGCATTCAGACGGAGGCTCCCTGCCAGATGCTAAGGGGCCAAATCGGAAACAACCACACTGAGTTCATTATGAAAACTGCATAATCAAAAGCCTGAAAAAAGGCAAAAAAAAAAAAATTAATCTATTTAGTACTTAGCTAAATTCTCAACTGTTGAAATAGATTTGAAGAAAAATTCATCATAATCCCCTCTTCCTTTTGAGGAATTCCTCCCTGTTCATGAGATGTCCATGAGATGGCAGGAGTGCACTGTCCTCTGGAGGTTGAAGGACCATCACAATGGTGACATTTTTGCACCAAGAACCACACTCTGGCTATGGGCACTGCAGACAAAGCACTGATTTCTCTTTCGATTTATTGCTCATGGAAAGAGATAAGGAAGTGGCATAAATGGGCACATCTTCAGAGAAGAAATCGACTGGTCTGGTTTCCCAAGGGAGGGAATGACTCTGTTTCACAGAAAGGTTTGGATATTGGAAGGGAGCTTAAAGTTAATCTCATTCCAAATGGAAAAGACACCTTCCACCAGCCCAGGTTGCTCCAAGCCCCATCCAGCCTGGCCTTTTACTCCTCTTGCTTTCTGCAGCCTCTTGCTTTGGTTGACAGAACCCTGCTCACTGCAGACCCTGAATCCACAAAATCATGCCATGCCATGCACAGGAATTTGTGACCAGGCACCCCAAAACTGAAAGAATGCAATGAGAAAAGCAACCAGACATCTACCAGAAAGAAATCTGGAGGATGGTGTTTATAAATCGCAGCCTTCATTTTTATGGCTGGGGATGACTATGGAAACAAACCCTCAGGGGTGTCCCAGTTTTCAGCTCTTTTTATGATCCCGAGTTCTCCACACAACTGCGGCACAGCTGTGAGCCTGCCCCTGGTCTGGCAGGATCCATGGCAGCCCAAATTCCATGCACCGGGCCACGTGGTTGGCCAGAAAGTTGTGCAAGTGCTTCCCTGAGCCAGGCTGCACAAGCAACATCCCAATGAGATGGATGCTCGTGTCTGAAGAGAGCTCAGCTGCCTCAACAGCTGCAAGAGAGCAGGTTTCATGAAGGAGCTGCTCATGGCATGCTCCTCGTCTTGAAATCAGGAGATCTTCCGCATTTTTGTCCACTGGTCTGGCAAATCCATGTTACCAGGACAAGAAAGCAAAATGAATCATAGAATGGTTTGGGTTGGAAGATCTTCCACATTTTTGTCCGCCGGTCAAAAATTACCAGGACAAGAAAGCAAAAAGAATCATAGAATGATTTGAGTCGGAAGGGATGTTAAAGATCACCTCATTCCAGCCCTGCTTCCATGAAGAACTCCAACAGTCTCTCACTTGGTCTTCTCTAGCAGAGGGCATGATTGGGATGTTACAGCCCACAGCTCTTCCCACAGATCCTCCCACTGCATCTGCCCCAGGGGAGCAGACCCGGAACAGTTTTGCTGTGCTGGGAGCTCCCGTTGGAGCAGTGAGCTCACACCTACAGGCACTGCTGTGATGGAACAGGTCTGCCTTGAACAGAGCACGGGCAGGGGGCTCAGGAGCTGCTGAGGGAGACCCCAAAGTGTCAGAAGATCTCTGTGTTTTAGCAGAGCAAAGACCCATTCCCTTTCCAGTGTCCCTTCCCACAGCAAGCTGGGCATTCCCAGTGACATCCCTGGAGCCTGCAGGCAGTTCTGCTGCAGGGAGACACTGCAATGACCAAGAGATGATGCTGGTTCACTTTTCTCAATGCATCTGTGCCCTTCTTGTAGATGTGACACTTGTGGACATGGATTAATGGTGGCCTTGGCAGTGCTGGGGGAGCTGTGGGACTCAATGGTCTTAGAGGGCTTTTCCAACTTAAATGATTCTATTGATGCCTTGGGACTTTAGCTTCTGTATTTTTCATGTATCTGTAGTTTTAGTGTATAACTCTGGACTCCACAAAGGGCTCTAAAGCTCCTGTTCTCAGCATTTTTAGACAAAACAATTCCTCTAAGCTTGGAATCCAAGGACACCTTTTTATACCCAAGATATGTAAACAACAGTGAATTGGGAGGAGCAAACTTGGAGTAATTGACATCATTACCTGAAGGTGTAATTGGAGGACTAAAGCTCAATACGCAAATGGACAGTACTTATCAAGTATAAAAACCTCGTGACTCAGGGTCCACTTTGTGTCTAGTCCCTTGAGTGGCTTTGTCTGCCCTAAATGCACCTTGAAGGCCCTTCAGTAAATAGAACTGCTTTATATTCTCTTAACTTTGCCTCGTCTCTGTTTTAGGTAAGCATGTCAAGGCCTCACTATGATTCCTCACCCATCTCCTGGCTCTGAAGCTCTGCAGTTCACCATCCCTGATGTGATCTATGAGATCACTTTCCTGTTTCCTAATTCCCTCTTTCTCCTGCATGGGACATCAGCAGTATCCCAGCTCCTGGCTGCAGAAGCAGTTTCACACGGAGTCACACAGACCCAATGCATCCCATTGCACATCCCATTGATCCCAAATCATCTCCAGAAGCTGAGGTTTGCCTGTATCCATGGGCAGTTAGCCTGATGGTCATGGACAATGTGCCAAAAGCAGTGGGACAGGAACAGTGTGAATCCGTCAGTGTGAGACCTCATTAGGAAGAAATTCTTCCCTGTGAGGATGAGGATGCCCAGAGAAGCTGTGGTTGCCCCTGGATCCATGGAAGTGTTCAAGGACAGGTTGGAGCAACCTGGGATAGTGGAACATGTCCCTGCCCATGGCAGAGGGTTGGAATGAGATCATCTTCAAAGTCCCTTTCAACTCAACCATCCCATGATTCTATGATTTGGCTTCTGAGAGTCCACAGAGCCCTAGGGACAGCAAGGGGAAGCCATTGGGATACAAAAGCTTTGAAGATGAGGGGAGAATGGGGCGAGAATTATCCCTTCCTCATGAGGACTGTACCCTTCCCAAGGTTAGTGCCCCATTTCTAAACAACACACAAACACACAAGCCTTGGCACTCTTCTTGAGCTCTGATCTTGAACCCTCAGCCTGACTTCAATCACTGCTGCTCTCTCCAGTGTTTAAATAAATTATAAGAAAACCTCTCCCAAATGCATAAATCCCATCCTAATGCCCCCTGATGTCAGAGGGAAGGGGCCTGGTAGTGTTGCTGGTCCTTGGATCAGGCCTCAGAAAAGCAGCTGCAAAATATTAACCCACAGGCTCTGAAATTCATCTTTGCTTTACCTTGGTCTAAAACTTTGCAAATAACTCACAATGGGTCAGGGAAAAGAGAATTTAACAACTCCAATCTGGCTGTGTTCTCCTGTCCTATAAAATCAGTTTACTCCCTTTGGAAAGAGGAAAACTCTCTAAAATTCATCCAGAGCAGTGGCCGCTCTCATCCCACAAACCAAACTCTCCACAAAGTGCAGAAATCATTTTGATGTTTCTTCACCTTCTTCCAGGGCCCATAACAATTTCCTCCTTGTTCTGCTCAACATTCCCACTGCAGCTCCTTCCTACCACCTCCCAATTGCCTAAAAATCCCTCCTGCTGCTGCGAGAAACATGAGGGTTCCTAGGAAACATCTCCTGGCATGTGAAAGCAAGGTGGGAGAGGAGCTGGGATGTTTTCTTCTAGCAGGAGATATCATGGGCAACGTGGTCATCTTGGGGCATACCAGGCTTTAGGGGTTGGGTCTGTCCTAGCATGCGATGTGGGGGAATAATTTCATTTTCCTCTAGCTCCAGTTGTGTCAACCAGCACAATAACAGGAATTGCAAAGAGAATACCATTTTTCTTTGTTCTTTAAGGTGGTTCTGAAGTGGCAGGTGCTGTTACCTGGTTCAGCCGAGAAATTTCTCAGCTTCTGTCATGATTATCAGTTCCTCAGCTGGGAGAATAACAGCTCAGCAGGGAATTACAGAGCTGGAAGGGAGTGAAGATGGGCAGCGATGGAGAAGATCTCCTACAGGCAGCAATATGGAAATTTTAGCATGTTTTCCGTTATGCAAAGGGCAGGATTCCCGTGCAGCATTGGCATATGCAGAACAGCTGGGGAAGGTGGGGATGGTGTGTACTAAGCTGTCACTTCTGGGGAAAGCAGCCAAGAGCATTGACACTTCTCACGTAGGCTGGCTCCAAACCAAATGGCTTCACAGCAGGATTTCCAATTTACTACCTTGACCACTGCGTGTGCTTCTTCCACGGTCTTAAAATCCACCTACACAAGTGATCATTCCTTCCTTCTTCCAGGATAATTAATTTCTGCCCCAAAAGCACCGCTTTGCAGTTCATGTTTCTCTGGTCCCTGAGAGGATCTCAGCAAGGCTGAGGCCTCACACTGCCTTCATCGAGGTGTTGTTCAACTCTTCTGAATGCTCTCCCAAATCTTGGCGGGGTCATCTCCTCATGCCAGAGCTTTGCAGAGCCTGAGACCAACCAAACTGCATTGCAGGGATGAAGGGCATCCAGTGGGCTGCTTAAACTGCTGCTGGAATGTGGTCTGCTCTGCATTGAAGCACAATCACTGACAAACAGCACACATAATCAGCCATTTAAAGTCCAGCTCCAGAAGAAATTCCAGACAGGAGTGGGGGTGGCATGAGGCGGGCAGAGCGTCTGGCTCGGGGTCTCTGTTGAATTAGGTGTTGGAGCAGGCTGGATCCTAACAGCGGTGTCAGACCAGATGTGCTGCTGTTTTCCTATCAACAGGGATTACGTTGCTTAAAACCATTTATTTGATACTGACTAATCGAGGAGGGCTCAGAGGAGCTGGGAAATGAAAGGGGTAATCGGATATTCCGGAGCGCGGAGCGCACATGCAAAATGTTCAAAGCCAGCCCGGTGCAGGTGCATATTCCCAAATGTGGGTTGGGTTGGCAAATGACTCCGTTTTCCACAGGAGCTACTGTGTCGGCAAAGAACTTCCCGGGCTCCAGCTGCCATCTCGTGGTCATACAAGACATCTTCCCTATTTTTTTTTCCTCTGATGACCACCATTCATGGCTCAAGCAGTACTTTTCCAAGATTGGTAACGTCAAAAATTTCTGGGAAATGTTTTCCCCAAGAAAGTCCTGGTCGGAAGCATTATACTCCCAAATCACAGTGGGTTTGACCTTTTCACCACACATTAGAGAGGATACTTTCTTTTCCATCGTGTGGAAAATAGGGACATTTGGAAAAGGTGGACACCAGGGAGGGGATTTAACATCCCTCATCATCCTAGAAATCTCCAGGGAATTTCAAGCAGTGCTCAGCAGCACTCTCAGGTTTGAGCTTTGCTGCTGTCTCCCCCTGCTTCCTGGTGGATCCTGCCCACCCCCAGGCAGGGAGGCTGTGCAGGGATGCAGGATCTGCCGAGCCAGTGGGCAGCCACAGCAGCCCCTCCGAGCTGCAGTTGCTGTTTGTTGGTTCCCCTGAGCACTTGCCCCAGCCCTGCTCCAGCAGCAGATCCTGGAGCCATCTGCAGCCCCAGGAAAACCACCAGAGCTTTGAGGAAGATCAGAGGTGCATCTGCATGGAGCGGGACGGAGAGTCCCAGGGTAACATCCTGGCTCTGGGGAAGATGATGGGAGTTTGGCTGGGTTTGCAGCAGGACCAAGGATTTTTTTTCCAGCTTGGTTCAGTGCGGCTCAGAGGGTCAATAGGACCTGCAGCTGCTCTGGGCATAAAGCAAGGCACATTCCCAGAGCTACTCTGGTCCAGATATTTATTACCTGGGGTGAATAATGTGATACTCTGCTCTCTTGTCATGGAATCCCAGAATGGCTTGGATAGGAAGGAACGTTTAAAGACCATCCCATTCCACCCCTGCCACAGGCAGGGACACCTTCCACTATCCCAGTCTGCTCCAAGACCTGTCCAGCCTGGGCTGGAGCTCTTCCAGGGATCCAGGGGCGGCCACAGCTTCTCTGGGCACCTGTGCCAGGGCCTGCCCACCCTCACAGCCAAGAATTCCTTCTCAAAAGCCAAGCCAGAATCATGTCCTGGCACGACCCCTGGACCAGCTGTTGTTACAAAATGTTAATGGCTTGTTGTACAAGGTCCTCAGATCAGAAAAGGCCACTTTCTTTATATACAGTGTTCTCATTTAGGGTAGATTTTGGGTCAGATCTTCACAGCGTATGAGAACAATAAAATCCAAACATTTTCCCCCGTTAAACTGGGATCTGAAAACAATAAAATTAGTGGGACCTACTGGCTGAAATAGGGCAGTAAATGTGTAAGGAGAGAAGAGGTCACTTAAACTGGCTTCTAATGCCCCAGAGAGCTGGGCTTGGTTACATGTCTTCAGAATTGGGTCAGATTTCTTCACGCAGAGGGTGCTGGGCACTGCCCAGGCTCCCCAGGGAATGGTCACAGCCCCGAGGCTGCCAGAGCTCCAGGAGTGTTTGGACAACACTCTCAGGGACAGTGTGGGATTGTTGAGGTGTTCTGTGCAGGGCCAGGAGTTGGACTCAATGATTCTTGTGTGTCCCATCCAAGCCAGAACATTCTATGGCTCTAGGAAATTTCATTGTCCGGCTCATGGGGGCTGGAGTAGGTGAGATAATGTAAAAATTCACATAACCTCAGGCCCACTCTGTGGATCCCCATTGATTCCATGGAGAACCACCCAAAAAATATCTGCTTTTTGCTGCAGGAGCAGGGTCCCCTCAGCTGATCAGAGCAGCCCAGGCTGTATGAGCACAGCAATACATGGAAGGATCTGGGTGAATGTTGGAGGAGGGATTGGCAGGGATCTGTGCCAAAGCTCATAAACACTTATGGGCATTTTGGAGGTTTTTTTTTGTTGACTTTATTTTGGTATTTTGTGTATAAAGAAACCATACACCAAAAAAAAATTTTTTTTAAGTGCCAGAGGCTTAGTCTCATCAAAATGCACATCAGGTGCACCAAATATTCTGGGGTGAGCTGTGATCATTGCTTCTCACAGGGTCCATCAGCCACCTCATTGTTTGTGCAGGACTGATGCAAAGTTGCTGTAATCTCCTTTGCATCTCACGCTGGCCAACCAGTTCCTTCTTATCTCTTCTTATCCTTGTTGCCTGCTTCGCCGGCAGATGAAAGCATATTTCATGTGCTTTGCTCAACTCAGAGATAAGAATCACCAGTGAGAAAGGAGGTCAGCTGCCAGGTGAGCAAGGTTTGCTGCGGGAATGGCTGAAGAAACCCTCATGACAACGCCAGGGAATTTGGCTTCAGGAAAATACCTGCAGGGATGAACTTCAAAACACTAAATATCATCAAAAAGGTTCCGCAGGGAATTTCTGCCCTTTGGTTTTCTTGTTCTGCTCTTGGTCTTGACCATGACTCTTCATCTTCTCCTGGTGATTTCCAGCCACTGTAACAGCTCCAGCACTTTCTGAGCCACCCTCCTGCAGAGCTGAGGGGTTGCTGAGCTGTGAGGAATCCCTAGGAAGATAGAATCGTGGAATTATCAAGGTTGGAAAAGCCTTCTAAGACCATAAAGTCCAACCACTCCCCCAGCAATGCCAAGGCCACCACTGACCCATGTCCCCAGGTGACCCCCACGGCTTTTAAATCCCTTCAGGGATGGGGAATACAACACTGTCCTGGGCAGTCTGTGTCAGGGCTGGACAACCCTTTCCATGAGGAAATTTTCCCTAAAATCCAGTCTAAACCTCCCCTGGTGCAATTTGGGGCTGTTTCTCCTTGTCCTGTCCCTGTTCCCTGGGAGCACAGCCCCACCCCCCCGGCTGTCCCCTCCTGTCAGGAGCTGTGCAGAGCCACAAGGTTCCCCCGAGCCTCCTTTTCTCCAGGCTGAGCCCTTTCCCAGCTCCTCAGCCTCTCCTGGGGCTCCAGACCCTTCCCAGCTCCGTTCCCTTCCCTGGACACACTCCAGCCCCTCAATGTCTTGTCATGAGGGACTCAAAACTGCCCCCAGGACTGGAGGTGCCTCAGCAGTGCCAGCACAGGGGGAATATGTGGGTGCTCATCTCATCAGCACCTTCGGCTTTATGCATCTTGACTTCGGAGCTCAAACAAGTGGCAGAGGGAAAATCTGCTTTTTCCATTCTCTGTCCAGACTTGGTGTGAAGGTTCAAGCAAGTTCAATCCTCTTGCAGTGCTTTCCAAGCCCATGCCAAGTCTGGGCACTGGCTCAGGAGCTGCTGGGAACCTCTGCCTGTTTCCCAGCAGGGTTGTGCAACAGAGCTGATGTTTTTCAGCACCACTGGTGGGGAATCTCCTTCTTTCTCCGGACAAAATCGACTTTACTCACACATGACCCAAGATTTTATTGTAGAGCCATGGCAGAGCGAGCCATGCAATCGGGGCTGTATGAATGAAATTCCAGCCTGTAAATCCTCGGGCTGCACACTCCCCACCCTGCTTTATGAGCTTCCCTGCTCTGTGATCCCAGTGCCGGCTCGTGCTGCCCGAGCCCACAGTTTACTGCACCAGGCCCTGGAATGCGAATCCCATCCTTCCCGAAGAGGTTTTTACAGCAAGCTGGGTCCTGCTGGGTGCTCCCCGTTCCCAGGAGTTTCAGAGGGAGCTCTTGGCAGCCTGCAGGGCTTGGCTCATGCCGTTTGAAGGAATGTTTCAGCATCTGTGGCACTTGGATTAAATGGGCTCTGTACCGCCGAGCAGAGCCAAAGCCAACTCCTCACACCTCTGATTAGACCAGCCTCCATCTGATTAACGTTGCCTAATAAAATAATTTCTCTCTGTGGTCACTGACCTTCAAGAAATTCCCATTTTTACACTCAAATTAAGATACGTGCCCATTGCAGAGCAAGAATTCAGGTGCGATTCCAATTCCTCAGGACTACAATGTCCTGATCTCATGTACAGCTAAAATAAATCTCTCATTTATTTTATGCTGTACATGGTGTCTTTAGGCCATGGATTGTTTTAGGAAGAAAACACTCCACAAAAAGAGGGGTTCTAATTGCTTGTGTATTTCTTCTCTTTCATTTAACGAGTCAGACTCCTGCAGAGACAAAAGGCACATCTAAAAAGCACAGATTTTGTGTGTGAGGCCCTGATAAGTGACAATTTTTTATAATTAGCCCTGCTACTACAATTTCTATATGGATTTCTAAAGGCTGTAATATTTCATGGCATGAAAAAATCAGCATTTTTCCAACAGTGATGCAGGACTGTCTTTCCATGAGCAGTTCTTTCTGCCAAGGGGTAAATGTGTAAATGAAAAGGTGGAGATTGGATGGGAAAAAAGCAATGTCTCATCATCACGGGGTAAGTTTGAAAAGCCTGCTTTTAATGACTCTTGTAATGAGCCACAGGGGAGAGGAAGTTTAAATCTCTGATCCCTCCATCACATCCTTTTGGACAATGCTGGATGAGCAGTCCCTGCAGATGGGCTCCAAATGCTTGGGATGGTCTTGTCGCAGAAAAACTAGCAAACTCCAATAGAAAAAAAAACCAAAACAAACGAACAAAAAAAAAAACCAACCCCAAAACCAAAAACAACAACAACAAAACCAACAAAAAACAAAAACAAAAAACAAAACAAAAAAACCAAAACCAAAAAACAATCAAAAAATTAAAAAACAAACAAAAAACCAATATAAAACCAAAAAAACAACAACAAAAACCCCCACCACCAAAACAAACCACAAACAAAACTCCTACGGCAGTTTGTTAAATGGTTGGCAGCTCTTTATCAATCAGTATTTATCTCCCATGGAAGCGTAGCCAGCTCAGCTGTACTGACACACGTCTGAGCTTGCTTTTTGTGGAGCATGGACACAGTTCCAACCAAAACCAACCCAACTTCCAGCCTGAGCTGGTCAGAAGGTCTGTGCATCGATCTCCTCTCTCCCCAGCATTAATGTTCTCCTCCTGCCAAAGGGGAGAGGGTTGGGCAGGGTCAGAGCTGCAGGAGACACGAGTCCTTTCCCTCAGCTCTTTTCTGTACTGCTGTTTTTATCGCGGTGATTTTCCCTAATCCTTCTCTAAGAGGGGCTCTGAAGACAAATGAGAGAGAGGGAGCAGCTGTTCCTTGGCTTGGGGATACCTTCTGATCTGGATTCACATCCAGACTCTGCCAGAGCCCCCTGTACCCTCCCACAAACCATTTGATCATTCAGTGTTTCACTTCACTCTCTGCCAATATGTTTAAACACTTCCTTTTTCTTGATTTTTCAGTTTCTCCTTGGTGTTCACAAGTTTTGGGGAGCAAACATGGTTTCACTTCTTTGTTTGGCACCACACCCAGGCCAGCAATCCTCTGTCTTTGTTAAGGCCTTTAAATCACACATAATCATATTTATTAAGAGCTCTTAAAGCCTCCTGGAAATTCTAGATGTGCTATAGTTTGAGCAGGTATTTCTGGATCACCAGCAATGCTGTTGCCAAAAAGGGGGAAAGAATGATCTGAAACAAATAAACGTCATCTGTGCAAATCAAATTGGGACACAAAAGCTATTTCAGATGTTCAAGAACACTTAATCCAGGCTGAAATCAACCCAGGAGGAAGTTGAATTTCCAAAATTTACTGCCTTGAGACATCTCTCTAACACCCTAATGCAGTTGTGGTGTGTTGCTGTGGGGTCAAGGAGGAGCAGGTTGCATGGAGATGCTCTGCTCACCTGTGTTGCACTATAGGGTTTGTTTTCATGGTGGCTGTGTTTTTTCTTTGCATTTCCCTGTCCTGCTGCTCCCTGGCTGTGAGGACCAGCCTGGTGCCTGGCAGCTCCCAGGGGAGCCCTCCTCCCTCCAGGAGCGGAGGCAGGGAGAGGGTTGGGTGCTTGTGGGGCAATCCCTCCTCCTCCAGTTTCGTGCCTCCCGGTGCTGGATCGGGGATGGCTGCGAAGGGCCAGCTCTGACTTTCCAAGTGGGGGTGGAGGAAAACCCACAGCAAGGTTGGATGAAGGAGAGCGAAAAGACCTCAGATGTCATCTTCCCATCCCTGGAAGTGTTCCAGGCCAGGTTGGATGGGGCTTGGAGCAGCCTCGGATAGTGGAAGGTGTCCCTGCCCATGGTAGGGGTTTGGAATGAGATGGTTTTTAAGGTCTCTGCAAACCCAATCCATTCTGTGGCTCTGTGATTCTGTGATTCCAGGATTCTGTGAATCTGTAGTTCCAGGATTCTGTGATTCTGTGATTCCAGGATTGTGTGGTTCTGTGATTCTGTGATTCTGTAATTCCAGGATTCTGTGGTTCTGTGATTCTGTAATTCCAGAATTCAGTGGTTCTGTGATTCTGTGATTCTGTAATTCCAGGGCTGTGTGGTTCTGTGATTCTGAGATTCTCTAATTCCAGGATTCTGTGGCTCTGTGATTCTGTGAATCTGTAATTCCAGGATTCTGTGATTCTGTAATTCCAGGGTTCTGTGGCTCTGTGATTCATTGACTCTGTAATTCCAGGATTCTGTGATTCTGTAATTCCAGGATTCTGTGATTCTGTAATTCCAGGTTTCTGTGATTCTGTAATTCCAGGATTCTGTGATTCTGTGATTCTGTAATTCCAGGATTCTGTGATTCTGTAATTCCAGGATTCTATGATTCTGTGATTCTGTAATTCCAGGATTCTGTGATTCTCTCTTCAGCTGCCAGAGGTGCCTCAGGTACCAACAGCTGAGTAGAATAAAATAAAACAAGAGCACACAGAAGCTCCCCTGGAGAGGCTTCTGCTTCCTCGACTGAATCAAACCCTCAGAGAAGCTCACTGATGAATTCACCTCAAGTCAAAGGATCTTTCCACTCGAGCGCTATCAACTGATTTATAGCAGGCACAGGTGATAACAAGGAGCCTCTCCAGTCTGCTGTGAGCAGAATGTTTCCAAACTGAGCTGATGGAGTGACCCCACAGAGGGGATGGGGCCATCCCCAAAAGCCAGGAGCAGCGGAGCTGTGTGGGGAGCACTTTGTTGGTGCCGAGCAGACACAGAGATGGGTTTTGTTCAGCACCACATCCATGGGCTGAAGCATCCCCAAGCCACATAAAGAGGAAAAGCTGCGTGTGAGGGAAAGGGAGGCAGCGTGGCCCTCAGAGAAAGCCACAAGGCAGAGGCATGCTTTCCCTAAGCATAGTGTTTAGTTTGGATGGAATAAATGAGTCCAAAGAAATGCTTGAGCAGACCAAAAAAATGAGGAAAAATTACTTGTCAAAGGCCTTTTGCACCAGCGTTTTCCATGAAGTGGTTAATAAAGGAGGAAGGATAATGTGTTTGCAGTATCTCTGTTTCCTTTTCAGTTGACAGAGGATCCATGGAAAAAAAAACTCAGATTCCTGCGTTTCCCCAGGCAGGGCTTGCAATAGGCTCTTCCTTTCTGTCTACAGAAAGATTTGGTGAAAGCAAGGTAAAAGATGAATAAAAATAGAAATCAGTGCTTGATTTTAACTGCCATTTATGATTTGGCTGCCAGGGAAACAGATACTTTCCCCATCTTATCAGCAGCCCTGAAACCTGACACATTTTTGCTAGCTTTGGCCTCTTTCCTGGGGTATTGCTTTTGCAGCATCCAAAACAGTTACAAAAGTTACAATCCTTGCAAAATGTGGATTCTTGGCTGGCTTTGCCTAGGCGTTGAGAAAGGAGAGATGGGAAGCATATGGAATTGATGGAGAACTAAAAAACCTCCCAATCCTAATAGCAATCATAGAATTTAAGAATAGTTTGGGTTGGAAAGGATCTTAAAGCCTGGGCAGGGACCCCTTCCACTGTCCCAGGCTGCTCCAAGCCCCATCCGACCTGGCCTTGGACACTGCCAGGGATCCAGGGGCAGCCACAGCTGCTCTGGGAAACCTCTTCCAGGCCTCACCTCAACCCTCCCCACAGGGAGGAATTCCTTCCCAATATCCCATCCATCCCTGCCCTCTGGCAGTGGGAAGCCATTCCCTGTGTCCTGTCCCTCCATCCCTTGCCCAAAATCCCTCTTCAGCTCTCCTGGATCCCCTTTAGGCCCTGGAAGGGGCTCTGAGCTCTCCCTGGAGCTTCTCCAGGCTGGACAATCCCAATTCTGTCAGCCTTTCCTTGGAGGCTTCGTCTCTCTGATCCTCCTTGGTGGATTTGCTCCAGCAGCTCCGTGTCCTTCCAGAGCTGCAGGTGAGGAGTGGAAAGGCTCTCTGGGAGCAAGAGGGGAAGCTGTGCCTCTCATTTTGAGCCGTGTTCAGGTCCCAGAAAAGGCAGCAGAAAGGACAGAACCTTTTCTTGGGTGACTCTTGCTGGGTCTGGCTCAGGTATGAGAAAGGTCCAATCTTCTCTCCATTTTCTTGAGGACCTGAACAGAAAGTGATGGATGAACCGATCCTCTGCTCGGGGTTTTCTCTGCCCAGAGGGATCTGACTGCAGCATATCCATCTTGTCTGACTGTGCTTCACCTCCCCAAGCCACAGCCTGTGATTCTGGCTGCCCACTCGGGCCAGGAGCAGTGACAATACACAACACGGTTCTGGTTTTATTCTCCCCCCATCAGGAACCGCTGACTTAGAATCAGTGTGAAGAGAGAGTGAGGCACAGGACACCACGGCCTGGGGACAGATCTTCACTTCGCTAGAGCTGTCATTGCTCGTGCTGCTCATCAGGCTGGTGCCACCAGCTTCAGATGTGGCACGGTGTCACCAGAACCTCCCTGGTGAAACACAAATCCCAGGTAACAACCCAGAGATAAAGTGCCGTGGCACAAACAAACCCTCGGATCAGGGCGTGAGATCAGATGCAGTGAGAGTGACACCAAACACGTGCTCCTCCTCCCTCCTCCACCTGAAATTCCATGCCTGTTCTGAGCCAATCTGAGAGGGCAGGTGCCTGGTTTTTTTATTTTCCAGAGCCAGCAGCTCTTTGGGGAGCAGGGAAATGATCATTAAAGGCACCACTTTGGTTTGGAGATCCACCCTGCTGTACAAACACGATGTACATGGATTAAAGTTTCTAACTCACACTGCCCATGGGGAGAGAGGGCTGCTGTGACCTGGGATTTAATAAACAACCAGCCTTTCCCTAGGGAGCCTTTGGGATCTTTTGGGGCATGATTCAACCCATTTAAAAAAGGGAAAATACTCTGAAAGGGTTTGGTTACTGCATTTATGCCAGCACAGGGACAGACCCACAGGCCAGAAAAAGGAGGAACCCAATCCCCTGATCATCCACACGTGTCCCCATCCCTGACACTCAGACAGGAGTGTTGGAAATACTCTTATATGTCACTATTCACTATATAAATGGGAAATTTTGGGACTGTACGTGGATGGAAGTCAATGCAAATTGAGAGGAAGCAAAAGGTTTGTTTCATGGTTAGATTGTTGTCTGCCTCTGCAAAGAAATAGGGAGAAAATTTCCTCAAGTGGCCTTCTCCATAATCCGAGTCCTTGGAAGTCTTCCAACCACACTGATTTCCTACCAGAGTCAGATTTTCTACCACAGGAAGATTTTCCACATCAGATGCTTGTTCCTTCTCTCTCTCTTTTTTTTTTTTTTTTCCCTTTTTGATCCCTCTGTACCATATGAGCACAAACTGCCTCAATTCACCCCCTAGGATCTCGGAAAATGTGAAAGTTAAATAAGTTTAACTGAAGGAGCTCGCCTCTCCTGACTTTCCTTGCCAGGCTCTTCACAACTTGCTAAAATAGAACTTCCTCTATAAATAGAAAGGAGATCTCCTGCCTGCCCCACTGGCCTGGCTGAAGGAGCAGTTGGCCTTCAGTCCCTCTCAAAACTCAGCTCAATCCATCTTCCAGCTATGACATCAAAGACCTTTTAACCATAAGAGACCTTTTAACAGCGGAGGGGACGTGAATAAATTGGCATTGGAGGCGGAACAAAACAGGTGGAATATTCATCAAAGAGCAAAACTGGAGTGTCCTGTAGGAGTTGGAGGCTTTTGATGGAAGCATTTCCATGTAATGAGTGAAATGTGGATATTTATAGCTGGAGTGAGGTCCCAGCCACCACCTGACCACGCAGTGACTCTGGACAGATGACAGCACGGTGACTTTGGCTGCACAGCCCTCCTGCACAGCGGCACTCTGCAGACACAGGCAGTGATGCCAGTGATTTTTGTCTTTTTATACCCTTTTAATATATATTTTTATACCCTTTCCCTTCCTTAGTACCCTCTATGCACACTCGTGCACCCTGCACAGACACTCCTTGCGCTTTAGCCCCACATGTTTGCAACCCTTGTAGTCTGATATTTAGCTCAGTTTGGGGTCTTGCAAAGCGAAGACCAAACATTTTTACAATCAAACAATTTTACTATCTCAGAACTAGAGGCTCCAACCTTGGACGGAGCCTTCTCTCTGGAACATATTTTTGTAAACAAGGCTGTAGTCTCATTTGGGGAGGGGTTTATTAGAATAGGGGACAATTATTCATTTATTAAGTTTCTTATTGGGGGATTTTAAGTAGATATGCTAATTTTGTGAGGTCTATAAAAATCCAGTATGCATTGTATGGACATCACTCCAGCTCATCAGTCGCTCCTCGATATGTTTTCCACCTTTGATGAGTCTGGGCACCTAGGATCCTATTAAACCGAGGTAAATTCCCTTTTCCCTCTACTGCTGTGTCTGCTTCATATTTTTACTAGCCATTTAAGGCATCCCAGCAAGGTTCCCCTTTGCCTCCTAAAGTCACGAGGCCATTCCCTCGGGGCAGTGTGACAGTGTCAGATGTTCCACGTCACCCACCTGCTATCAGGTGACTCCTCACAGACACTGCAACGTCTTCATCTCTGCAGATTCCTGCAGGCTTAAAGGTCTTCTCAATCAGGGACTATTTCAGTTGGTATTTAAGTCATACCTGGCTTTGTGTGAGCATTTCCAGCGCTGGTTTCACGCTGGGAAATATTTCCCTCAGCGCTTCCATCAAGGATGGGATGATGGGCATTGCTGCCGTGCGTTCCTAGAACAGAGTGTACCACGAGGGCTGGGAAATACGTTTAATATCTCTTATGATTCATTGTGCATAACAGTCGTGGCAGGTCGGAGCCAGAAATACATCCAGTGGCTCGGGATCAATTGACAATAATAAACATTTGGGAAGGGAAAGGATGAACCCCGGAGAGCAGGTGAATTTTTAACCCTGCTGAAATCAATGGCAGTTCTCACACCGGGCTTAGCAAGGCCAGGATTTCACACATGGTCACACTGACAGTGACCTCAAATTCACTTTTAGTGCCAAGTGTTCCCAGGGTCCTGCAACTCCAGCGCTGCTTTTGGGTGTTACTATGAGACAAAACATTTGTGTGTAACTCTCCAGGCCTTGTGACTCTGGCCTTGAGGGCATTAAAATGTCATTTTTCCTCATCTGACCCTGCTCTCAAGGTCCTCAGTTGTGAACCTTGGCACAGCCCCACACCTCTAAAAACTCTCCTCGCCCTGGCCCTGTGTGCTCCAACTCTCTCCCAAGGGACTGAGGGAGTAATTTTAGTTCGTTCCTTTTTAATCTCCGTGTGCAGGAGCTTTTCCCAACTTGTAACCACGTCTTTTCCTTGGCTCCTTAGCCCCTCATCAGGCAGAGGGTTTTGTGCAGAATAAAAGGGGTTTTATTTTCCCTTGTGGTGCTTCCAGCTCTTGCTGTGTGTGTTGTGTCCTTTCCGACGCCTGACAAGCAATGCGTGTGGGAGAGACCGTGACCTCTTACTCTTCACTTCGGCATCCACAGAAAGGAACCAGATTCACATTTTCCCAAAATTCTGTGATGGTTTGCTCTGGAGGGTCTCAGTGCTTTGTCTCATGGCTCAGTGGTTGGCACAATGAGAATACAGAGTCCTCTTTTCCAGCCTTGATCCCCCCAGGTCCACAGGCAACACTGTCCAGAATGTTACACAACACCTCTCCCTTTGTCCCTAAAAAATATCTGTGTCAGCTTCACTTATTGTTCTTGGGACTACAAAACTAATTATTTGCTCCCTTTGTGCCCACACTCTCAGTATCTTCTCTGGAAATTCAAAAAAACAAAAAAAAAAACAAAAAAAACCAACCAAAACCAACTAAATAAACTCCCAAAAAAATCTCACCACCACAAAAAAAACCCAAAACCAAGAACAAAAACAAAACGCAACACCAAAACCAAACAAAAACAAAACACCAAAAAAAAAAAAACCCCCAAAAAACAAAAAAACCCCAAAAACAACAACAAAAAAAAAACCAAAACAAAACAAACAAAAAAACCCCAAAAAAAACCAAAAACCAAAAATCAAAAAACCCCACCTTTGCAAATGAATAAGTTTGCTCTCAGATTATATTTTAAGGGCTTTGGCTACATGAAAGACCTGAAGAAATTGAAGCTTTGAGGAGTTTCTGAGCTCTGTTTGAACACCAGAGTCACATTTTCTCCATTACTTTCATCCATCCATTCCCCATCTCTAGCAAGGAAAATAAATCAATGATAACAACCCCTCTAACTCTGGCAGATCCCCCCATCCCAGAGCCTAGAGACAAGTGACAAAACTCTCTTGGAAGAGCAGTTTGGAAGGAAGGGATATTTCGGGAATGAGATGGCATCCCTGAAGGGACAGTGTGTTCACAGAGCAGCTCTTGGCACCCTCGGAGATGAGCCACGTCCATGCTGTGAGGAGAAATAGAGAAATCCTGGGTTTGAGGAGTTTAAGGGTCTGAAGGAGGGGAACAGAGACAGACCAGGCTCCCCTCAGTGGTGCTGAAAAACAGCACAAGGCAATGGGCAGAGAATGGAATGCAGAAAATTGAATATGAGGAAGAGTTTTGTTGGGCAGTGACTGTGCACTGAACATTGCCCAGAGAGGGTCTGGAGTTTCCCTCACTGGAGATATCCAAAACCACCTGGACACAATCCTGAGCGAGAGGCTCTGGGGCTTGGACCAGATGATCTCCAGTGGCTCCTTCCAAGGTGAACCATTCTGGGATTCTGTGTCTCCGTGGAGCAGGACGTGCCTCTGGACAGCAATCACATTTATGGGAGAGGTGTTTTAACCACCAGCCTGCCTTGCAGCTAACCTTCACACTGCTCAGCAGAGCGCTCGAGGGGTCTTGGCTACAAGATTGAGTGCAGCCCCCCCATTTGATGCTTTTACACCTTTCACATCTTTGCCCCTGTCTTTCCAGAGGGACAGTGCAGGGCCATTCTTTTAGAAAAAGAGGGAGCAATAATTCATGTCCCACATCTCGCTGGAAATATTATTTTCCAGGCTCATGGTCAGAAACCCTTCCTGTATCCCATGAACTTGTCATGTTGACCAGGTTACCCTGTCCTCATGCACTACTCCAAGGACAAAATCCACAGCCCTGGAGATACAGAATGGGACCAGGAGGAGCCCAGAGTGGTGGCTGAGCCCACACAGCTCCAGCTCAGCCTTTCCTCTGCCAGGAATCTCTCTGTGCCTGGATTTCCATCAGCCTCACCTGCACAAAGGTGAACTCTTAACACCAGGACTTGGACAGATCAAAGCCTGAAAGGGTAAATATTTCTGTCAGGGATCATTGCTTTCTTCCTTTGTTTGCCCTGGAACAATGTGGGGGGAAAAAAGGAGGGAGAAAAAGCCTGAACGATTTAACAATGCTGCGTTGAGAGAGACAGGATCCCATATCCCAGGGATGACCCTCTCCTTGCCCCCAAATCCGTGTCTGAAGAGCAAGGGGGATATTGTGCTGCTGCTGCTCACAGCAGGGTAAAGGAATGTGGATCTGGGGCTTTGGAAGAACATTTTAGATCTAGTGAAAGGCACTTTGACCTTGGCATGAGAACTCTGCCAATAGTGCTGGCGTTCAAGGAAAAGAAAAACATAAACAAACAGACAAGCCTCACATGTCTGACAGAAGGAAAACACTTACAAAGGGGATTTTCAAAGCAGTTGACCAACATCCCTTCTAAACCACACACTAAATGCTCCCTGAACTGAAATCGCCACATTGTGTGCAAAGATTTTTGGGAATGCTGCTTAATTTGGTGAACAATATTTTAGCAGAGTCCAACTACCAATATTCTCTGTGTACTCAAATATATTTGGGTAGCTGTGAAACAAAACAAAACAAAACAAAACAAAACAAAACCAAAAACAAAACAAAACAAAACAAAACCAAAAACAAAAACAAAAACAGAAAACAAAAAACCAAAACAAAACAAACAAAAAAAAAATCAGAAGTGTTTGATAAATATTTCCTGCCTGTATTTGGGACAAAGTTGAATGCCATTTCCACATTATATAACGATGATGAAATGCTTGCTACCCAAGCAACCTAAAAAAGAACATCAAAAGCACAACTAACATTTTAAAGCCGGTGAGTCTAGAGGACATGTGTGTCATCATTTGCAGAGCTGGCTCTTCAGATGGCTGTTCTCACAGCAGGTGGGAATGTGAGAGTTTATAAACAGCCCAGGAGACCATTTCCAAGAAGAAAAACAGCAGTGTGTCAATATTTGAAGAGTGTGACTAAGGTAAGTCCACAAAGTTTCAGACTGGCTCATCCAGCTCCTGACCCTGGGATGATGAAGTGGTTTGTAGCAGTTAAGGAGATGGAGAGTGGGGATGGAATGGAACAGCAATCAGCAGCTTCCGTGGCAAATGGATCCTGTCCAGAACAAACTTCATCCTGTTCTTTAATAAAACCACAAGTACAGTTGTTATCAAGAATGGTGTTGACTCGGTGTTGTGCAATAAACTGATTTGAGGGGGAATAAAAGGCAAAATTGATGTGAGTGCATAACAAATAGTTAAAAATAGCTAATGGAAAGATCTTAGAGTGGCTTGGAAATAAAGGATTCATCAATGAATAAAGGCTGTTTCTAATGGACTCTTGCAAGCACTTGCACTTGTGCTGTTCATTGTGCTCTTTGTAGGAACTGCAAGAAAATAAAGGATGATCACATCATGAGAGAGTTTCCAAACTGTAAATAGTTTCACTACTTAAAATTGCACTGATGGGAGCAGTTTATTTGTAAACAAAACGCTGGGATGAGGAAAAATTAGAAGAATGTGTTAAAATGAGTTCAGAATCATGGAATTATTAAGACTGGAACACCCCTCTGGGATCAGTGTCCAACCATTCCCCAGCACTGCCAAGGCCACCACTGACCCATGTCCCCAAGTGCCACATCCACATGGATTTTAAACCCCTCCAGGGAGGAGTCCATTTCTTGTACACACTTTTTTTTAAAGTAACATTAACAACTGGTGGATATTCAGAGATGATTTGCAATGCATTATTCTTTCAGTTGCATGCGTTCTCACTACTTTTCCTCTTGGACAAAGGGAGATCCTTAGGAGCTCCTCATGGACCTCCTCACCTCCTTCCCAGGAAATTCCCAATTAATTCTGCAGAGAAAGAAAACATGGATAAAGATATTTATATAGAGCTATGGAAGTTTTCTGTGGAGGTCTCATGACAGAAGGATCACAGTATCCACCACTCTTAATCATTGGATAGAATATCCTGAGTTGGGAGGAACCTGTATGGAAATTCACAGTGCTCTATAAATGACTTTTCAAAATAAAGGTAACTTGGCTTTAAAACGTCCACATTTTTTCCACTCTAAGGAAACTTTTCTCCTCTGATAGTAAATGAAGTTTATACTTTCGGTCTTATTTTTATTTCATGTAATTCTGTGCTGATGGAACTTGAGTCCCATGTCATGCCAGAAACTTTCAAGCTCCTCCACATCTGTGATCTCAGAGCTGCCAACAGTAAAAATGGGAAAATAGTCCATTTTTGAGCTCAAATGAGAGAAATCTGGGCTTTCAACATCCTTCATCCCAGCCCACCCCAGCAGAGACCTCACAAAACCCTTCAGGAGGGGCTCCAGGCTCTGGAGTTCCCTTCATTTTGCCTTTAATAAACTGAATTTGAGGCCATGTGTCTCTGTAGGTTTGCAAGGAAGAGCTGTCACATCACAACTCTCTGGCTCAGCCATGCTTCAGGTTGGTGATGATGATGATGATGGTGATGATGATGGTGGTGATGATGGTGATGGTGATGGTGATGGTGACCCCTGCCCATCTTCCCCACATTTGCAGAAGTCACAAGTGGCTTCTTACATTTTCCGTGTAGAACATTTTTAAAAGAGGAAGTGGGAATTAAGGACCAAATGAGTGATGGCTTTTCCCAGCATGTGTTGACCCCCGTGTGGGTGGGGCATTCCCACTGATGGTCGGTTTGTTCCTNTGATGATGATGATGATGATGATGATGATGATGATGATGATGATGATGATGATGACTGTGATGAGCCGCTAGTGCTCAGTTAAGTCTCAGGATGTTCAGCCTGGAGAAGGCTCCAGGGAGACCTTGGAACTCCTTCCAGGGACTGAAGGGCTCCAGGAGAGCTGGACAGGGACTGGGGACAAGGCATGGAGGGACAGGACACAGGGAATGGCTTCCCACTGCCAGAGGGCAGGGACAGATGGGATATTGGGAATTAGGAATTCCTGGCTGGGAGGGTGGGCAGGCCCTGGCACAGGCGCCCAGAGCAGCTGTGGCTGCCCCTGGATCCCTGGCAGTGTCCCAGGCCAGGCTGGACAGGGCTTGGAGCAGCCTGGGACAGTGGAAGGTGTCCCTGCCCATGGCAGGGGTGGAAAAAGATGATCTTCAAGACTTTTTCCAACCCAAACCATTCTGTGATCTGAAAGAATACATAAGATAGGTAAAGAACACTTGGAGTTCCCTTTGTTCATTTGGAAAACCTTCCCTTGATCTCAGGCAAGGAGCAAAAGGAGGGAGAATCTGAGTAGGATGGCATAAAGGGTGAAACACTTGTCAAAGGAGGAAAGATGGCGGAATCACATTGGCGTTGATGGAAACAGGGATAAAAAGTGAGAATCCTACAATCTGTGGCTAAAAATCAATTTGCAATTTAACTGACATTCCCTTCTTCTCCTCCCACTGTGGAGAAAAATCTGGGACAAGGCTGCAGGGTGAGGTTACCTTGTGCAGCTCATTAGAAATGCAAAAGATAAGTTGAACAAACAGATCGTGTCCCTGTTGCTAAAACAATGTGGCCAAACACCCTGGCACAGCCTCCTCCCCTGGCTTCTCGCTCGTTCCTTGCTTGTCTCCTCTCTTTTCCCTCTCTTTCTCCATGGGAAGAGGCAGAACAAGCATGCACAAAGCTCCTTCGGTTGAATTCACAATGTTCTTGGAGCTCTCAGGACTGCAAAGCGCCGCTGATGCATCCAAGGATCCATGTGCAGCGTTTCAGCAGGATTTTAATGACTCAGGGAAACACCACGCCAGCAGTGAACGTTTTTAAAAGCTTCACCTCCCCTTCCAGCCTGAACTCAATCTGGCCTCTCTCTGGGTTTTAACACACTCCATTAACAGGATTCCCCGGCTGAAAGCGAACGTAGGAGGTGGAGCACGAGCCTATTTTTGGACATCCAACACCATGCAACGCACAGAAGTCCCCTTGTCGCTGCAGACTGTAGGATGGAGACAAGCAGCATGTGTGGGAGAAATGGGAATTAGGAACACGTGCTCTGTACCCTGCTTTTTTCCCCACAGCTGACAGTGGGGCTGTGAGAGGAGTTTTGCTGTAAATCCAAAAGGAAAATGATACAAATAGACTTTTCGGGGTGCGGGCACGCTAATGTGTCATATACCTGTGTCACACACACACTGTGTCACACAAAAGACGTGAGCTGTCTTTTTTAGGTGGGGTAAAACCCCACCATCCACCGCAGGCCAGCACAGGGTGAGTCCCAGGCAGGGGTGACATCCAGCCATCCCTTTGTCCTGTTCTGACCCAGAAATGTGTGCAGGTGTGTGTGGAGGTGGGGCTGGGGGCACAAGCAGCACACAGCTCCAGCCCCTGCAGGCTGTGGGTCACACCAACCTGTTGGTTTGAATCTCGCAATATTCGTGGCTGCAGGCAGAGGAAGCTGGCAAGGAAGCAGACAGAAACCCCCAAGATGGCGAAAGCGAGAGTTTTATTTACAGAAACTTCTTTATATATCCATTAATAATCTAGCAACCATCGGTCAGCAAAAATCCACCTCCGAAAGTCATTGGTCATAGCTATACAGCACCTAATACCAAACACAGAGATTAAGAAAGTACAGAAAGTGCAGCTTATCTCTATTCTCCATGAGAAAGAACAGAAGGATTTCTAAAACAGTGCAACTACACCAACCCATGGAGTGCTCCAGGCTGGGGCAGAGCAGGTGGAAAACCACCCTGGGGGAGAGGATTGGGAGTGCAGGTTGAACTCCAGGTGGGCAAGAAGGCCAAGGGCAGCTGGCCTGTACCAGCCCCAGTGTGGCCACAGGAGCAGGGGCACTGTCCCTTGTGCTGGCACTGCTGAGGGACCTCCAATCCTGGGGAAAGTTCTGAGTTCCTTGTGACAAGAAACATTGAGGGGCTGGAGTGTGTCCAGGGAAGGGAATGGAGCTGG